>JAOXXN010000265.1:73210180-73220273 GCA_026770055.1 Myrmophylax atrothorax
AAACATCCCCTGTGCAGGCTGGAAGGGCCCACCCACGTGGGGAGAGCCCTTCCCAAATCTTCGTTCGTGAAGTCTGGCCATACAATTCCTATACATACTTGGTCAAGAGTCCTTTTAAGTGGCAGTTTCTATGACTTGTGCAATCTAAAGCCATTTTGCACATACCTGGAGGTTTTTTAAGTACTTTCCTGGAGTGCACTGTTGCCTCAGTGCCTTGTGACAGTTCCTGTCAGTGCAGCAGGAGAAAGTAGCACTTTTTTTCCACTTTCTCTTCTATTTATTTGAACTGTCTGATGCAGTTCATGGAGTAGACACCCCAATACCCAATGGTGGTTGAAGGGGATGGTCAGTTCTCCATTAGTGAGTGTAATGTGGGGTGTTGTAGCCTGAGGAGCAGGAGGCTATGGAAATGGGGCAGGTAGCAAGAGGCAGACCTGGATATGCCTGCTGGGTTGCCCAGGGAGGTGGTGAGGGCCAGGCAGATACAGCACAGGAGGTGTGGGCAGATGTCTGCACCCCGCTTATGTGCACCTGTTAGCTGAGCCCCACATCTTGGTGGCTCCAGAGGTGCAGGATCAGTTCCAGGTAGACTCAGCTTAAATCTGTTGTGTTTACTATCTTAGGATAGTGCTGCCTGTTGCTTAAATATGAACTCCCTAAATTAGCTCCAGATCTGCCTGGCAAATAATCCTGTTGTATTATGCATAAGACAGCTTTGGGAAGAGCCATCTCTAGTGTCTCTCCATCTGAGGCACTACTTACCTGCAGCCCTGACCTGCAGCCTCTGAAAGATGCCTGGAACTTTACTGTATTCTTCACCCACCAGTGAATGGACGGTATGGTCCCCTTTGATGCCAGTTTGATTTGGGTTCGGAAATGAGTTGCCTTAATCTAACCTCACAAGAGAATAGTGTTCCATGAGTTAGATTCTTTAGCCTTAATTATTTGCCTTTGCCCTTTGCTGGCAACTGGGAAATACTGTTCTGGTTTTCCCTGGTGTCAGAAAGAGCAGTGCTGCACAAAGGGCAGCTGGGGGAGAAACTAAGGAGGAAGGAGAAACTAAGTCTGAGCAGGTGTAAAAAACAAATTCTCTCCTAAAACTCAGGAAATATGATATGCTCTGCATTTCAGTTGAGAAGACAGTAAGTTTTCCATTGAATTTAGAGGTGAAATACAAGTGTTGCCTTGGCCATGCTTTTACCATGTAGCCATTTAAGTGACAGGAGAGGTGTTTAAGACTTTTAGGAATGCACAGTTGATTTGAAAGTCACTTTTTGCATCTTTTGGACATTCTGCGTGAGTACAAAGACTTGTTATATTTTCAGGTTGGATTCTGGAGTGATTTTAATCTGTCTATTAAATTTGATAAGATCACAATATGTGATTGTGTAATTGTGAACTGAAATAAGAGTTTCTGCTGAAGCAGGAAATTTGTAGGTGATATATTTACTCTCAACAATCCTCTGGGTAACACCCTCCCATTTTTACTTCTTAAATAATATGAAGTAAGACAGTCTGCCTCTCCTTTTCCCCCACCAGTCTCATTGTTCTGGGAGACAGGCTTTAATGTGCCTTATGGAAAAACAGGCTTTAAATCACTGTAAGAGTGGGAAGAGAGCATACATTGATCACCAAAAACCCCTGTATTTCCTTAGAGCAATAGTACTGGTAATGAACCTTTAGTGCAGTCAGTCCAGCATGTTGGGTATTTGTGTTAGCTGGCTATCAACTGTTGGAGGCAAAACCTAAAGTTCTTTATCTTGTCCCTCCCATGATGATAAAGGCCTCTATTTTTAAAAGATTCTAATGTAGAATTACCATTTTGTTGTCTGAGACTTGAAGATCTTAATTCCATACTTTTTTTTTCTTCTTTTTTTTTTGATGACTTACCCTTTTCCATTCAGGAAGGCTGGATTTGTGTCTGGATAGCTGATGATTTGCTTGGGCCAGAAGCTACAGGAAACTGCTAGCATTATTAAACTCAGTGATGGCAATCTCTGAAATTGCTTTGATAAGGGACTTGTGCATAGTTGGTCTTTGTCTTGTTCTGTAGGAGACTTTTTAATTTATAATCCAATTTCTCAAGCATTCATAACAATCTATTTACACATAATTTAGAGGACTGTTAGATCTCCAAAATTACCCTGTTAAATCATTGGAGCTAACTTTTAATGCAGTTGTAATTAGTTACTTGTTCCAGTGGGGAATTAAAATCAAGCTGTTAGCCTGTACATCTTCATTGAAGAACAGAAAGCTGTGGCTAATTATTCTAATGGTGTGGGACTGCTTACTGGCTTATGATGCAGGAAGGAAACTATTTTAAATATAATCTCTTTGGACCAGAGCTGTATCATATTCTGAATCCATGTTCTGGACTTAACAGCAAATGATGGTGCCTTCCTGGTTTGGAATGACTGGCTAATTTCTTTTTAGGTTGTAGATATTGAATTGATATCTATGCAGCAATTTAAAATCACATGCCACTTTCCCCATTGTTTCTTGAAAGCTGCGATGTAGTACAATGTACTAAAAAGTAGGTATCATAGGAAGAACAGCCATTAGTGATATACAGAGAACAATAGGAACGTCTGGATGAGGGGATCGACTCTACCCTTAGCAAAATTGCAGAGGACACCAAGTTGGGAGGGAGTGTCAATCTGCTGGAGGGTAGGAGGGCTTTGCAGAGGGACCTGGAAAGGCTGCATAGATGGGATGAATCCAATGGGATGAGGTATAGCAAGACTAAGTGCTGGGTCCTGCTCAACAACCCCCTGCAGCAGTACAGGCTGGGGACAGAGTGGCTGGGGAGCAGCCAGGCAGAAAGGGACGTGGGGGTTTGGATTGACAGGAAGCTGAACATGAGCCAGCAGTGTGCCCAGGTGGCCAAGAAGGCTGATGGCATCCTGGCCTGGATCAGGAATAGTGTGGCCAGCAGGAACAGCGAAGCAATTCTTCCTCTGCACTGGTGAGGCTGCACCTCGAGTACTGTGTCCAGTTCTGAGCCTGTCAATTTAGGAAGGATGTTGAGGTGCTGGAGTGTGTCCAAAGAAGGGCAACAAGGCTGGTGAAGGGACTGGAGCACAAGTCCTATGAGGAGCAGCTGAGGGAGCTGGGGTTGTTTAGTCTGGAGAAGAGAAGGCTCAAGGAAGACCTTATTGCTCTCTACAACTGCCTGAAAGGAGGTTGTAGCCAGGTGGGTTATTTCTCCCAGGCAACAAGCAGTAGAAAAAGAGGGCACAGTCCAGGGGAGGTTTAGGTTAGACATTAGAAAGAAGTTCTTTATAGAAAGAGTGATAGGGCCTTGGAATGGGCTGCCCAGGGAGGTCGTTGAGTCACTGTCACTGGAGGTATTTAAGAAGGGACTGGACGTGGTACTTAGTGCCATGGTCTAGTAGGCAGGGTGATGTTAGGTCAAAGTTGGACTCAATGATCTCAGAGGTCTTTTCCAACCTAGTTGATTCTACTATTCTATGAAAAGAAATTACAGTAAAGTAAAAATGTCAGATACTGTGTGTGTCTATATGCATGATTACAGGATATGGGAACTGAGTCTGGGAGCTAAGGACAAATGAGGAAATGTACTACATGTAGCCATAGACAAAATTGGAAAAGCTAAGCCAAATCCTGGGAGGAGATTAGCAAGACATATAGAAAATAAAAGGGAGTCATCATATGTAGGTGGTCAGAAGATCACTAAAGAGTCAATCTACTTCTTCATGAAATGGAAGGGCATATGATAGACACCAGTATTTTTGGAATTTATTCATGACCGTTCATCATCTGTCTTTATGGAAAAGGTCAGTTGTGTGGAAGATGCCTGATACAATTAATGTGACCACAGATGACAGCAATACATGAGGAAGGTTAGAGAACATTCAGGTCTTTTAGGATAATCTTGACATGATGAATTCCATGTTGGGACATGCAAAGAATTGGTGAATAACATCTTGGAGCTGCTACCTGCCATATTTGAGAACACATGTGAAACAGACTTATGGATTAGTGTTCAAATCTGGCTTTGAAGAGGGGGGGGTAGATGATAGATGAAATTAAAAATGTTGAGTTCCCAAAAAACCACGGGAGCAAAGTAGCCAAAATATGTTTAAACACCTAGAAGAATACAAGGAAGAAAATAACAACTCATTTTGTTGTTTAGTATTTTCACTAGCAATCTGAATGATGGACTTCAGGGAATGTTCATTAAATATGAAGACTCCAGGGAGCTGAGAAACTGTTACTACCTTGTAGAACAGGTTTAAATTCCAAAATTCATGTGAAAAAGAAGTTGCAGTTTCAGTGTGGGAAACAAACTGCAGCTCAGTTCACTGAACTTACTGTAGCTAGGCAATCCTAAGGAGGATAGGAAACAACTTGCTTGAGGCAGCTTTTAGGAAAAGATCTGGGTTTTTTTGTGGATCACAGCCTGCACTTGGGAAAATAATGTTATGTGGTTGTGAAAAAAGTTATGCCATAATGAATACCTAAACTAAACTATTGTGTCAGCAAGACGAATCATATTTCTACTTTGCCCTGAAATGCTTTGGCCTCAAATTGGACTATTTCTAATTTTGTGACCCACGGTCCAGGAAAGATATGAACCCAAGTCCAGAGGAGAGTACTTAAAATGACTGGAGGTAAAGAAAACATGACTTCTGAGGAAAGATTGATAGAATTTGAGCTGAGTCAAAAAAAGCTGGAGGAGTAACATGAGTCTTTAAAAGGCACTCACAAGGAGGAAATAATAATCTGTTGCGTAAATTAGAAGAGAACAGGATTACTGGCACTGGAACCAGTGCTGTCAAACAAGGGGAACTGGGTGCCTGTCAGGAATGTCACCACCGTAAATGATCCTGACTCAAGGCAAGGGTATGACCTGAAGTAACTCAGAGATTGCTTCCAGTCTTGATTTGATTCAACAGTGACCACTCTCTGACCCCCAGTATAACAGTGTAACTTTTGGCAGTTGTGAGCACTGAATCTGATTCCAGATGATAGTTTGTAGTTTGCTTTTTCTCTTTTCAGTGCACAAATGGATCTTAAGTTTTCCTGGAGAAATACGTGGGGCAGGAAAGGGTGGTTGAGGGAAGAATGTTGACAGCTTTGTGCTTGAAATGAGCCTGCTGCTTTCCACTTCTACGTTTACTGGCAATTTGGGACCTACTTTGATCTCCTTCAATAATTACACACATAGATATTTTGATGGCAAAAGTCTGAAATTTTTTATATTGGGATTTAATCTCCAGATCAAAGCTAGTATGAGAGGAATACTCTCACACATACACATGCAACTCATAAAATGTCTAAGTCTACTTTATCTTTCTTTTTCGTCACATCAGTGCAAATGATTTCTAGTTTAACCCTTTAAAAATTTGCTTTAGGGTGAACTTTGCCATAACAATAGTGTTAAGTGCAGAGATGAACCTTTTCATTTTAATTAGAACTTGATGGAGGAAGTAGAATACACTCCCTGCAGTGGAGCTAAAAATTGGGAAGAGGGATACAAGCCTTTCAAAAATCCCCAAACAAGAAGGTTAAGTTTTAGGTGCAGCTGTTTGACTTCAAGAAACAAAGGGAGAAAAATGTTGCAGGAACACTGGGAGATGAGAATATTAGGAGCATTTCTGATGAAAATTTCTGAAACACTAGTCCCTCCCAAGCTTCCATTAGATCTTTGTTTCTGTCTTCCTCTCTTTTTTTCCCCTGCACCTTATTTGCTGCTTTATTTCTGTCACATTGATCACTGCCTAGGTATGCCTTTCCATTTAGCTGGAATTCTGAAACTGCAAAAGCAAAGGTGAGTAATTTCATTGGCACTAGAGGCCATAAGTATGTTTAAAATGACAGCTCAATGCCTCATAAAAACATAAAGGTGTGCTATGATTTCAAATTTCTTATAGAAAGCAATCTTTAATATATGGCTGCAATATGTATTGATTTTTAGGCTTTAATTTAGAAATGTCCATCTGTTATTAGAGCAGGAGGCATCATTACTGTTTGGCTTGCTGTACTCATCATTTGGAATTATGTTGAGGGTTTTAGTGTTTTTAGAGAGCATCAGATGTGAGGTTTTTTGAATTACATAAATATGTGCTTTTACATTGAGTGTCTTCTTGATCGTTGTTATTAAGAAAAGATACTTGAGGCATAAGGCTGTCATCTGTTGCTTTGCTTCGCAACTCAGTAGAGCAAGCAGATGTTCTGCACTTCTGCAGTTTTTAGGCCTTGTTAACTGAAATGGTCAGCACTTTATTCATTATCACATTTACTTTATCAAGAGAGATGAGAAAGGAAATCGCTCTTTGCTTTGAAATCCAGCTTATAATAAATTGGCCAGAGCAAAAACTTATCCAAGGCTCTGCTACTAGTTATGTACAACTGTTCATTTTCTTACCAGTTTAGCATCTGACAGAGTTATTTCTTTTTCATGTGGGTTGATTGGAAGTGCCTGAGGCATTGCTGTGTACCCATAGTATCACCAACTGTTTCATGTCTTTTACAGCCTAAAGTGGAACAATAACAATATTTTAAAATTTTCATCATAAGAATCAGTAGGCTTCTTGTAAGTGTTACTTAGGAAGTCTGTCCATCACAGAATATGCTGAGTTGGAAGGGACACACAAGGATCATCGAGTCCAACTCCTGGCCCTGCGCAGAACCTTCCCCAAGAGTCACATCATGTGCCTGAGACTATTGTCCAAAGGCTTCTTGAGCTCTGTCAGGCTTGGTGCTGTGACTCAGAGGGCTGGATAGATAGTGGTGCAGACCTGCTTGCAATGAGACATGGGAAGTTGGAACAAGTTAGTACAGCAGCATTTTCATCCCTTTGTCCTGTGCCTTTTGGGAAGAGAGCATTTTTTGCGTGTTGACTTCCTGTCTGCTTTGTTTTGGCACCTCAGCTCAGGTCTCCCAGTCACTGCCAGTGATGACTTTCACTGATCTGGACACCTTTCTGTCCCCAGCTGCGCAGGGCTGGCAGGGAGCACTGGCTTTGAAGGGACTGGTGTGTCTAGACAGCAAAGTGCTGTGAGGGAGTGCAGCTGTGGTCTGGGAAGCAGCGTAACTCTGCCCCAAGCAGCCACTAATTAGCCTGGACACTGCACCACACTGACGTGGCAAGGCAGCTTCCCACACCTGAGGTGGCTCCAGAGCCCTGCACAGTGTTGTAATTATGTGGTGCAGACTTACCTAACTTGTTCTGCAGAAGCCGCCAAACAGTTATCAGACAGATAATGGTTTTGGCTGCTACTGGCCTGGGTTAGATTTGGCCTGATATGTGTGAGCTGACCATATCCCCATTGCAGAGGTTTTGCATTCTTTGATGCACAGTGTAATAGTTACTATGAATTGATTTGATTACCAGTACAGTGTCTGAGCCTTTTATTAAAAGTGAGAAACCTTTTGAGACTTGCAGGATTTAATGTTCTTGACTGGCTCAGTCTTTCAGGGTAACTGCTTCTTCTGCATTTGTAATAACTGGCAGATCTCCTTATTAAATTCAGTAAGAGCAAAAGCATATTTCCATTGAAATGAATACCTCAGGAATGAATTCTGTTTTAGTGGGAAATGATCCAACTGTCTGTGCTTTTATTTTGCTTACCATGTGAGTCCTTTCCTATATTTTACTGTATTTGCACTTATTTGCAGTGCCATATAACAGAGCCATATATAGGTATAAGTGGTTTTCTGTTCCTAAACCTCTGCTAGGCCATATGTGCTTGTCCAAGATTGTGTATACACAGACAGAGCCCTCTGATCATCTAGCTGTGTGCAGTAGGATCAGAAAAATCCTCATAGCCTGTTCTATTGAAACACTTCTTTATTTTCTTTGTGATGTAATAATATTTATTCATCCAACAAATCTTTGATAACCCAGTTTGTTGGCACCACAGGCCAGTATTGAAATGTCACCCAGTGAGATTAAAAAGTTACTAATTCTTTTTAGCTTTTCTTCTTCCTTTATAGGCTAGACTTTTAGAAAATCTTTATTCCATTTAGAAGAGTTGTTGTACTTGTGGACATGTCAATACTGGAAATCAGTGATGCTGAGTCAGATACATCTGTCTGTCACTGTGTATTAAGTATCTGCTACAGGTTAGTTATGGGGCAGCCCTTACCTGGCCACTTACAGGCTGACTTTCCAAACAAACAATAGATTGAACAATGTAATAATTGAACAATGTAATAACTGTAGAGTAACTACATAATTACTTCAGTGTTAAGTATATTACCATGATTAAGCAACCTGTGGTGTTCCTGCCCATGGCAGGGGGCTTGGAATTAGATATTCTTTAAGGTCCCTTCCAACCCAAATCATTCTGTGATGTGCTCAGATTCTGTCAGAAATGGAAAGTAGCAGTGATCCATACAATGTGCTAAACAGATCTGAGCCTCCTCCAAAGGCGTGACTGGCTCCTGGCTTCTCACTTACCTCCGCCTCCCTGCACCTCCCACCCTGAAATACAGAAGTTGTTGAAGAGCTCTGTCTCTGCTAATGGTTTTGCCACTACTGGTTTCCTTTCTTGAGTCCTCAGCATCTGTCTTTGGCTAGTTGGTGAGTTAGCCTGGAAAAATGGACTCTAATTTTGTGTACAGAAATAACCATGCATGTATCTTGCAAGCTCTGCCTGTCATTGTAGCATGCAAATAGTAGGGAGTTGGCCCAATCCTCGGGTGTCATCTGCTGAGAGAAAAAGAGTAACTGGTTGGTGTTGAAGTTGAATGTGGCACACGTTATGTGCAGACAAGGAAGAACTGTCTAAAATGTTTTATAGACAAGGAATATCCCTGTTTGGTTATAATCACGGAGTTCTAACTATGGTTCTGGAATACTGTGTTGTGAGTGTAAAGCTGGTATTTGTGAACTGCTATTGAGCTGTCCACCGAGGTGTTTTTCATGGTCAGTCGAGGCAAAAGGTATTTCTATCAAGAAAGCCTTATGACCTGCTCTGTGGCCTGCTTCATTTCACTGCTAGAAATGTCATGGAAGCACACTTGATACTCTCCATTTGACTTATGAAGGCATCATCTGAGGAACTAGCCTGCATCTGGCTGTCTACACTGTATACACCTACAGGTAGTAAAGATTAACTCCTTCCTGACTTACTCATTCATAAGAATGTCTAAATAACATGCTGTCACTGAGTAACATGTAGGTTCTCTGGTTCCATCTGGTCACATCATAACCTGGGTTCAGTTACTTACTCCCTGAACTCAGTTGCACTGCAAAGATGCAGTTAGGCTTGGAAACAAAATGTCTTATGTCTTGAAAAGTTTAAATGGTTCAAGTAATTCCAATCCATCTCGTCAGCAGTGTGCAGTGCCATAAAATGTTAGACCTTTTTAGTGGAGCATTGAGTCAGATCATTACTTTTGATATCCAAGATGATCATTGATTTGGATTTGGAGTACCTAAGATGTTCTGAAAATCTGAGCTGGGGGTTACTGTTTGCCTGTCAATTCTTGCTGCAAGAAATATAATGTGGGTCTGTTCTGAGAGCACATTCCTGTTGGCACTTGGACTCACTATAGAATAAATTTCTGGATGGCCAAATCAGTGGTGATCTCCATGCTTTGCTTGAAATAGGAAGTATACTGTATCACCCATGTTGTTTCCAGGATGTTGAGATGCATGTGGAATATTAAAAGAAAAAAATCTGTATCAAACCTGTGTGTGCACCATTGTGATGGATCACATTGTATTGAAAAACTATAGTGGCATCACAAAAAAGGCTTTAGTTATTTTTTGAGGTTCTTGACATACAGGTTTCAATGAATGATTTCAGAAGTTCTGGTTTTGTTTGGTGTGCAGATAGAAAGCACTGGTTTATGCAGATGGAAAATTTGGTAAGTGGAATGTGAGTTTGGCGATAAAGTCTTCACCTTTCTCTGTCTTCTGCAGACAGAATCCAGTTGAACCTCAGACTGTGCATGATTAAAAAATGAGTTGAGCTTCCCCATGTGGATTCCATTATTTTGAGGAGTTGCTTTACATGACAGTCGTACAGCTCAGTGGTATCCACCATGCGTTTCTCTTTAGCCAGTTCAGAAAACCAAACACTAATCAGATGAAAGGTGTTCAGGAGTTTTTTGAGAC
>JAOXXN010000265.1:73262097-73277362 GCA_026770055.1 Myrmophylax atrothorax
TGGTAAAAGAGGGGTAAATAAATTCTCTCTTACCAAGTGAGTCATTTGTTATCTTGTTTCTGTTAAGAAGATGTAGATGGCTCACCTCAGCCACAAATCTTTTCGCTGTTTGCATCTTGCCTTTCTGCCCAGAGTAGTCCTCACTTATAATCCCTATACATCTACAAGGATATATACAGCATACCTGATATCTTTAAGACAATGCTGAAGCTCCTGTGCCTTGTTCTTCTCTCAGGTGTCCATTACATTCAGACTTTGCTGCCTCTGCATCCAGCAGCCTGACAGCAGTATGGCACTGCTGAGGTTCAGCCAGAGCCAGCTTCACTAGGAACTTCATGCTGGGGAAGCACAAGCCTCTGCAGGACAGCAGTCCTTGCCTCAGCCACAAGCACAGGTGCATCAGTGTGGCTGTTTGTGCAGGGGGCTGTGGCAGAGCCTGGCTTACAGCAGGACAGTATCACTGACCTGAGGGAAAACCTTCAGTGCAGCAAGGGGTTTGTGGTAGGTGCCTTCTCTCTGTGCAAACCTCATGAAGTTTTCCGTGGAGAAGGGGGTGAAGGAATGGTTATGGACAAGGAGGCCTCAAAGCTGTTGGTGTGGGACTGTGAGTCTCCCTGGCTCAGAGCTTGCCTGTGGATTAGAAGAATGTACAACAGAGCCAGGGGCAGCAGGAACCAAGAAGTTCTTTCTCTTTTCAAATGCCTGTGCCTGGTGGTCTGTGCCTAGTTATTCTTTTTGCACAACCTGTCTCCCAGGCAGGCTATGGCATTTAGTGGGAGCCATCCTCACCAAGGCATCACCACCACCACCACCACATGTGATCTCTTGAGCAGGTTTCAGTAAATAAACACAGCCATGAAGAGACAAAGCAAGTCAAGGTAGGGGTCCTGCGCTACCTTGTATCACTGCATTTACTGAGAAGTGTGTGCCAGCTGTCCATCAGATGGGCTGCAGGAGCAACAGTCTCACTGACCACAGGAGCTCCCAGCTCCCCTCATACCTTCAGCTTATTCAAATCATGCACCCAGGTGTTACAGCCTTAGTAGCTCATCTCTCCCTCTCCCCCCTCGCCTTTCACATTAAACAGGCCCATGGGGAATACATGCCTGAAGCAGAGTTCCTGCTGGGACATGTCACAGCAGTGATCCTTGTATCTAATTCAATCCCTCTTATTTTATCTAAAAACAGTTTACAAAAAAAAAAAAAAGAGTTTCCTGTTAAGAATGTTTTGTGGTTTTCCACAGCTATTCATTGTTAATAAAACCTTACATTATCCTTTCATTCAGCAGACAAGATTTCAAAGCTTTAGCGGCAGAGCAGAGATTTGTGGAGTTTGGGATGTTATGAGAAAGAGACCTCATGGGAAGGTTGTGGGTTGTTTGGAATATGGAGCTGTGGCTGAGGAAGGAGAGTTGCTTTTGCACAGCAGGAAAGGTGCAGAAAGCTGAGGCTTGGATTAAGAAATGATCTATGAAATACTTCCTTGCTTTCTAATGAACCAAAAATGAATGATGTAGAGCAGAAAGCTATCTCAGAAATAACCTGCCACAGATTTGGCCTTGCTTCTCCTAGAAGGGAGGACTTGAGCCACAGACACCAAGCTGTGACTGTGGAATCATTTCTGGTTTTCCCCCCAGGCTTTCTACCCTGCTGTTTTGAGGAAGGTGCAGAAGGGGAACAGGGTGGTAATGACACCTGAGAGACATCCCACTTCCTTGCCAGTGTATTGCCACCACTGCTCAGGGAGTGAGCAAACAGGTTCTGTGGGCAGGCGGGATTCTAAGGATGTACATTTAGGCCACAGAACTAATGTTCTCAAAGTACAGAGGAGACCACTTAATTTCAGAAGGTGCAGCACTTGGAATGTATTGGTCATCTTGTGTGGCTTTGGCCAGACAAGAGCTGGGGTGGGAAGTCTCAGTGCTGTACTTCACTCCATGCTGGCAAATGGCAATGAAATATCCACAGCAATTCACAGAAGCCAGAAGGGTGATAAAGAAATTGCAGTAAAGTGTGGATGGGGGGCTGTGACAGGCTAGAAGGCAGGAGGATAGAAGGTAACAACTGTCATATTGGCAGTCGTGACACATATGTGGGCAAACTTCCTGCAACCTTCCATATCCATCATCTGGAGGATGGAGAAAAATCTTTAAAATTGTTTCAGACCCCCTGTGAATTCCCTTCTCTGTCACCTTCTCTGTCGCAAAAAGACTGGCAGTGGGACAGGAGTGGACTGGAAGCTCAATAATGGCAGTCACTCTGTCATGCCAATATTCTTCATAGGTAAGCAGGAACTCAACACAGATTTCCAGAAATGTTGCCTTCTTGAATACCCTTCCCCACCATTAATCCTCCCAGGTTTGTTGTGCAAGTCCTGGTGCTAGTGAGGCAGTCCAGTTGTGTGGCATACAACAGAAGCCTGCTGACAATACTCAAATTGTATCTTACTTTGTTCAGTGAGAAAGTTCCAGTTCAGGAAGGCTGCAATTTGTAGCATCACAGCCATGCTGCAAATCAGTGCAGTTTGGAAAAGAAATCATTGAAATGAAAACAGCAGCCTGGTGGAATGATTCCTTGAAGCAGCATGGTAAGAAAATAAGCAGTTAGGCATGGTGCCATTTGACTGAGTATTTTGAAAAGCAAAGACAGTGGAAGAAGCTGATACACTGGGTTTGGTTTGGGGGTTTGTTTGTTTGTTTGTTGGGGTTTTTTTTTTGCCAAGCTTTGCCTTAGACTGGAGAGTGTATGTCCACTTTTGTGTGGTGCAGATATAGATTGACTGTGGCAATTGAATTGAGAAGATAAGATTGTGAACTGTCGTCATTTGGAGTAGAGAAAGCAGATCTTTTTCTCCCTGGGGTGATCAGGCTCCTGAAATACCCCTTAATCTCCCTATATTTCTGTCATCACAGCAGTGTATCTGGCAGTTTTCATTATTTCATTTTCAGCATTTTTCATAATTTTTCATTAATTTATTTGTTTGTTTTACCCTGTTTTTTATACATGTTTCCTGGCTATAGCTTGTATTTTATAATTGCTTCTTTACAAATTTAGAGGCTTATGGTCTTCAGGTTAAGAGATTTTGTTCATGTGCTTTTTTTTTTCTCTTTAATTTTCCAGTTGCAAATTGTTAGGAAAAAATGCTTAGGAACTCAGTTACACTTGTTTGTTGGATTTAAGGGGATTTGAAATTTATTGGCATCTGACAGTTAAAGTTGCTGGTTACCTTTAAGGCCCGTAAAGAAAGTTACAGACTTTCAGAGCATTAAATCTACTGAAATTCAAGTCCTCAAGCTAGAACTATTCTGCCAGTTTTCAGACCATAACTTCTTCAAATTGCCAAAATACAGGCATCTGTGTGTCACTCTTTGAACCAAAAGCTACACTGAGAATATCCTGACACCAGAGTGGTGCATCTCAAAAAGTTTAGTAGTTAATAATGACTAAAACAGTGTCCCTTAGTCTCCTGGAAATGGCTATGCTGGATAAAATTTTCCAAATACAGACTAACTGTTGCAAGGGGAAACATCAGCACAAATGTTTAGTTTTAAAAAAGTATTAAGCAACTGAAAACAGGGTCTTACGAAGGGAAGCAATGGCCTACATAATAATGCATGATACAGCCAGCTTCCTGGTAATGGAAAGAAAACACTTTTTTAAATGGAAAAAAAAATTAACATTATGCAGTACTGGGGCTTTTGTGATGATAGATTTTGGCTCTTGACAGCTATTAAAAGCTGAGAGTTGTGCCACAAGTTCTTTTTTTCATTTTCAGTAACACCTTAAATTTCACTTACTGCATCTGTGTGTTTCAGGTATTTGTCACCTTTCCAAACAAATTTTTGAACACAATCATTGTAAAATTTTAGCATCCTGTATTCAGAGACAAACCCAACTATGGAATGAACATGATTCATGTACTTAATTTTTTATTGAGCAGCGATTATGCCTAGTCTTCAACCAGTATGCTTCCCCTAGTATCTTAATACTCACATTGCTAGAGGATGTGGGCTGCTTTAACCTTCCACACAGAGTTGCCACAATGACATTGGTGTTGGAAGATGCCTTTGTTAACAAGGAAAAAATGAACTTACTATTTTACTCTGTAATGGAAACTTCATTTTAAAGACATTTTATTAATAGTTTGGTTTTGGCTTTTTTTTTCCCTGTGCTTTGGGTCTGTGCTGGGGAAGGTATGTATGCTGTAATTGCTGCTCTCTGGGATAGTTCTAAAGAATAAATAAGTGAAAGTATTTCCTATTATTTATTCTTTACAAGAACACATGCTGAATTCTCTAGTAGCTCATTTAATGAGTTTCCCAGTGGAAAAGCACACAGCTGATCAGCTCTGCTCTCAACAGCAGATGTTCTTTTTCTTGACTTTAGTAGTAAGCCATAATTTTGTTCTGTGTCTGATGGATCAGTGTTCAAAATTTCAGAATGAATTATTGGGGCAGCCTCTTGAGATTTTTGAGTAAACTGGAGCTGGAGTAAATCTTAAAGTCAAGTCATAAAAAACAAAAATCCATGTTGGGTTGGATTTTACAGATCAAAGATTCATTGTGTAATGGGTCTGCATTACTCCATTTTCAATTCCTGAATAATCTCAAATATTACAAGAACAGTAGGAAATCTTACAGTCCATAAAGGAATTCTAGAGATTATCAGGTCTTGAATCTAGAGTTCATAATTATTGAGTTGCTGGCCTTTATGCAGGAATTATAAAAAAGCTACTTGTTATGGTGGATCTGTGAGCCCTTAGAGGAGATAGAGAGGCATCAGTTACTGAATTGCAAAAAAGTAAAAAAAAAAATAGATTGAAAATGTATCTTTGTTAATAACGTGGACGATGGACATAGCGCACCCTTAGAAAATTTGTGGACATTACAGAACTGGAAGGAGTGGCTGCTACAGCAGGTGGTTGTGCCACTGTTTCAGAGACCTTGACGGGCTGGAGAAATGAGCCAACATCTTACTTCTTACAGGAACCTTACTAAGTTCAGCAGCTGGAGATACAAAGTCCTCCCACACCTTGGGAGAAATAACTGCAGGTACCAGTACAGACAAGGGACTGACTGGCTGGGGAACAGCTTGGCACAGAAGGACCTTGGGGGTCCTGGTGGACACCGAGCTGAATATGAGCCAGCAACATGTCCTTGTGGCAAAGAAAGCCAGCAGCATCCTGGACTGCATTGGACATTGCTGACAGATTGAGGGTGGTGATCCTTCTACTTACCTCAGCATTGGTGAGGCACATCTGGAGTGCTGGGTACAGTACAGGTCTGTGCCCCCCAGTGCAAGAGACACAGAAATACTGGAGTGTGGCCAGCAAAGGAGCACAGAAGTAATTAAGGGACTGGAGCATCTGTCAGGTAAAAAGAGATAGAGAGAGCTGTGACTATTCAGCCTTGAAAAAAAGAAGACTAAAGAGGGTCTTATCAATGTGTATAAATACCTGATGTGACAGAATGAAGGAGATGGAGCCAGACTCTTTTCAGGGGTGCTCTGTCACTGGACAAGAGGCAATAGGTACAAACTGAAATACAGGAATTCTCACTTAAAAATAAGAAAGAACATGTTTACTCTGAGGGTGTCCAAACACTGGAACAGGTTACCCAGAGAGGTTGTGGAGCCTTCGTCCTTGGAGATACTTTTTGTTTTCCCTGCACTTCTCCCCCACAAGCACAGAAAATTCATGATGAGGGGGAAAAAAGCTGTAGATGGAGAAGACAAGCCAGGAAAAAATCTTTCCAAGCAGAGCTGGAGCAGTATTTAAAACCAGCTACCAAGATAGTGATTTAAAACACGTAATCCCATCTCAGACTACATGGATAGTATTTTGGTAGAAACCCAGATAACCTTTCTTTCTGTTTCCAGTAATTTTGCTTCTGAAGCACAAGAGCTTACTTCTCTAAAAATGAGAAAGTATCATTGTTAATAGTGTCTATTATTCTTCTGGTATCTGACAGACAAACAATTTGAAATTTTCTGTCATGTATCTTTTTGAAAGTTCATATGCTGTTCTCACATATGTGTGCTCTGCTTCAGAGTAAGCCCCACACATACAGGAATTTCAGTTTTCACATTCAGGACAGGGGGACCTGAATCTTAAATCTAGGTGATGGATATGATAGAAATGCAGAATGGCAATATGCTTTTGTGTCATATTATCAAAGACCAATTTTTATAGGTGTCTAATAACTCTGTGAATATAGAGATCACGTTTTAGGACTCCTGGAGGGGTTTATGTGCTTGCTTCTTTTAAATTAACAGTTGGAGTTGAGGGAACAATCTGCAAATAATTATTTTATACTAAGTTCTTCATTAAGATGCAGAAAAGGAGGGGGCTTTGCTGACAAGAGAAACTGCAATACTGCTTTCTATTCCTTACAACTCTGTGGGATGTGAAAGTGATGAATAGTTGAAGTCAATGATTAGGATCTCAAAGGATCAATGTTGCCTTTGAGACAGCTGCCTCAGAATGGCGATTGGTGCTGGGATTTTGATGTGGTTGCATTCTCATGACGAAAACAGCCCCTGGACAAAATCACACTGTAGATTTTGACTCATTTCTGTCCAGGTAGGAGTTGTGAAAATGTATGATTGTACGTGAGGTTTCTCTGTGAAGGTGCCACCTCCTGTCCTATAGACAGACATGAGCTTTCTTTTTTGAGCCACTATGGACAGTAGCATCAATGGTGGGCATAGCTGGATGTTGGTGGAGGAGCAGCACAAGTACAGTTTCTCCTTTGTCAAAGGACACAGTGCAGTTGGGCAGTGCTACATCAGCAGCTAAGGTGCACTGTCTTGTCCTGCACGAGATACATTTTCTGGAGTAAATATCTTAATCTCTTGATGTGGAGTAGCCCTTTGGCTTTGGAATTGCACCTTTCTTTCAAGATTGTGATGCTCCTTCTCCATCCCCTCAACACCGGGTCTTAAAGTTGGGAACAAGAAACTGCAAAAGTTATGCAACTGGGTGGTAGATTCCTGAGATTCTCAAGGTCCTAGGGATGTGCTATTTTTGTTTCTGCAGGCATTTAAAAAAAATGTACTTCCAACATTTTGTTTTGGAATTATTGCTGGAGTTCTGAAGTCCAGGAATTTTTAGCAAGTCCTCACCATAGGAGCAGAAAGAAACAAATCCAAGATATTTTAATATGGCACACATAGTTCTGTTGTTGCCAAAGGGAAGTGCTCTACTTAAGTGTCAAGACAATGTTAACAACAACTTACCCAAGAGAAACGATCTGGTGATCCTAGTCCAGTTTCTAATGGTCAAGAATCTTTCAATGAAAATCTACCTCAGTTTTTCAATACTTGGGAGGCATTTATGGTGTAATGGATATGGAACCTGCACTCTCCTTGTCACTTCAAGTCAGGCTTTTTGGAGTCCTTGTGGTAGGGTAGATGTAGATGAACATTCCTTTGTCAGTATCCCTTGTGTGAAGGAACCACTTGAGGTAGCAGTCACATAAAGGCACAGAGCCATTTCTTGTTCAGACGTTTCTTATAGTGGTATTTCAAAGTGCACCTCCTATTTCTCTTCAATTAGAAATTGGTGTCTCTTCATATCAACTGCCTTTATTATGGAGGTAAATGTATGTAAGTATGGCGAGGCTTCACGAATGCAGATTTGGGAAGGGCTCTCCCCACATGGGTGTGTCCTTCGACCCTGCGCAGTGGGTGTTTTAGGTGAGGCACAGCATGTGCAGAACTGGCCCCACCCTTTACTCCTAAGGTCCATCTGCCATGGCTGAGGGAGCTTGGATGGTCACAGTGAAGTCTTCGGGACTAGAACCTATAGCACCCAATATTCCCAGGAGGTCTCCCATCCAAGTACTACCCGGGGCTGACCCTGCTTAGCTTCCAAGATCTGACAGGACTGGGCATCAGGGCGGCATTTAACTACCTCATGGAGGTAAATAAGCAATGCTGTTCGAACTGATACAGTTCTTTCCATCATGGCACCTCATTTCACTTGGGGGACTGTTCTCTGTGTTCCTCTCACTTGCCTGATCATCCCTCCCACTATGAAGCTGACTACTTAAAATCTGTCCCATTCATATTCACTGCCATGTTTAAGTAACACTGGTGATGTCACAGGACCTTTTTGGCCATTACAATGAAATTGGAACTTTTTCATGTCTATAAGTTTCTCACACTACCATAAAATTTTCTATATGTGTTGATCATGGGTCTGTTTTAAATGCAATTTTTGATATGAGGGCATGTCAGCACTTACTAACTTATCTTCACCACCACATTTGATGCTATTCTTCTGTCTAAGGGCATTCAGAAAAGTTCAAATGCCGCTTTATTTTTTAATCAAAAGCATAGCATAGAGTAGTATGCTTCCTCCTCATTCCCTTCTAGATTCCTCTCAGGTTCCTTTGTATCATCTTTGGCTCTGTGTAGGTCCTCGAATCCAAACAAAATGGCCTTAGCCTTGCCAACTTTTTTTTTTTTCCATTTTGCCACATTTCTGATATGAAACTTTTCCCATCCACAAAATGTGCTCTGGGTTCTCAGTATTTGAACCTTAATCCCTGCAACACTCATTGCTTTTATCTGTACAAAAACATGCATTTTTCAGACCAGGGAAAAAATCTTCAAATTGTTCTTGTTATTCTTGTCTATCTGCTAAGTACTTTTAACAATTTGATCTGTGTTTATTAGAGCCTGTCTGTACTTTTCAGGTTTTGTCCTGTATGTAAACTCAACTGTTTCACTGTGCTATTTGATAGTATCATAACCTAGTGCTGCTCTCTAAACCAGGAGAATAAAACAAAAGATGAGTCTCTTAAATTTCTTTATAACTTAATTTTGATGATGATGACCTTTAGTATTTCCTTTTTTCTACTCAGAACATTTTCCATTTTTATTGCAATTATTTTATAAGACAAATCCAATGGCCTTTATTATACTACAAAACCCATTACCTTACATGAGAATATTGATAATTTGAAAACCAAAAATTGGCCCTTGTAGTACTATACTGATTATTATTGGTGTTTACTCAGGTGACAAAACATGTCCATCTCATCAAGAGTGCTGTCACAGAAATATCATAACAGATGATGTGACCATATTTTTACTGTTTTCCATGGGGGTTTTTTTGCTTGTCACCCAGAGAACATATTGAATTTGCCATTGCTATTCCAATTTATAAAAATAAATTCTTTACCACTTTATTTTATTTGTCTTCTTTCCATTAAAATGTTATTAATCAGTAAATTTTTACTTTATTATATTATGATTCATAAATGAGAATGAATGATTTTAAGGTCCTGGGGTGGAGGGGGATTCATTTATAAAAAAAGAGTAGGTAGTGAAAACTGAAAATCTGAGGTAGGATGGCCACTGTGGCTAGGGATATGAAATAGGCTTCTCTGTCTATAGTGTGCTCTGGATGCCTTAGCAGGTGTAACTTGATTTCTAAGTTCCTGACAGCTGGAAATATTGCTCAGGGAGAATTGCCATCCATGTGATGCCTTAATTTATGATGTCTGTGTGAGGATATTTTATTAACATCAAGTAAGATTTTTCTATAAGGGCAAGAAAATTACTCATTGTCTTCTACTTTGTGTCAGCAGGCCTGGTGCTGTGTAACGAACCTGTGACCAAAATCCCAAAATCCTGCCAGTGGCACCAAGCTTGGGTCTGCTGCTTCTTCTTGTTTCTTCCCTCTTCATTGACTGCAACTAGAAGGATACAGGAGAGCACTACTTGTGCTCCTCAGCCCTTAACCAGTTGTCCCAAGGCCCTGAAGTCTCTCTTGATTGCCCTCAGTCTTCTTGTTCTAACTTCATCGCTGCCTGCCTGGAAGATCAGTAACAGATCTGAGGCTCTACCAGGAGAGGAAGCTTTCTCTTCACATCTTTAGCACTGGCCCCAGGGGGCTAACAGACTTCCCTAAGAAGTGGGTCCAATCTGCATATTGGGCCTTCTGTTCCTTCTCCTATGAGAGTGACACATCTTTTCTCTTTCCTTCTCTATGGAAGTGATTTTGATGCATGACATGGACCAGCTTAACCCTGCTGATGCCTCCAAGATAGATGAAACTTAGTTCTTGTTGTACCTGCACCAGTGACTTGTATTTGTTCATGAATTGATTAGTGAAGATGGGCCTGACCATCTGAAATGGAGAATCTTTGAA
The DNA here is from genome assembly GCA_026770055.1 of Myrmophylax atrothorax. Lineage (NCBI taxonomy): Eukaryota > Metazoa > Chordata > Aves > Passeriformes > Thamnophilidae > Myrmophylax > Myrmophylax atrothorax. The sequence continues at coordinate 73,272,257 of JAOXXN010000265.1, forward strand.
TTTGGGCTGGCTCTTAATTGCTAGTCCCCAGGAGTATAAACTTCAGCTGCAGTACTGAATTTTACCTTTCTATCACTCCAGCCCTTGTCCAGTATTTTTGTTATTATATCCCAGTTGTCTGTTGTAAAGGCAGTGTCTTTGAACACTGTCCTCAGCACGGGTCATTTGCTGACTGTACTTCTTGTGATGTGTCACGGATAGGAATATTAATTATGGTCTTTTCTAAGACTAACCTGGCCTTTGAGAAGCTCAAAAAATGATCCCTGCACACTGACACATCCTATGATACATATGTATATAGATTATAACTAGCAAATAGAAAGGGGGTAAAAGCTGGCAAAACTGCACTGGACAGAGATATTGTGCTTACCATATTTGTGGTTTGTGATTTAATTTCAGAGAAAAAGGGAGCAGAAAGAATTCCAGTCTTAGAGAACAAGAACTGAGCTTTCATGACCTTTTTGCTCCCTAGAGTTGTATTTCATTTAGTTATAAGAAAAAGTAGCTAAAGAAAAAAGCAGGAGGAATATTTTGTTTTGCACAAGGGATGAGGAAAACAGAAGCCTTCTCCAGGGCAAATAGTCTCAGGATATGGAATAAATTGCCAATCATTTGTCTCTCCTCCCTATATTACCTGATGTATTGGAGCAGTTAAAGAGGAATGCACTGCTTAAATGCAATCAAGAATTCAATTCTATTACTTTATTTTTCATATTACAAAGTTGGTATCAGTTTTGTAATCAGGAGCTTACCCACATGCTTTGCTGAGATGCACTTTCTTTTCTCTATCTAGCATTTAAAGGGAAGGCAAGTAAGACTTTCAAGTCTCAGCTGGTGAATGGCACAAATGAGGATTGAATTCAAGTAACTGTAGTGCTTTGTAACCCAAAATGAACTGGGAACCTGCGCTGGGGAGTGTTTCCCACCAAGCTGTGTGTGCAGATTTGGGAGCTGGTGATGTCAGATACAAAGTCCTCCTTTTGGCAGACATTCTCCAAGGCATTTCTGGCAGAGGCTCAGCAAGAGAGTGTCAGCATTTGAGGCTTCTGATGTGGGATGACTTAATATTGTAACAGCCCGTAGCATACACTTGAAGTATCTAAGAAAGGATGTGCGATCCCATCCCTTTCTCAGCTGCCAGGGCTATCACATATTGTGAGACAAATCTAGCACTTGGGTGCAGCTTTTTTTTTTTTCTGCACTACTCTCAAGCTGGAGTTTATTCAGACTTGCGGTTTCCATGAGTAATGTTTAAATAATACATCGTTTGTAGGTATATGGATAGAACATATATGTAGGCATGTGGGAGGGAGGTAGGTGTCTGCTGCATTTTAAAAGCTATCTTATGTAATACAAAAAAAATTATTTAAAAACCTGAGGAAATGTGTCATGTGTACGTTACAAAAAATTTATTTGTGTTCTGTTGTATGGATCTGATCTATCAGACAAATCTGCTGTGGGCCAGAATCGACCATGGAGAAAACAGAAGCAGCATCTGTAAATAGACTGTATTTTCAGCTCTGAAAATTGCTTCCTGACCACAAAACATGTCTGCACTGTTAGATTTTAAAACCAATTCCTATTTGTGGTTCACTTCCTGATAATCAGTCCTGTGGAGAAATGCAGATAGGTTTGCAGCTCAAGGTCTTCTGGCTCTCCAGTGCGTTGTATGACTCCTTTCTTCATCTGAGGAGTGTTCTGAGGAGGCTTTTCAGATTTTATTTTTTTTTAAGTGATTCATTTTCTGTTGATTGAATCATTTTATCATCTTTTAGAAGGCAAGGCAGAAAGTACTAATCCTAGGAAAGAACAATAGTTCCCTTTTGGAGCACTGAGTAAGTGCTGATGAAGATCAGCTAGGCAGCACTCCTAGTGTAAACGTAATCATTTAGGTTTCAATGGCTTGCAATTACAGCTTAACCTAAATGGGTTGCTCTACAGGCAGAAAATCTAATTGAAGCTAATGAGTCAGTAATTTATGTTTCACATTCTATGTACATCCCAATTCCATAATCCCTATCACTACTGTAAATCCACTAAGAGTCAGCTGGACAACCAAGGGTAGGGGTGGGCTGGCCAGGCCAGGTAACCACTGACCTCGTACTGAAGCCTTTCCCTCTCTGCTTCAGAGGTCATACCAAGCATTACCCTTCATGAAATCTGACAGTCATGTGAAGGAGTCTTGCCAGATTCAAAATGCATTTGGCTTTTATCTTGCTGTGAGACTTGGTTGAGAGCAGCCAAGAGGTTTCAGCTCTTTCAGGAGAAGGATTCTGAGGGACAGACAGTAAGAGGGGTACGACATAATTAACTTCATTCTGGTAAAATACTGCCAATGCATGAACAGAGAATGGAATATGCCAGACAATTTGTGTCTGTTAGTCTGTTATAAATAACTGGTATTTCCACCCAAGAATACTTTGTTGAGACAAGAACATTTCTGAGCCTGTTTGGGTAATTTTTTTGGCTGCTGTGTGTTGGACTTTGTTGACATAGTAGGAGCTTATAGTACTTCCAGGAGTGCTCATTAGTTGTGGATTAGCACATATATGTAATTATTGTCCCGATTCCTTCCCTGATCGAATGTAAAATGAATAACATATGTGGTAGCATTTATGTAAAATATACAAATTAAAGAACAGGTTCATAGATCTTTCAGAAGTTTTGCACTTCCCAGCAGGACAACGACTAAAAGAACACATTTCTTTGATATAGACACATCATTAGTTACTATCACAGTAGATAAAAATTTCCATTGACAATCCTACTGAAATTAGATCACCTCTTCCTCTGTTTTCTGATAAAATTAATAAAAATGTATCAACATTAAAAAGAACGAAAAGAAAATGTGACCACAGCAAAGAGGCAAAACGGATTTGAAAGCTGATATCTTTTGTGCTGCTTGAATGCTGTGAACCTCGTATTGGATACACTATAAGTCTTCTTATCTGCATTATTTTACTAGATAGAGGACTGAATTTTTTTCAAACTGTTTTCAAAGAGAGGTTATGATCTTCCAGATGTTCTGAATGCTTAGAAATCCATTGTTGTTGTAAGTTGTGTTTGGTTTTGGGGAGGTGACAGAGCACATTGGAAAAATTTTATGCATATAGGACAGAAGAATCTATTCTTCTGCCTCAGTTTTTATCTCCTTCACCTCTGATTTGCTTAGTCTACCTACAAATGACAGTGACTAGTCACTACTTGAGTTTTGGGATGTGGGTTTATGGGGGTTTGGGTTGGTTTTCTTTTGTCAAAGACTTCCAAAAAGTGTAAAATTTTGTGGTGAATGCAACTAAAGAGTGTAGGCAAAGGGTGCAAATCAAATGTACTTAAATCCAACTGGCACAGTAGTAATTGTAAGATTAAAGGGTTCTTCTAGTGTGGCATCTTTATTTCCTTCTTATCAGCCTATTTTGAGAAGATACTGATTTTGGCAGTACACTGATGTGTAGACACAAGAAAATTCACTGTGGTATTGGGAGCACTTCAGCCTATAACTTAATCAGGCAGATATCCTCAATAACATATCTGATTTTTCAGCTCACCTGGCTTATCTACTGCCAGTATTGGAGAGATCTTTCCTGGTTAGCTTTAGTGTCTGTGTACCACACTACATTCCTCTGTAAGCATCACCATTAAACCATCTGTGTTCTATGGCAAGTCAGTGACCTTGACTATCTGTATCCACACAACTATTTATTTGCCTTTTTTATTTTCGTATATTCTCCTTCATCTACAAGACAGTTGGAAAAAGATGACTAAAATACAACTCTGACATGGGGTGCCATGGATATAGTTCATAGAATATAGAGCAAATTTTGTCTCAAAAGCAAACAGCTGCAGGGTGTTTATCACTGATGAAGCTGTGGGAGCAGAAAGAAAGCTGCCTTGGATTCACCAATGTTGGATGATGTAGCAAAGATGTCAAGAAAATCATTTATATATCTGCTAACTGACCAGAGTTCCTGAGTTTGTAGCAAAACTAGAAATGGTATGATGTAGTTTTGGCACTGCTCCTTTCCCCGTGATAGATATGTTGTAATCCTTTTTGGAAAGTGTCTGTGTTTTGCATGTCAATGTGCTAATCAAGTTTTAGGTAAACGAAGACACAAAAGACTTAGTCATTGCTTCAGTACTTTTCTCAAAAAGCTCAGTTCCAACTGCATGAACAAATACTTTTCTTGTATGTAAATCCTCTTCCTGTAACAGAATTGGTGAAGTGCAGAATAATTTTCCTTAGGCTTGTTGTTTGTATAATTTTTTTTGCTGCATTATTTCAGAGGGGGCGAAATGCCAAAGAGTTTGTATGCTTGGATGTGTATGAGTCAGTGACTGAAAGCATGTTTTATTCATCTCCTCATTTTCAGACTGGAGATATTGTGGCCCCAGCAGGCATGACTCAGGTGAATCTGTGCCACTGTCAAAGTACTCTGGTTTTTAATACCGAACCCTTTGCCCCATCTGACTGCACGATTCTCTGAAGTTATTGGGCAGTTTGGCTTTTAAAACATTTACACTGTTTGCAGACCTTTGTACCATGCTCCTCCCCTCAAACAAACAAACAAAAAAAAAAAAAACACAAACAAAAAAACCCCAACCAAAAACAAAACAAAAAAAAATCCACTTCTGAATTGGAAAGGAACCAGGACTAAGGAGATAATGCTGAGAGAGGACACACTGTTTTGCAGAGAAGCCTGTATAGAAATGGAAGAGGAAAATGTAAAATAGACGGTATCTCCCTAGGTCATATTCCTGCCAGTTCAGGATTCATCTCTCTGGGTTATCCTGTGCCACTCTGTAGTGAGAGCAGTGGCAGTGAGCAGTGTAGCTGTGAGATGCTTTCCACTCCCTTATTCTCTTAGCTTGAATTTAAATATTTTGATGGTTAATACACTTAAATTCAGACACAGATTTTAACAAGAAACCCAAGTTTGTGGGTTTCAGTGTAAATAATTAGAATGCCAAATAACTGAGGTTAAATTTTTGAATGGTTGTTTATGCCAACAATTCGTGAGTGGAGGAAATAAACCTTTTCTGAACAGCTTTCCTAACAGAAAGTGTGACTTAAGCCAACAGAAATGTGCAAATACATAGCTTAGTGCC
>JAOXXN010000265.1:73285058-73296439 GCA_026770055.1 Myrmophylax atrothorax
ATTTATCATGGTATTCTGTGTATGTTAAGCATTGCTGCAATTCACATGGTGTTAAGTGGTTACAGAAGAACACACAAATAAATACAATGGATTATTGGACTCTTTAAATTTGGTTCCATTATGTTCATGACTAGGAAGTAGAGAAATCTGAGCTGGCTCAGAGTAGACTGGTTGATGTTGCGGAGCATGAAGAGTAATAACCAACTTGACCCTGCTTTCATAACTCCATTCTTCAGCTGGGCGAAGAAAGACTACAGTTTCTTTAGGGCTGGTGTCTCAGGGAAACTTATTGCTCATGCTGTGCTCCGATACCTAATTTAATTTCACAGGGGAGTAGCGATTGGCATTCACATCGTGATTCACAGATCATGGAACAGGAAACAGCCTGTCAACTTCTAGGGAGCTGGAAGGGAGGAGAGTTGCTTAGAGAAAAACAAAAATCTGTTTTGTGAGGTAATTCGGCTCATGAGCACAGCAGGCAAACTCCAGTTCTGCTGTGACTCCTGCTGAAGTTAGAGGAGTCACTGCAGATTAATTTGCCCCTCAGTTTATCAATTTGTAAGGTCTTGAGTTCAGAGAAGTCTTTCAGTGAATTAAACACAAAACAAAACAAAATAACACTCTTTCTCATCCAGGATCAGAGGTTTTTGAGACTTCAGTATGAATGTGCTCCCTCTGTTCTTCTATCCCACATTAGCTGTGTTCTGGATTTACTTCCACAGCCTGTGTAGTTTGTACTCAATTAGAAATGTGCAAATGTGAATATTTTGCATTTTTTGCAAATCACATCAACAAACTGAAGGAAAGCACACCTACACTAACAAGTACATGTGTGCTGATATTTCATCATTAACATTTTTTAATATACTTCCATTTTCTCTCTTCCATTATTTCCGTGTGGATACTCTTGGAAACCAAATTTAGGGAGTATTTCATAATAAACACTGCACAATTAGGTGGAGTTTAGTGTCTTCAAAAGCTGTGGTAACAGACAGAAGCAGAGTGTGTGGAGAAGAGAAGCATATGTATGTTATCCTTGTATGTTTGACTTCTTTCTCTGAGGGAAGTTCTGCTTTCTTAATACAGTTGTTGAGCATTTCGTGTATTTGTGGGGAGTTTTGTGTTCCTAGAGTAACCTCTGTAATCCTTCTGCTATGGAATATTTTAGTGTAAGGTCAGTTCAAAATGTTATGAGATTCCCTCCACCTCCCCCAGATACAGTAATTTCTTTGTTGTTTGTACAAGATTTTCAAGATCATTGGAAAGAATGTGAACAGCAAGAGACTACTGGCCTAATATGTAAAAAACACGGATTAAGATCTTTTTCCTCCCAAATCGATGATAGCATTTAATGTGCAGAGCAGAGTTACAGTCTCAATTTGAAGGAAGAATAGTGCCATCTGGTGATTCCTGAGAAAGGCTTTTCTGCACCTAAAGCTGCAGGATCATGTGCCCTGTATGAAAAGTTCTGCCCAGTTGTACCATGGCTGTTACATTATACCCTTTCCTGAAGCACTGACTCACTTTAAGCTGTTGTCCAGCCTTAGGTATCCTAGGCAGTGTACTCGTTTAGGGAAGTACTTGTGCTCTAGCCTTGAACAAGTATTCGAGTCAGGTCTTCTGTAATTTTCTCGCTGTCATCCCCACCACAACGCTCTCATCCCCTTTTCCCGTGGTGGTTTTCACTTCTGCAGCTGGATGTCCTCATGGCTGTGCTGCGTAACCCATCTCCTGCCCTCTCCCCTTTTACTGTGCCGTTGACCCCATGAGACACTAGTGGACCATTCGGGAGGCAGTAACCCTTAGATGAGTGACATTTTGGGCTTCCTTGCTCCATCCTCCTGGGAACTCCTGGTCTGCATTGCTTGGCTTATAAGCGAGGCTGCGGCTCAGTTCTAGCAGAAGACCTGCTCTCTGATCTCCTTTCTCATTATGTTCTCCTCAGTAATGAAGGGCTGGCATCCAGATCCACTGCTGCCCAAGGGGAGACAGAGTTCAGCCTGCTGCTCTGGAGCTGTGTGAGGTTTTCCATGGCTGTCATCTTGGTGCAGGGAGAAAAGGCTGTGTTATGTTGAAGGTGGATTCATAAATTGTTTATACAGAGCTAAATGAACATCATTTTACAAGCAAAAATAGTTACTGTGTGTGGTTACTGCTAATAATTTATTCTGTGCACTTGGGGAAATGTCCTTTAACTGGTTCATTTTTAGACTGATCACATAAGCAAGCCCTTAAAGTAGAGTAGAAACACGTAAGTTTTACGTAGAGTCAGAACATGGTTTTAACTTTTTTGACTAGTTACTAAGTACACACAAATCCACACAAATCAGGCTTCATAGTTAAATATGAAATCCTATTTGTAACTTGTCTGCTTGTTTTTAGTTGGCACGGGCTCATATGGTTGTCTTTATACACAAAGGATAAACTAGTCTTCAGAGGCAGCTTTTGACTTGCATTTTCTTTTCTGTTTGAAAAAAAGGCCAACTAAATGTTAATTCCTTTCTTTCCAGTTATTTCCCCTCCCTCCATTTAAACTGAGCCATTAACATGTGTGTGAGGTTTATTACTATGACTGTGTAGAATTGGATCATTATATTGTTAGTTATGGCTTAAAGGCATATTTGTATCACATCAGAAAAACGCCGTCCTAATTGAAGGCATCTTTATAAAAAGCAGAACAAAGTAGGACCTCATCATGTTGCCATCTTGAGCCACCTTGATTTTACTGACAGGAAATCAAACACATTTCTTTGATCTGTCAGTGAAGAATAAAAGGGCAGGTGGATAAAAGTGTTGTGCATATTTGATTTGGTTGGGTATTTCGTTTTGCTGTAACATCACACAGACTGCTTCAGCTTTCCTCTCCACAGCAACTGTAGCTTGCGTTAAAAGTGAAAATAGATACAAATAAATTTTTACTTAGATTAAGGGAGGCTTCACATTCCTGGCAAAATGCCAACATGTTGCACAAAGTGAGCATTACTGATATGCATTTTCTGCTCTGTGTTAGCATTTTGCTAGGAATGACAGTAATTAAAAGAAGAAATCACTGAAGTGATTCTTCTTTCTAGAGAAGATTATTTCCTAATTTATTGCCAAAAATCTCACCAAATGCATTAGGAGCAGAAGAAGGGTGTATAGAAAGAATTAAGCAGCAATTTATGCATTTATTTATTTTACTTGAATAGGATAAATAGGATATCTGGGGCCACTTGTAACACTCAGATTGAAGCAGTCAGAGAGATAATGCAGATTTAGGAATACTGAATGCATATGTTTCATCAGCTGATCTGTCAGAGCACCGTATGGCAAACAATTTTGCTTGTGGTCTGTTTCAACTTGTTAACAAATATGTTTACACAAAGCATTGTGATGAGAGATGTTCATGACTGTTCACTGAGGGCAGTGGTATGAAGTTAAGTGTTTTCTGGTGATTAAGCTGGTCTTTTATCTTTGTTCTGAGTTTAACCTCTCAATGGTAAACTGACTGTGAGGGGAGACCTTTCACTTCAATAATCTGCGTTAGGTTAACTAGTGTTAACAAACCTGAATATTGAAGTAGTCTCCAGGGTCTCATCCATTATGGATTCCATTTAATTCAACAATGAGCCTCGGACCATGAGAGACACACTAAGCCTTTGCAAAAGTCTAATGCGGCAAAAAATGCAAATGTGGGCATCCTGTTGTGCAGGAAAGGAAACCATAACCTTTTTGAAAAAGACTGAGGCATTTTGTTTCATCACTTTCAAAGTAAAAATTAAAGTTTTGCAAAGTTGACATGAATTCTTGTTCCTATCTTTTAATAAATCTGCTTTAAGATTGCTGGAGCAAAGCCAAAACAAGTCCTTTCCTCTGCCAGAGATTCCGAATCCAATAATTTTTCTGTCAGGGTTCAAAATATTTTTGTGTTTCTCTAAAGCTGTCAATATAGTAAGAATTCTTGAGCTGCCTCATGTGAACTGCTGTTTCTTGTTTGTGGGGACGCCACTGTTCTCTGTATAAGAGATCTCTGTGCCAGAATCATGTGATTAGAACTGAAGCGTCATGAGCAAATAGCTCAATACTATGTTCGTGGATTGTTAGGGTTACTCATGAGCTAAAATATCAAGGCTATGTTCTGATGTATCTTTCAAAATCATTGATTTTCAGTGGTAAAGGAGAGATCTGTATGTCTATACTTCTTTTCTATACGTTTTTATACCACCTTCAAAAATTCAGAGAACACTTTTAACCTGTCTAGCAGGACCTCTGAACTTCTGTATGGTTGTAATGCTATTTTGAAACTGGCCCTCACAGCATCTTCCTCCTCAATTTCAGCGTGTCCATGCATCATCCTCTTGTCCTCCAAACTCTAGTCCTGCCTTTCCTCATTCTCCATGTTTTCCCATACTACTCCATGCTTCCCTGTGTCTGCATACTTCTCTGTGCTTTTCTTGCCTTCAAACACAGTTCAAAGCCTGTGCTGATACTGATAACATCTGGTGGTGGCTGGTGACTGGGCTGTGCACTGGACTGCTCCTCTGATCCTTTGGGTGCTGGTGCCAGCATTGTACATGGCATGCCAGCTGGCCTGGGGAGTGTAGGGCACTCTTTGCCCTCTTGGCAAAAGTGGCAAAGAGGGCACTTCTGTTGCTGAAGAAATGAAATGCTTAGTTGTTTATATGCCTGCATGTGCATGGATCCAGGCAGGGATAGCTTATTGCTTCCTTCTGAAAAGAAATCACTGTCTGTGATGCCGGTGACTTACCCGTCTTACAGTGCTGCTTATTTTGCATTGATCCTACGGCCATGAAGGACGTCAGAGTTATTTTACAGCAGCACTGCCACAGCATGTGTTTCTTAATTGTGGACACTTTGGGCATTTAAGTTTTTGGAGTATCAGTACTATTGCTGTGTCAGAAGGTTTGTGACCTAAGAAGGAACTGCAAATTTAAGTGGGCTGCATTTATTCCTTTTTTTAAAAATGTAATTTCAATGCTTCTCCTGTGGCAGTTCACTAACAGTCCTAGTAATAGAGTTTCAGTGGATCATCTTGTCCCTTCAAATTCAACCTACCTCCTCCACTCAGTAGCAGTGGATGCTTCTGTTGCTCTTACTGGTGCATCACCACTAATTTCTTACTGGAGTAGATTCAGATGAACCACTAAAGTTCAACTTCACAAGGGGTTTGGAAAAAAAAATGAAAAAACCCCACATGTAACCAACAGCTAATTTATTTGTTAATACCCACTTCCAAACAGAAAACATAAGTCACTGTAGAGATAGAAATCATTGTCTGGTTGGGTTGCCAGCATAAGCACCAATGCCTCATGATCTCTGTCTGTTTGTTGGTCTCTATGGTTCTGTTGCCTTTGTAAATGAGAAGCCGGCGCTGTTAAATTTAGATGTGAATTTGAATCCAAGATTTCCAAAAACACAGAAGTGGTTGGCCCTCATAAAAAAGTGCAGACCCTGAGCCAGACAGTCAAAGTTCAGTATGGTGAGCTATTCCTGATGCAGAAGTACAGACTGAATCAATCTCTAATTAGAACTGAGAAGCAACCAGGATGTCATAATTAAGAATATTATATGCATTTTTGTTTGTTTTTTCTAAAATGCAAGTAAAGAACAGCTCACAACCTAAAAGACATGAGTTGAAAGTAAGACTTTTCTTAGATTAAAATTGTGCACAAAACAAGTCATTAATCAGCTTCATGGAGGAAATCAGAAATTGCTGAGATGACTTAGAAAATCTTAGAGCCTTTACCATCCAGTTTGTAGATTATAGGCCAGAAAAGCAGTGGCTGAAAGTGGCCATCTGATGCAGGCATTGACCTGTTGTTGTGATCAGCCATGTACCTTTTATCTCAGCAGGCAAGTATTTTTTTTTTTTCATTTGTGACAGCAAAGGCAAAATAAGCCCATGGTATAAACTAACCTAGTATGTCTTTAAGTTGGTCCTTGTGGGTCAAGGATGAAGTAGGTTGAAAGCAGTCCTCAGGGCTTGCCAGTCTGTCAGTTTATATCTGCGCTAAATGAAAAAAATCATTTTAATATCATAGAAGACATGTAGACGATAGTGGTTTGTTTTTCTTGTGTATGAATTACTCTTTCTCTGTTCTGATCTTCTCTGAAGTGCCTGCCTACAAATAATCTAGGAGGAGTGGGGGATTTTCACATCTAGTGCATGCATGTATCTTTAGCAGGTCCTGGCTTTAGATGAAGTAGCTTCTACTTTAAAGAAATTACAGCTCTCTAGCAGCTATGATGAAGGATTTGGGGGCTGCAAGTCCCTAAGGCTACACTTGCTTTTCTTAAATGAGTCATAATAGAAGAACCCAAAGCCAAGTGTTAAGGAAAAAATGATTAATTCTTTTCACAGAGGAGTTCATTAGTGACATAAAGTCACGAGTAAGAGGAGGAGGCATCTGTAACACTAGATGGCTATTAACTGGTATTAGTGTGAGTGCTTAAAATTGGGAGAACTAAACTAATGCAAACCACAAAGTCTGATGGAGAAGGAAAAAAATGTTCAATTTTTACCAATTTGGTTGCAGTGAGTCTATTGCTTGACTTTGATGTGCACGGGATTTATCCTTTTCAGAAGGTGCAGAATATCTCTGTCTACCTTTGGCTTCAGTGAAAACAAGGTCTTAAAAATGGACAACTAAATATCATTAGTGTTCTGGGTTGCCTGGAAAATTTCATGAGGTCTTCATGCTCTGTTGCTGTGGCGTATGCAAAACATGGCCCAAGGTATACATCTTGCTCCTGCTGTTGTTTCCAAATCTCTGTCTTAATTTCAGTAAGATCAAACTGAATGTTAAAGACACTTCATCTATAGCTTCTCTGATGATTATTTCCTGGTTTATAATTTTCTTTTTATTCTGGTTTTCAACACATTCCTCGAAACCTCCCTGAATTTGCTTTATTCTCCTGATGGCAACTCCTTTTTAGTAATTGAAAATACATTTGACACCCTCTGTAGAAATCCTTCCCTCCCAACTCCCAATACTTTGTCTTAATTTAGAGGCTGAATTTTATTTGTGTTATTTTTTAATAATATTTAGTAAAATCATTAAGGTTTTCTTAATACTGTTAAACAGTTGGTGATGGACTGAGATGGATGTGAATCTTTAGCTGGGGTTATTTTCACATGAATTTCTGCTGCTTACTGCTAATTGTGATGTCCCTTCTCAAGTTTCTTCCCAAAAGAGTCTGAAATACTTTGAAAGGGAGAAAATATGGCATTATATGGCTCTTTTGGCTTTGTTCTAGTGTAACTGAGACTGTCAAGTTGAAAATGTGGGAGGATTAGTTAGGACACTGGAGGCAGAACGGTGATTACTGCTTTCAATGGATCTTTTTTTAACTCATGCTGTGTATTGGGCTGCTCTGTTTTAGTTCACCATAGAATTAAAACAGCTTCTCATGCTAAGCAGGGATATTGGAGCTGTAAACTCAAATGGGTAAGATCACCAGGTATTAATAGCTGGCATATCTTCTGCTGTGTGTGCCCCCATGGCCCCGCTCCTGCAGGGTCCCAGCTGGGGTTACTGCAGCTCAAGCTGAGACTGAAGACAGTTGTCACTGTTTGCTTCACAGCAACACAAACTATCAGCTTCAAGCTACCAATTTGTGACCATCTGATGTACAAATTGAAGAACAATAATGTAAGACAATTGAGGACAGTCTCTGAAGAACAGAATTGTTTTCCTCAGTCTGTGTTATTCAAAGCAGATTTGAGCCCCACTTAGAATTTAATTTTTCCCATCTGCTGTGTTTTAATGAAAAGCAATGATTTTTAAAGTTCCTACTTTAGTTGAAATGGTGTCTACTTTTTAAATAATAAACCCTTACTGTTTGTGACTGACTGTGATCTGGTCTATGTCGTCAAGTAGTTCTTGAGGCTGGGGTAGTCGTGATAATTTAATGTTTTTAGGCAGCCAAACATCACGGAAAGTCCCTTGGAATTGGGTGACTGAGTCCCCAAGGGTCTGCTGAGAACATCAAACGTAGCATCAGAGTTTCCACAAGGTTTGCAAGCTGTGACCAGCGGCTCTTAGCCAGGAAGTTCAGCCTGTGCTCTTGCCTCCTTCCAGGAGCTGCTTTCCCTGGATCCTCCTTGTGGCATGCCTTATGCAGAAGGTCATCCCTGAGCATCTTCACTTGAACTGGGAATTCCCCAGGAGCCCAAGGCACAGAACATGTACAGCTGGTTACAGTTTGCCCCTTGCTACCAATGGCATATGCTATGGGGACAACCCTCTGCCCCTTTCCCCTACACTTCCTGGGTTTTTCCAGCTGTGCTCTACTGTGCAGGAGGAAATGTGAAAAATTAAGTACTACTTAATGTTGGTAGGAGTGGAGTTAGTTCAGTTGAGGTCCTTTCTGTCATATATAAATTACAGGGAATTATGGTGTTGTGGCCAGTATTTGCATCCACATGGGTGCAGACTTTGCTAGTCTGTAAGTCTTAAATCATAGCAAATCTAATTCTCTCACTCCTTGAGATTATTTCTGCATCTATCATTTGTTGTTGCTTGGCTGCCAGCATCCACAAAGATATTTTCTTTTGGTGCATGTAAGAAAAACTTTCTAGATGACCTGAAAGCAAGAACTTTATCTTCTCCCTTGGAAGTTACAGGTAACACCAAAACTGCATAGAACTCAAATGTGTTCTCTGTTTCTCTCTCTCGGCAGGTCGGTTTGTCTGTTGAATATGATGTGCAATGGAATCTCCTACTTTTTTTTTTTTTTTAATTTAATATAGGTGTCTTTGCTAAAGCTGTGAGACAGACTTCTCTCTGAGCAGCTGTGGTCCATCCAGGGAGGGGCTCCCCCAAGCCTGGGCATTGAAGAGAGGAACAATCATCATGGTGATATCAGTGCTAGCAATTACCATGACATCATCACTCAGCAAGAGCAAAGAATAATCATGGTGTAGCTCTGAGTTGCAGACTGACTGCGCAGTTTGGATAAATGTGATCCTTTGTCCCTTGGAATGTTGAGCACAGTGCATGAGGACACGTGCAGTGTGTGGAGGTGTGCACACTTAGGGCAGGCAGCATCCTCAGGTAGTTTGATGGCTGGTTTCTGACAACCCAGAGAGGTCATGCAAGGCTAGCTTTGGTTTTGTTTTTCCCAGGGACTATATAACCAAATCTGGACATATCAGGGCAGGGAAAGCAAAAGGCCGTACTGTACCCTTAGTGCCTGCTGCAGATTAACTGGTATCAGCTTACTAAGAATTTTTAGCATGGATAAAAAACTCCAACAGTCTTCTTGTAAATGTCTGAACAATTTTTCTCAAGCGCTGAATTAATTCACTCCAGACAAATACCTGGCAGTATATGTTTCAGTCTGAGCTCTTTGGCTGACAAAGCTGTCACGAACTGAAAAGTCCTGTAATGGAAGAAAGTTAGTCAGCTGTAACTGTGAGCATTCTGAATGGTGTCACCTAAGGTAGAGGTGCAGGATGTGGGGATGGCAACCGCCTCCCCAGACCAAGTGTGCTATAGACAGTGATACATTCCACAGGTTTTATAAGAAAGGAAAAAAAAGTATTTTGTTCTCAAACCAGTGTCTCTTTCTTAAAGAATGATGTTGTTTTCATCCTGGTTTTCTAAAGAAAGTAGTCTTACATGACCTTGCTCTTCTCTGACTGTTTCAAACGAATGTGGCAGAGGAAGAAGTTTCAGAGATTCTTATCTTCCTACAAATTTTATGTCAGCCTGTGGTGGGATACCAGAGGAAGGTCCAAATCAGTGGCCTTGCTTGGTAGTAGTTGACTGACAGTTTAACATGGTGTGAGGTTAGAGAGCCCTGTATAAGGTTGCTCAACAACCTGCACATACAGCCCAAGGCAGGGGCTACCTCCTGCTGATTGTGTTGCCTCAGGGCTTTTGCTGAGGAAAGGGGTCATTGCAATACAGTGAGTGCTGAGGGGACAAAAAGTGTAACTCCTTAGAGAGACCCATTTCATTAGATCCTGTGTTTGCAGAACTACATTGAAAAATTTCGTCTGGCTGCCTCATGATCCTTGGACTCTAGTATCTTGTGCTCAGGCTACAGACACACTGAATGTGGCAGTCATGACATTTTCTGCTCTGCAGATCAGAGTTCAGTGTAATTGTCATCAGGAAGGTCTGTTTTATTATGGTGGTGCCATCCTAAAGATTTTATAACCAGGCTTGAAACCAAAATTACTGTGGCTCATGCAAGATCAACTCTTCCTTCATTATGGGCTCATCTTTTGTGTTTCAGTGTCTGGTTTGCAGTTATATGGCTCTGGGTGCTTTAAAGACTCAATAGCAAAGCCAGTGATTGCACTGATGCCTAGGAAAGGTTTTCTTTGATCAATGTGATGAAACAACAGGAAGATGCTATTTTCAGTCTTACCAAAGAGTGTGCCTGACAGAGCCTGTGGTAGGTTCACCTCCAGACAGCAGTGGGAATGCTGTACTTCAATAAACTGGAGAAAAGATTCCCATAAACATCTTGTTTGCTAACCAAAGAGGAGAAAACCTGAAATCTTATGTTAGTACAAAATAAGAGAGAAATAAAAATAAAAAGGCTCCCATTCTGCAGCTTTTAATACAGAAAAGTTAAATGTCAGAGTTGTATGCACACTTCTCTTTCTCCTTAGTCATTCAGTGGAAGGTGGAGTAGTTAAGTCTGTGGCGCCTTTAAAATGATTCATTATTTCCCTAGAAGCCAATTCGTGTTTATCCTTCAAATTGCTCTGCGGACATTAAAATAATGGAGAATTATATTTGCTTTTAATTTTGTTTCCAGACATCTTGGCCTGAACATTTATGATGTGACTTGGAAACTGTATCAAATTGTGATTTATAGTTACTCATAATTGTGTGAAGATTGAAGATACACTGGATGCTTCTTTTTTTCCTTTTTTTTCCTCCCTGCCTCCCCCATTCTTTTGCTTACAGAGTGTTCTGGAGTGTAACATGGTGAAAGGCCAGCATCTCTGCCTGCAGTGCTTTTCCTTGTACAAGCCACAGCAAATGAAGATTTTATTTTTCCCTAACATGAGGCTGTGTGAAATGAATTGTGGTTTGATAATTGGTTGGGGGGGGGGTTATTTTTTTTCCTGCTTAAGTTTTGACTGGTTTTGTGTTGTCATGATAATCATCCTTTTTGTAGGGTGCAAAGAGCAGTATTTCTTAGTTCAGCTGGCTGAGTTCAGTCTTAGGAGAGTCATATGCAAAACATCAGTGGGGAGAGGGAAGACTTCTGTTTGGGGTAAGGTGTGGGTTACATGTATGTATGTCAAATCTGCTTCACAGATGAGTCAACAGGAACAATTCTTAACCTAAATTTACCTATCAGGTCTAATGGGTAAAGGAATTCATTATTCCTATTTTCCTAACTAATTTTTCCTA
>JAOXXN010000265.1:73301990-73320283 GCA_026770055.1 Myrmophylax atrothorax
AATACAATTCCTGTGTAACCTTCAACTTGCATCCAGGTTCAATTTGGTTCAGGCATGTTTAGAAGATAGTACTCAACACAGAATATATCACGCAGATGGTGTGCATATTGCCTTGCAGCTGTTGGTTGGAGCTTGAGAGAAGAAATGATAGAGAGCAGAGCAAGCAGAAGCCTTTTGTCATCCAGACTCACAAGTCTGCCCCGTTACTTCTTACACAGAAACTCTCCTCCCTATCAAAAGTTTGGAGCCACTGCACGTGGGGTGGCTATCCTAGACAACGAGGTGGTGAAAAAAGCAGTAATATGAGGAACGTTTTTGCCCATTTTAAGGATTGGAATTTGAAATTCTGTATGAATTTCACTCTCTTCTTCCTCCTCTTAGCCAGAAGTGTGAAACCTATAGAGGTCAATGAAAAAGTCCCTGTTGATGACCTCCAGATCTTTGGATCAAGTTTAAAATGTTGTGTACCAAACAAACAAAGAAAAATATTATCACAATCATTAGTATGACACATACTGTGAGCTCGTGAGAAGCAGACCTGAGAAGAAAAGACTGAACCAAAACCATCTATTTACTGCTTTGACAGATGGCTTTATGAATGCTCAGGAATCCGACAGGAAACAACCAGTGTTAAGTAAGTGAACAGCTAGAAAGAACACAGCTTTGAAGTAGTTTGAGTTGTAGGTTTGTTGCTAATTAGCTGTTCTGCAAGGCTTACATTTCACTTTTGAAATGAAACCAAAATGCTTTTGTACTGCAGTCTCCCTTGTAAAATTAAATATAGGCAGAGTACGTTGCACAGGCAAATGCTTTTATGTTTTTACAGTTTAAATGGCACAGCCAGCATTCATTCCAGCATTTCCCAGCATCTGAATTGCAACACTTGTGATTCCTTTTTTTATTATATTTTACTGAGAGGATAATTATTACCCTATTTGCCTATGTAGCAGCTGTATGTATGTTCACGGGTTTTTAAGCACATTTTCCAATTTATTTTAGTGAACATATCTATAATGACTGTACTCTGGGCTTAGAGGGGAAAAGTTAAGTGGAAGAACACTGCCATCACATGAGCAAACACAGGGAGCAGTTATCAGTTTGCTGTTGCATAATACCTAGTAAGGAGAAGATAAATGAAGGATGAAAAATGAATTAATGCTACAGAGAACTAATTTGACTGAAGAGTTCACTGACCTAAGTTTATTATGGTTCACAAAACTAGTAGTTTGCAGTCCTTTTTTAAGTGTCTAAATCTATATTTAGGGTCTACCAAAGGCATCTGACACTGAGTATTTTGGGTAAGGAGACAGTATGTTAACATTTATCTGTAAGTCTGAGCTTCAGAACCACCAGGTGTCTTCCATCTCACATTTCTTAACCCCCTGGCAAAGTCCAAACTCTCCATTGCAGAGATATATTTATTTTAGTTCTTAACTATAAACACTTCATGAGAATTGCAAGAGAAACATCTTACAAAATTATAGCATGTACAACAGCAAATCTGGGTCCAAAAAGGCTCTTTATCATCATCCTTTTTTTTTATCTCTGTCTTCTAAAAGTCATAAAAATCTATGTGAGTCCAGTTAGTGGAGAAAAGGAAGAGTCAGGTGAGGGAAAATGCAGGGTGGTCAAGAAAAATCTGCTGCAAATAGCACTGCATTTCCTAAGCTTTTTAAGAGACATCATATCCTAGAAAATGAAAGTTTTATTTCAGTGTGTGATCTTTGGCTTGGGTAGATATAGCAGGGAAAAAAAGTTGAAAGTCCTATCCCTTATTTTTCTTACAGCCTTTCTTGCCTTGAATCTCTCATTCTGAGAATTCATGACAGTTTAAATCACAGAATAGTTAAGGTTGAAAGTGCATCTGGAGATTGTCTAGTGCAGTCCAGGGATCATCTAGTCCAATCCCTCATGTCATGAAGAAGGTTTTCCTGGGCTCAGCCTAGATCAGGTTACTGAGAAAGATGCCCAGTTGGGTTTTGAGTATCTCCATGGATGTAGACTTCACAGCCTCTTTAGGCAACTACTTCCAATATTCAGTCATCCTCACAGTCAAAAATATTTTCCAACATTTAAATGACATTTCTTGTGTTTTGATTTTTGCCCCATTGCCTCTTGTACTTTCACTGGGCACCCCTGGAAAGAGCCTGACTCCATCTTCGTTATGCCCTCCCTTCAGGTATTTGAATACATTAGTATGATCTAACCTGAGCCAACTCTTCTTGTGACTGAGCAATTCCAGTTCTCTCCAACTTCAATCCTTCAGCCACCTTTGTGGCCCTCCTAACTTATTTAAGTGTTTTTGGCCACATCAGGTGTTGAATCCCTGTGGGTGTAGACCTTTAATAACACTTGAAATTGGGAGGATGATCCAGACCCTCCAAGCATTTAAAGCATTGACTGTGTTGATTTGAATAGACTGAAGGCACCATAATACCTGGGAGAATCCAGATTTTAGGTGCGTCACTAGTTGTCAGTCAGGATTAATGTTTTTTCTTCTGCATGTTTAAAAGGTTTATAAGCCTATATAAACTCTAAGCACCTGATTTCTCCTTAGCGCTTACGGAGAAGTTTGCCTCCGGGACTGCTGAGACGAGTGTCCTCAACTTGGACCACAACAACATCGGCCACAGGATTACCTACACTGGAGCCAGCTCCGGTGAGAAGGGATCGCAGTGCCAGCATCAAACCTCATGAATCATCTTCATCCAGGTTACAAATTGCATCCTCTCTCTTTTATGTTTCTCTTTGGGCAGATTTCTTTGATTCTGTGTGGTGATGTCCAAAAAAATTGCTGGCTGTGAAGTGTGTTAAAACTTCTTTGGATTTCTCTAAACTGGGTTGCCAAAGAAGCAGCATTCCCAATTTTAACCAGATTGTGCCAAAATTATTCATATTATTGGGAAGTAAAATAAACTTTAGAAAATATATTTATTCTAACAAAGTGCAGAATTGCACAATAAAATTGGAGGGAAGGAAAGATATCTGGTTAAAGTCTTCTTGATATGCAACGGTTTCCTGCATGGGTATTGCCCAGCCAAGAAAAAATTCTAACAAGTAACCCAGCCATTTCTAAAAATACACCAAGTGATGTGGTCCTGCATTAAACCAGCTCATAAAGCACTTCTCCATCCTCCATTCTTCTCAAGGCCTGATCCCTGAGCCAGTATTATAAATGACATGGTCCTCCCATGAAATGGAGAAGGAGAAATTGTGTCTGCTCAGCTGCTTACAGCCAGCAGATGACTCATTTAGGGCATTTGCAGAGGTCTGAAGGTATTCAGGCCTATGTACCTCACAGTTTGGGACTTCCATGCTACCAGAAAGCCTTAACTGAGCTGCTTTTAACCGTTTGCAAGGGCTGTGGCAGATAATCAAGTAGCAGACAGTGAAGGAAGAAGCTGAAGGGATGTCAGCTTTGTCGAAGAGCTCTTGTCTCTGACAAGAAAGGCTTGGCTCCCAGGCACTGTCGTGTAGCTATTTCAGCAGAATTTCTCCCTTTGTAGCTCCGTGAATTTTTTCTATTCTAGTCAGAAAGGAGCAGAGCCTTCAAAGGGCAGAGTGCAGTCAGTTGTGGTGCCACCATCTGAGAATAAAGTTCAGGTTCCCTCCCTACCTCAGCAAGGTAGTCATCGTGGTCACGGAGGAGAGAATGTGGAGATATGCTTTACTCTGGGGAAAGGTCAGAGCCAAAACACCAAATTCAAGGAGAGAATTTTGTCGTGTTATCAGAAGACTCACATGCTTTTCTGAAATTCAAAATTTGGTGCTGGTAGCAGAGGAAAAGATAGAACCTAAGAGGGCCTGACATCACCAGTGATGGCTGTTAAATAGCTTGGGTGAACACAGCCCCAGAGAGCTGCTCTCTTGCAAGGTCAGACTTTCTACCAGATACTTAAACCTTCCCCATAGAGGAGGCTCTTATGCAGGGCTTCAATGTGCTCAAGGCAGCCTGCAAAGTGCACTGCGAGAAGAGTACAAAATTCCCTTTTTGAGGAGTCCCATTTCTCTCAGTAAAGGTAAATACAAAGAAGCTAGAACCAAATGGAATTGTTCTTCAGTCACCAACCTGTGGTTCCCAGGGTGTATTTGATTTATACTGTTGATCCCAGTCTCATGGAGTATGTAAGCATCCTAAGATGGGAATCAGAGGGAGAGGGAGAGCAATTAAATATTATTGTTGGTCCTTTCCTGCAGTTGTTATATAACTTTGCATGATGAGCCAACTAAGCAGGCTATCAATTCTTCCTATGTTTAATGTCGCCAATTGTATAATTATAGCTCTGTCAAGCCTCCCAGCCTACTGTTTGCAGTACTTCTTTTACAGTAGGAGAAACAAAGTGTATTCCAGAAAGAGGGAAAATGGATCCTATAAGTCTAGCTTTAAAAATTTTGGCAGACCAAGAGAGATTTTCTTTCAAGGAGAGGGATTTTGAACTGAAGTTAAAAAAAATCTTGGTTATCTGCCACTTCCCCTGTACAAAACCAAATTCAAGCATTTCACAGGTCACAGTGAAAGAAACATTTCACAGATTGAAGGGTAGTAGAGAGACTGACACTGAAATTACCCTGTGGCAGATTCTGCAGTTATGCAATCTGCAACTTGTTCCTCACAGCCTGGGACATCATCTCTAGATTTCTATAGTCACATATTTGCAAAAATCCTCCTTAAATCTCTGTTTTCTGTAATCCTGTGTTCTTCCAACCCTATGTTACTAAACTGGTAAGACATGGTCCTCTTATGGCTTCTAATAATATGGGAAAAATAACAGAGCTTCCACATTCTCTCCCTCAGTCACTTCTATATCCAATGGTTCTCCCTTAAGAAATCAAAGAATGTGGTTTGAGGATTTTTGGTTTTGGTTTGTTTGTGGGGTTTTTTCAGCTTTACAGTGGGCCAGAGTGTTATATTCTTCCTGTCAATTAAAAAGCAAAATAAAACCATAAAACAAAACAAACAAAGAAAAATTTTTAAAAACCATCTGGATTCTTTCTTTGTCTCATTTCATCACAGCTTATAGGAATTTGGGCCAATGAAGACAGCCAGCAAATATTTTTGTAGGTAGTGCTTCTCTTCCAAAACAATATGTTTGTAGAGGTATCACACTGTTATGAGCTTTTTTCTTTCAGAGTGCCTTTTTTTTTTTTAATCTATTTGTTTTAAGTTTTTTTTCAAGTTCAGCTGGGGCTAGACTACTTTAAAAGTCTGTCTTCTGCCTTGCATGTCACCTCATCACTTGCATGTGAGGCTGTGAGGGGGAAGGTGGAGCCTGAGATGCCTGGCAGATCTGTCCAGAGGGCTCACAGGGCTTGCTTGATAGGAGCCAGTGCTGCATCCCTGCAAGCTGCTGGCATTTGATGACTGTCCTTTGGGGAAACAATCATAAATACAGTTTTCTTGCTCTACAGAAGAATTTGGCCTCTCCTGGTACACAGTTATAGCCTGAAGGCTGAAAGCATGGGCTTTTGTAGAGGACAAGCGTGTGTTCCACATACACTGGCACATGCACCCTGCTTTCCTTCAGTGTGTGTCTCTTGAACCAGTGCCTTCAGGGTCTGTCACTAGGACTTTTTTGAGGGTGCAGCATGCATTTCAGCTGCCTAGGGCATGAAGGGGCCACCATGAGCCATGGCCATGCAGAGTGCTTCCAGACCTCCCCAGTCTCCTGAGGAGCTCCTCCAGTGCCCAAAGGGTTGGTGGGTACCTGCTGTGGCACCAACAGCAGAGGAGACTGGGTTTCCAGTTATTCTGAGAACTTGTGTCACTTCTGGCTCTTTTAAGGAGATGTTAAAAGAGAATATAGATAGAACTTATTTCAAGTCAACTTTTGAGCCTCTTTGTACTGTCAGAAAAACATAATGAAGGCATCTTTGTATAAATAAAGCAAACAGTACTCAGAAGAAAAGGAAGCCCAGCTTTTGGAGTGTCTGCATTGTAAATATTTTTGCTGAGCACAGTACTGAGCTCCTCACAAACAGCAGTTCAGCCAGCCCTTAGATGTTGTTTTCCTCATTGTTTTTTGTGCTATCCCAGTAACACACACTTCTTGCTGCAGCTCCTAACTTCTTAAGATCTGCCATTGAGGCGTTTGCCTGTGTCGAATGGTGCTTGTCTGTGCTCTGGTTTTGCAGCCCTGACTCCTGGAACAGCTCAATTCTGATGACAATCACAAAGAGCAGGTCCTTCTCCACCTCCTACGCCATGTCTTCTACCAACCACCTGAATGCCAAAAGGCAGAGCCGGCAAGGTGAGTGGGCATCCCTGGCTCTGTCAGGCTCACTTAGCTGCTCCCTGTGACTAGCATGTGCAGCTGCTTTTGTTCTCTGTCCAGTCTGCTTTTTT
This sequence comes from Myrmophylax atrothorax, assembly GCA_026770055.1. Lineage (NCBI taxonomy): Eukaryota > Metazoa > Chordata > Aves > Passeriformes > Thamnophilidae > Myrmophylax > Myrmophylax atrothorax. Next base: position 73,308,334 of record JAOXXN010000265.1, read on the forward strand.
TCTTAATTTTCTATCAATATGATATAGTTATTTCCTTTATTTAAGAAAAAACAACACAGTTTCTTAAAATACTGTAGCTCATAGTGATGCCATTGTAAATGTTTTGACTTTCTTGATTTGTAGAGGTCAGTCATGACATAATGCAGGAAGTGTGATACAAAATTGTGTTGTGATTTATATCCATGTAATTCTCTTGACTACAACAGGGCTGAGAACAGAGTGTTTTCTGTAACATTTGTGACATTAGCTGTCTGTGCATATTGCCTGAGATTTCCTGAAGCACATCCTACGTAATGCCATTTGGAGCTGTGAGCAGCAACTGACCCATCTTACACAAACATATCTGAGATAAAGCCTTTGTAATTCTGTCTATCTCTATATATTTACTACTGAGAAAGTACAGGTAGTTCTTACTCATTTTTAGATATGAGAATTATGGGGCTTTTTACTCTTCTTTTTGAGTCTTCAAAAAACATTACTCCTTGTTTTAACAAGGGAAAGAAATTGAAAAGCTGACTTCAGAATTGATGAAATGGGCAGTGTGACAGCCATGAAGCAGCCTTAATCCACAGTAATGTGGTTCTCCTCCCTGTACAAATGCAGGATAATGTAATGCTTACTCATGCTTTAACTTGCAATTCAAAATTATCGCAAGGTCTCCCTTTTTATATCAGACTGGGTTTTTTCCAAACATGGAATAATGTTGAGATAATGTTACTCAGAGATACTGGCCACCCAGCTATCAGATGGAAATAGATACATGCCTGAGGTCTGACATTGAAAAAGTCAGAGAATCCCAGCTTAGAGATGGATTTGAAGATATGGCTGCACAATTCTTTAGCATATCACCATATCACTGTAACATTGCATCTTCTTTTCAAACTGAAGAGAACCATACAAGAGATCTCCTCTTACACAGAAGCTGCTTTGTTTTACCACCGTGAAGACTGAGTAGCACAATATTATGTTAAAAGATAATAGACAAAGGTAATAGGCAAAAGAATAAAATTTTACCTGGCAAATAATAGAGATACAGTACCAAGAATCCAGGGATTTGTTTTAAAACAAAATAAATATTACACTTAGACTTGTAATTTTCAGAGATTATTCAGTAAATTGAAAGGGAGAGGGGTGGGGTGTATAATATTTTGTACTTGGAAAACAGCACTTACCAACCCCATCAGTCAGTTTTACGTACAGTAATTTCTGCTTTCAGAAAGGGTTGAGTCATCTGTGTTGCTCAAGCACCTGAGCTCTCACATGATAAAAGATCTTCATTCCAAAATGAGCAATTCCTAGGGGTATTGATGGAGAGGAGTAAACATTTTGTGTCAGCATTTTATGTAGAAGATTGATATTTGAACGTTTTAGACTGTTTATAATGCATTTTTAGTTGTGATTTGTTTTCATGTTCCAGTGAAATAATTCTTTCAATTTGTAATAGTTAATGCAAATTAGACTTTTATATATTAGCTACATTGGCAATAGATAATAATTATTAGTGGAAGTTGATCTAACTAAATCTGTAAATCTGTTAATTTATAAAATATGTCTTTAATTATGCATGAAAACATTAGCATTTTAGAATGCTGCTAGTTATACCCATTTTGGCAAAAAAATCAAGTGTTTTCATATGTAATATCACATCACATGGAAGTCACTGTTTTATGTCTCCAACACTGCACATATGAAGAAGTTCTGGAGGACCTAAGCAGATGGATGTACTTAAAAAATTCTTTTTGTATTTTTATTCTTCTCTTATATTGGTTATTCAAAATTCCTTGCTGTAGCAAGACACGTTTACTCTCATTTTTGCCAATAAATAGTTAAATATGGGATTATTGAAAATAGGTTTGCATCTTTCTAGTAAATTTATTTGTTTATAATTACCTACCCTGGCAAATTACTCTTTTTTTTAAAAAAAAAGAAGAAACAAAACACACAACAAAAGGTATTTCAGGAGACAGGAGCCCAGACTATCATTAGAAAGCCAGCTATGATTAGAAACTTTGCTGTGAAAACTGCTATTTAAATTCTCAGGACTTTTTTTAACTGTCGAAAGATGACCATGTCTATTGTATCCTCTAAATTGTATCCTCCAAGAGTATGAATATTACCAGGTAACATATAGCTCAAAGATAAATAATAATCCTACTCAATCCCCAGTGCAACTAACTGACCATGAAAGGTTTTTAAAGATGTGTTTTTGTTGGATGGAAAGCTGATAGCTCAATAAATTCATAAATGTGAAACAGAGGTTTCCTGTATTTTAAAGCAATTTCCCCATGTCATGGCCATCTGATAATATTTTAATTGCTCTGCAGGCTGTAGTTTTCTGATCTCAAGACAAGCTGTTTGCAATTCAATGACTAGTTGCAGTCATTGAATTAAGAGAGTAATACATTGCACATGTTTGCTGAAGAAATACCCGAATCAAAACTGAGGAGATGTTGGATATCTCCAAATTACAGCACCATAACTGTCAGAAATTTTTTTTTTAACTCTTGGTTTGTCAAAAGTAAATCATATTTTAGCCTCATATCACAGTAAGTTATCAGGAAAAAACCCACAGAAACTCTACAGATATATCCTGCCTTATTCTAAGATAATTATTGTGTCTGGAATGCATTTAGATAGTGGGAACAATTCAAACATCAAACCTGTTCAAGTTCCTAAGGTCTTTCTGTCATTTGGCTTTGAAGATGAATGCAGTAAATTAACTGGGACTGAGTTCCTACAAACCTTAAAATAGGAGGTAACTCAATTTATGTGCATTTCCTTTCAAGATAGATTAAGTTTGCTGCTCTGTGCTTTGCGTGGGATAATTTTTTCAGAGACTAGAAAAATGCAAAGTGGATTCAAAAAGAAGGTGGCACTTTGTTTCAAGCACAGGACCAGCTGGTGCATTTCGTCTTGGCAGGGGTGCTTCGACAGAATAAGGGTCAGAGAGAACCACCTCTCCCTAGTGCTCACATGCTGGATATTGGCAGTTTCTGATGCACTAGCTCAGGTGTACAATACCATGTGGTACAGGTAACGGTTACAAGTTTGCTTAGTGAGCAACAGATACTGAAAGGCCAAAATCCATGTGGAATGCAGAAATGCACTGGAAGCGCACTATTTCATATAACGTATGACCAGTAAAAATTGGGGGGGTGGTTTATTGCTGGTCTTCAATGTGAAAATCCAAATTTTCTGGGAATGTGTGTAACCTGTTCTTTACCTGCTTTACATATGGAGGCAGTGAAACAAAGAGGGATCTGGCATCTGCAGATGGGTCTGGAAACTGCCTATTTGGAGTTTGGTGTCTCTGTCACTAGAACATGTTGATACCAATAGTCATGCCACTAACACGTGCTTTTCATTTCATGCCTGCCGGTTAGATCAACATGGGAAATATGCTTTGTATTTTGAGCCAGATCTTCAGCAGGTAGAAGTGGCTGATACTAATGGAATCTCATCTCTCTGTGACCGCCCCGAGCTTGGCTCAGAGTGGAGAGGGGTATTCTCTTATTTTTCTGTTTGGATGCTATGCTGGTACTTGTGCATCTCAAGAGGAGTATTTCTGCACAGTGAACTAATACAACTATTTACCACTTGTGTTAATTGACAAGACTCTTCTTTTCTCTTGCCAGGTATCCCACCAAATATTTCACCTCTCACCTCCCCATGCCATTCACCAATTCAGGGGACCCCTGCCACAAGTCCTACTGGAAAAACATCTTCTGTGTCATTTCCAGACTCCACAGATACTGACACCAAGCAGGGCTTAAAGCCACACAAAGTCTTAACTTCCACTCAGAGCACACCTACCCTGTCAGACCCTGTTATCAGCCCCTCCGTCATCTGCAGCAGGTAAGATTTGACATGAGTCGGATTAATTTCACAAACATGGTCTTTCAGCCCACATACAGGTTTTTGTGATTTACTGCAGTATTGTTCTATTGATATTTCAAGTTTGTAGTATTTGAGTAATTGTGTAGATTGATGCTAAAAATGCTTTTAAAGTGGAAGACTGTTAGCTACATTTCTTGCTTTTACTCATGTCAGTCTGATTCATAAATAAATTCTTCATCAATGACTTGCAGATCCCAAAGTTGATTTTCATGTTGACAACCTGTGTTCCTTATGCCATACCACCTGATATGAGCAGTCACCTTCAGGACACACGCCAAGTCTTCCACAGCTGTCATCTGATGTTTGATAGAAAAATCTGACTGTGAGGGTTTAAAAGTTTCTGTCCTGTAGGCTTCTCATAAAGGTGTGCCAACAGTTCCTGAAGGCTACATAGTTGTGAGTGTTCTCTCAGGAGGAGTGGACCCTGTCTTCCCTAGGCAGGGCGAGATTACGTACGGTCAGGATTTTTTTTTCAGGAAAGAACAGTAGATAAATCCTTTCAAGTACTAAGAGTTACAATAGCACAATTTAATTTCAGTCTTTAAAGTAACCCTTCATTAGATAACACAGACAGAAGCTGCTTTGCAAAATCAGCATTTTGGAAAGAAAGTTGGTTTGCTAATCTCCTCAGAAAGGATTGCTAAATTGTGCTAGTGGAGTTTACAATATGTGTCCAGTTCAGAACAGTGTGAAACAGTTGTATTCCAAAGACTGTTCCAGTGCATTTTGAGGTTGCCTTACTCAGTAGATGTCACTTTTGGTCATAGCAGAGAATGATTTGTGATTAGGGGCCAGCCAGTGAACAGCCTATCATCTGAGGCTGTGGCTGTGTCTCCCAGAGCCATGTGCGGGGTGAGGAAGTGGGTGTGAGAGTCAAAACTGACGCTGCGAGTCTGCTCGAGGGACTCATCCTCGCTGGAGTCCAGACTAGGATCCCAACAGGCTTTTAAGATGGATCTAGGTGACTAAATGGAAACTTAAGTGCTTTTAAAAGTTTTCCAAAGTTATAGCAAAATGAGACTTGTTCTGATTCATTTGAAATGAAAACTGTATTACACAGCAGAAATATAACATAAAGGTGCTACTGTCTTATTAACCTATGCCTTTATTACTATTTCAACAAAATATTACTACTTTCACAGGTAACAATTATGTCTGGAAGCCTCTTATTAAAGAGAACTGTTAACAGTTGCATTAAAAATGTCCAAAAAATCAATGTAAGGTTGTTGTAGATAGTAATGAAATATATATTCTTCTTATTATTATTCATTGTAATCACTGGTAAAATGCTCATTAAGTTTTATGCTTCAGCTGTCTTAGTGGATGTGTGTAAGCATATTTAGATTTTCAGTTTGCTTGTTTTCAAAAGCTTAGACTGTGTAAGCTTTGCAAATAGTTACATTGCTGACATAACTTCATTGTTGATTATTTGAAAAAAACCTATATTATTTAAAATATTATAGTGTAATGATTGCTAAACAAATTGGCATATACTAGTGCTAATAGTCACTGTTCCTTTAAGGCCCTGTTGAGAAATCATAAGCAATGTCACATTTCTAGCCATTAGTATATAGAGGTGTCAAATCCTGCAAGCTGAACTAACAGCACACAAACAGTGCACCCACCTGTAATGCAGGCACAATTAAAAAGAAAAATCAAAACAAAAAATTCCAAATACCAAAGAAATTAAACTGCTAACAAGTTGTGAGAGTTAAACTAACACACTGGATGTAAATTTTTACTGTTTGAGCTTTCATTTAACAGATTGCTACTCTTCATGGTGTGCAGTCTGCTGTGTTTACTGCCAAAACACCTGCCTTGCAGGGGAAGAATGTCATATCAGCAAACCTCTGCCACCAGCAAACCAATCCCACCCCCTACAACTACAAAGAGGAAATGAAGTCTTGATTAGTTCAATGTTTTAAATCAGATCCACCCAGGCAGTGGCATCAAGATGGCAGTTTGACTGTACTTGTTTTTTCTCACAAAGTGAAATGTGGTAGGACAGCACAGTTTGAAAACCACAGTAAACAAGAACATATACCAGGCAATGCCAATAAAATAACTTGTAAGTAATCATGTATTAATTCTGCTTAGTGGATGAGACAGGAATCCTGTGCAAAAATTATTAAACAACCCTGAAGTTAAGGATTATAATTATTATAATGCCTGAGCATGAAGGAATCAAGTTAAAATTGCATGGGCATGTTTACTTCTAACACAGAGATTTCAAATGTTCTGCTGGGTAGCTCAGTAATTTTTTAGGGTTTTTTAATACAGTGCATTGTGGACCATACATATTAAATCAGTGTGAGTTTGCATATGTTCAGGAAATAAAGAGGTACACTCATAGTAATGCAAAAGCCTTGTGGCATTACAACCAGTCAAAGGCTCTCTATCACTGTTCTTATGGAAACCACAAGGAATGTAGGAAGAGAAATTACTTTTTTTCATCTTGTTTAGCAACCTGAGTGATACAAGATTTATTTGCTTGCTTATGCACTTCAAGTATCATTGAATACAGATTTGCATTTTTATTTAAAAGTTTTCAGGAATTCATTGAGTTTGCAGGGCCTATCAAGCTCCAGGATATGTTCTGGATGATCCAGTCCAAAGTCATCTGGCAAAGAATTTAAGCCATTTTTGCATGTTGAACTCACAATAGTACAAAGTTTCTAGCACAAAGTTTGACCAATGAAAATAATTTTGCAATACTTGCTTTGCAAAGGTTGTTATATATGAGATATGCCACAAAATACTGACTTAAAACAGAGAAAGAAATGTTAGTGTCAGCTTTTAGGGGACAGGTTTTATGTAACACAGCTGAGTGAGACTTCAGATTTATTATGTTCTCTCATGTTTTCATGATACATCATGGTTCCTTCAGGTCCTCGATTCAATTGTATTGGGACATTATAATTTGAAATGTATCAGCTGGTATTGAATTCACATTTAGGGTTTAAAGGGGAATCACAGTCAAGGAATATAAAGTTTTCTGGAAGGGGAGAGACACATTTGAAAAGGCCATGATATTGTGATCCCTCTCAAAATGTATTTCTGTTCTGGAAGCGATGAAGCAAACTCTCTCTTCTAATTTCATTGGTAAATGTCTGGATGCCAAATCACTCACCTCATGTTGTGTTCAAAATGTCCTCTTGGTTCTTACATACTTGGTATGTTGTCACTGAACTAATGACAAAATATCATTTTCCTCCTCAAGGGGAACATATTCAAGTTTTAAGCAAGCAAAGAAGAGTAAAGCCAGATCATGACTGTGTTAAAATTGTATTCTATGAGATTGTATGGGACTGAGGCACATTTTCATAATTTTGATGTATTTTTATAGGGCAACTGTAGTACAGAAGCAGGGTTTTTTGGTTTTTTTTTTTGTACTGATAACCTTGGAGAATAAAAAATTCATTTAAGAAGAAAATCACATGGTACAGGTTTACTGTTGGCAAGACAAATTGAATGGTGGTGGCCAGTTTGTATTTTTGTCTTTTAATACTCCTAGTTTCCAATAAAATTCAGCTCTCTCTTGTAAGTTTGTCTAGAGAGTGCACCCTGGACCACAGCTTACACTGAATGACATAATCTTACACTGTCAGCAGGAAATCATTTTACATAACACTGTCTAATGCACATGGTTATTTATATTGTGCATTTTTCTTGATGTATTTCAGCTGTGGCAGACCCTATAACCAAATAGAAGCTGGTGATGGGACACTAAATAGAAATGATGCTACCACACACACCCTGAACAGAACAGGTAATTCTTTGTCTCTCAAAAACACCTTGTTCTTTCAAATCCAGTAATGAAAGGGCAGACATGCATGTGTGTCGTAAAGGGAGACCACGCAAACTGCCTTTGAGGCTTCAGCCCTTTTTGTATGTATAACATGTACAAAATGCTAATGGAAAATAGCGTTAAATAAAGAAGAAATAAAAGAAATATGGTTTCCCTCATTTAACTTAATCAGCATAAACAATGATCCTCAAAATCTTTTTACTCTTCAATCCCTGATCCCATTTTTTACACTCTGCAGGGTATATGCCTTAATGCCTTTGGACAGATTGTCCAACTTCAGACGCAGCCAGGCAGCACATATGTATTATGAGTCAAGGATCTTGTTGCTGTTATTCAGAAGGTCACAGGATGACTTTGGTGGAATTCTTGCTGTTCACACAACAAGCTTTGTGGTTTATGTTGTAGATGATCCCGCACAAGCCACTTCTGACTATGAGACCAACAACAGCGATAGCAGCGATATCGTGCAAAATGATGATGAGACAGATTGCTCCAAAGAGCAGACACGGAAGGGATCTGTCTGTAGGTCCTACACACCTGAGACCATCATTCTGCATCCCTTGACACCACCTGAGGTAGGTGGTATCCAGCAATCCTGTCTAAGTTCTGCTCACAATAGACTGAGTGCAAGCTGACACTGAGGGGTAGAAAAAACAAACCAAAACTGAAACCCATCAAAAACCCAAGCCCCCATTAAAAAAAAAAAGAACAAAAACCAACCAAACAAAAAAAGCCCCTAAGGCTGTCTAAAGATTGTGATCATGGTTTTAAGCAACAATTGCAACAGGGTCCTACCCTGCAGTAGGAGGATTAACTTTCAAGAATTGAAAAGAGCCATTGAAATGTGTGAGAGCCACTAAGCACTGGCTGCTTATGAAACACTAACCATCTATTCTGATGAATAAAAGTTTATGGATCTAGCATTAGGCATTTCTGAAATGTTTGGCCTCTGTGTTAGTTTCCTTTAAAGGGAATGGATTGGAAGGAAGAAAAATGATTTTCTCAGACTAGCAGCATGATATATAGCCTTCCTGTTCAGCCTCTTCGGCTTCTCAATGGTCTTGCAGTCTTGGCTAACATATACTGTGGTCCTTATTTTAAAATAAGTGCACACTGGTCTGAGGGTGCTGCAAGACATTATTGTTGGTACATATCTTAGACATAAGAACATTGCAGTAGGGTGAACAAGTGCTGGTCATCTCACAGCTGCTCTGTTCAGCTGTGAGCTTGGTTGAGATGCAAGTGAAAGCTTCGTTTAGTTTCCACAGTTTGTTGTACAACTTAGTAAAGTTAAGTTTGCATGAGCTTTTGAAAAGTTTACTGTAATCTCTTGATGTTGGACATGCTGAGAGAAGGCATTTTGCATTAAACATTTTGGCATTCACTCATCTACAGTTTCCTAGTAAAATGTAATTCAAGGAATATACAGGGAGAAATGTGAAAGGAGGGGCACAATCCATCCTCTATTTGCAGCCCTTGGAAAACAGGTAGGTTTCAGTTTGAGAAGCACAAGTCTTAACTGAGACTGAGCTCCATGAGCCATGTTAGATTGTAATGAATGGGTCCTCATGCAGAAGTAGAAACTGAGAGCTTTCACCTCTGCACTGCAGCAAATTTTACAATGAAGACAGATTCCCTTGGAAATGAATGAATGATTCCCATGAGTGAATGAATGAATGTGTCTCATGGATAAGTTCAGACACTGATGTTTCATATACAGAATGTCCTATTCATTCAAGTAAAACACATTATAAGGGAGAGTGACTTGCTGCAGGGCTGGTAGAAATGAGGACAACTCCACTGAGCTGAGTAAAGTACCGTCAACTTACAGATGATGCCAATGTGATAAGAGCATAATTTTTTGCATGAGATGCTTCAATGAACTAATATTTCTCTTTATTCTGATTTCTGGCACAGGACAAGCCTGTACTTGCTCCTGAGCCTTTGGTCATGGACAACTTGGATCCCCTGATGGAGCAGCTAAATAGTTGGAACTTCCCCATCTTTGATTTGGTGGAAAAAATTGGAAAGAAATGTGGTCGGATTCTCAGTCAGGTGAGGGTGTAACTTGTCTGCAGTGTCTAGCTAGAATATTGACAAATTTAGACACAGTAGTGTTAAGACCCATTACCATTACAAGCTGGTCATCCAAGGAATTGTCATCCCTGTCACCTAATTCAAAGGTGACAATATGAACTCCACCTCACTGTGTTTCTTACTTTTAAATGTCTATACCTTTTACTTTAAAATTATGAAAGGGAAAACTACACACCTATTCTTCCTGCTGCTCTCTGTCAATGAGTTTACATAAACCTTTCTGAATATTCTTATATCTGTGAGAGATGCTGCCACCCCTTACTGACTTCTGTGTGAATGGATTTCTCATGGGGTACAGCATGGGAGGGCTAAACAGTAAATATATGCAAACTGCAGGTTATGCAGACCTTTGTTCCTCTTTTATACAGGAGATTGCAGTCAGACTCTACAAGAGAGCAGGGTTTGAGGAAGTGGGAGGAAAAGTAGTCTTTGCTATATTCCTTCATTTTTAAAGAGTCAGAACTTTGATAGAAAATTCATATCATTATTACACAGGGGAGACTAATTTGCCATGAATCAGGATGGGAGAGCTTGCTAATATTTCTTTCAGCTATAAGGTTTTTATTCCTTCCTATGAGTTGACTCCAGTTACTGACACAGCCCATCTCTACCCAGCACGATTAGTGTCACTCCCAAAATCACTTTCTTGGCTGAACTTTCTGCTCTGTTATGCCCATTTTCCTGGCACACTGACAAATTAGCCATTTTTTCTTATGGAAATATTGAAGATTACTAAACAGGAAAGGCAAGTAATTTTTATCATTATTTAGGGATGGAAGGGAAACAAGCCCAAGAGAATCTGAGTGAACTAGTACCACTTTAAAAGGCATTATGTAGTGATGAGTGCTGGAAAGAGGAGATAAAGTTAATTGGTACAATGAGGGACAATTAACACCCCCCACAAACACAGAGGTTAATGTGTCAGGCAGATCTCACTGGAACAAGCTCCAGAGAATGCTGTATTAAATCACGGTCCCTTGGTGGTTACCTGTTATTCAGCTCGATTCAATTAGCCGGTGGTCAACAAGGAAAACCATGGCATGAATTCAAATGTATTCTGTTGTCTGCCTTTTAGTGTTCTGTAACTTGGCAAGCAACATCTGTGTTTGCCCAGCCTGCCAAGTCTCTGTGTTAATTTTAGAGAAATAGGCAAAGTGTGGCTGGATGTGGATGTGGCTATAAATTCAGTGATGGTCATTGAGACACTTTTGCACTAGACAGTGAGTATGTGATTAAAATGCTCTTCTGTATCATATTGGTCAGGGTTTTTTCTAATATCATAGAATGATGATAGAATGATAAATGAAACATAAGGCCAAAACTGTCTTTTTATGCCTTAACTAACCAACAGTTTGGATGATCCAAAATTTGTTCTGGTTTTACGTGGGTATCTCTATAGGTTTTAAACACTCTATCAAGATGCATGGAGTTCTGTATCTCTGGGGACACAATTCCTCTGTACCTCCCTCAGTTTGCACTAAAGCTCCACACTCTTTTCAAAAATCTGCTTTTTGCACAGCTTCTGAGCATGTTATCCACTTCACAGTGCCACAAAATGAGGCCTGAAAAATAAAATAGAGAAATTGTGATAAATATTTGTGATCAACATTCAACATTTTCTGTAACAGCTGTTTATAATAACTCCCACTTCCTAGCAGCAGAATGTATCAAGTTCACCTTGTTCATAAAATAAAGATAGGTCCTTTATTTCTTTCCCCCACCTACTCAGATATTCCTTATGGAATTGTTTTCGGAAATAAGGGAACAAAAATAAATAAATATTTTTCTCCAGCCAAAAGTACTTTTTTTCCTGTATAATTTTTCAATCCTGGGATATTATAAACAAAGGAAAACAAAAGCTTTAATGATTTATTCTCTGTATTTTGCTATTAAATGGATTCATGCATTAAAAAATAGTAAATTAACAAACTGAATTAGCCATGTTTGCCTTGCTAGGTTAAATTTATGGGATGGAACAAAGCAGAGTTGACACATGCCTCTAGGGAAGCATTCAGTTTAGAAAGCAAATGCTGGCTTAGCATCTTTAAAGCTGCTTGAGATGTCTTTTTCTTCTTTTTGGAATGTTAAATTGATTTAGACATATAAAAAGACCCCAAACCAGTCAGCAACCACAAAAGCATCTGTGCA
>JAOXXN010000265.1:73327393-73353639 GCA_026770055.1 Myrmophylax atrothorax
CTCTGGGTGACATAAAAATATAGTTGAAGTGAAAAGCCACAGGAGTGTATGTGTGTATATTTCTGTAAAGTGTTAAAAAACTTGTGGCTATTTTACATGAAAACATATTTCCAAAAGCTTTTCTTTTTATAAACCTAATTGTCAAAAGACTGAATGCTGCTGAGGTGGAGAGTTTTCCTGGATGGTTGTTGTTGCCTAAAGTCCATTTTCTAGATCTTTCTTTAGTTTCTGAATGAAAGTGCCATAACTGTGAGAGTTATACATCTTGTTTTAGCAAACATTTCACCAATTTTGGATTTTAGCACTGAGAAATCCATCAGGCTGAATGTGTGTTGTCAGGTTGCAAACTGAAATTTCACTTGTTTCTGTGTTTGGAATTGGACCAACATGGACACAATTGTCAGGTGCAATTACCAAAGACAATAATCCCTGTTAACTGAGGTTAGTTCTAAGAAACAGAAGCACACACCTATGTTATGTAGTCATTAATCTGTGGCCTAAACCAGAATAATCTGTTGTCATATGATACAGTTCAGTCAGGAACCAAAGACTCTTGAGCGTGAAAGACCCAGAGTTTTCAAATCAACCTTCCAATAAATCCTCACCATCACAACAATTCAGGTATCTGCTATTAGCCCTGCCGAAATCTCATCCTCAAACCTTGAGAAATTCTTTAAGATAAATCCCTCAAGAAACAAATCAACCAAACCTGAACCTCCCTCAAGCATTCTCATGTCTGCATTGCTGTGATTTTGCTAAGATGTTTCTCAGCTTTGCATTGCCTGCCTTGGTTCCACAGGCTGTGCTGTACAATGACCGCTCTGTCCTGGAGAACCACCACGCTGCTGCTGCCTGGAACCTTTTCATGTCGAGGCCAGAGTACAACTTCCTGGTCAACCTCGACCATGTGGAGTTCAAGCATTTCCGCTTCCTCGTCATTGAGGCAATTTTGGCTACTGACCTGAAGAAACACTTTGATTTTGTTGCCAAATTCAATGCCAAGGTAAGGTTTGGGTTTGGGTTTCTGGTGGATGGTCAGAAAAGATTGTGGTTTTGGCAACATCATAGCACAAAGTCTGGAAAGGCTGCTGTGTTGCTACTCCTCTGATTGTCCTTTTGACTGCTGTAGAACATTCTGGTGAATAATAATCTGGCCTTTCTGTTGTTTTTCACTTATTTAAATTTAGTGGCAGAGCTTCACTTCTTATATATGTTTAAGTTTTTTCAGAGAGTGTTTAAATCTAAAGATATAAAGACAATAAAGCTCCAGAGATTTAGGTTATCTGAACATATCCTTTGAACTTGGCAGCTTAAACCAAAACCATCACTTCTGTGAAAATAAGTAGGACACGATGGTGAGCAGCCTGGTCTAGCTGGCCTGCCTTTTGAGCAGGGGAGTTGGACTGGAGGATCTGCAAAGGTGCCTTCCAACCTTAACCTTTCTGTGATGCTTTTATTTTAGAGCAGTTGATAGTATATATCACTTTTAATTGGGAGAGATATGGGAAAAATAGAGAAAAGGTAAAAGGTAGGAAATAGTTTCAGCCATACTTAGGTCAAATAGGGAAATAAGCTTGTTGCATGTGTCTTCACACTGCAATTAAATAAGCATGGCATTTGATGGTAATTTATCTTTGTACACCAATTAGGCATGAACATCTTGGAAAATGTCATGGAAAGATTGCTTTTTTTCATTTTCCTAGCAAATGCTTTCAAACAGGTGCATCATTTGCTAAATATTGATGTTTCATTATTCATCTCGTTGTTGTTTGGTTTACACTTATTTTTCTTTTTATATATTGCTCTGCAGCTGACTGTTAATTTCAGCCTGTGGTTATCTCACCTCCTTATGCCTGTGATTTTCTTAAAAAGCTAAATACATTGTGTGATATCCCAGGGCAGAATTTCCTTTGTGGATGTATCCTTTTACCCAGCATTACTGCCACAGTTTTCTTTTTAATGTCTACTAGGTGAACGATGATGTTGGAATTGATTGGACTAATGAGAATGACCGCTTGCTGGTTTGCCAAATGTGCATCAAACTGGCTGACATAAATGGGCCTGCCAAATGCAAAGATTTGCATCTGCAGTGGACAGAAGGCATTGTCAACGAGTTTTATGAACAGGTAAATAAATGCAAGTCCAAAGTGATATCTGCTGGTTACATGTCTGGTGTTAAACAGCCCTGGAGCATGGTAGTGCTGGTGATGAGTAAGAATGTCAGAGGATAGGGGAGAAGAGGATGGCTAGAGTTACACTAATCCATCCTTTTGCTGGACCTGTGAAAGTCTATTTGTCACTGTAGCTTCTGGTGTGTCCTCAAAGACCTCTGATGATGGTGTTTGTACAGGCTTAACTGTTTCAGTCTAGCACTATCTTTACAGTAGACATGGTTCCTTTCCTCTTTATATTTTTTTGCTCATCAGTCATCATTTCTCCCTTTCTTTCATGCAAACTGTCTTTTCATCCTTCCTTCTAAGTCTTTTCCAGACATCAGCTGCTTCTCATGACTCTTGCCTCCAGTCACTCCAGATGTCTCACCCTACCCTTTTACTGACATGTGGTCTCCAAAAGTGCATGCAACAATCCTTGTTGAGATGATCTAAACAGAGCAGAGGAATTATTTTAGCTTCCCTGTGGGCCAGGTCTCTGTTCACACACACAAAACCTTTACATGCTGAGCGCAACTGTAACATTGACTTTCAGTCTATCACAAACTCCCTACACCTTCATCCTGACTCAAGCTTTATTTCTTAAGACAACACTTCAAGCTTGCAGAAAGTTTGTCAGTACAACTGCACTAATTATGCAAGGCCCTGATGATGATACCACAAGGAAGGAGGACAGCCACAGATTGATTTACAAAGACCTGGGAGTACAGCCAAGCACTGGTCCTCTCTTTCTAGGTGTAGGGGAGCCCTTAATTGAACCTTTTCTCATTATAACTTATTTAGCCCTTTTGAGTGCAAGGGTCAGGGCTGTTCCCACACTATTCCTCTGTTTCCTGAGAGGGAACATATTTTGAATGTGCTGGTTGGATTAAACTCCACATCCTGTCTTTTCCAGATGAAGCAAACAGGTTAAATCACTGAACCAGACACCCACAGACTTCTTGGAGAGGCTGTGCAGTAACTTTAAGTCACAGACTAATCCCTTTTAAAGCCTTTTCATCTTCCTTTCAATTTCCTGCACTTACAGTTTGAGGGGGAATAAACCAAACAAAACCAAAACAGGATTTGCTGCTGCCTTCTAGAGTATATAAAGAAATGGAAAAATGACAAAATTCATATGTTGACCTGAAGCCCCTTCATTTACTTGAAATCTCCTGGGAAAAAGAAAGAACAATAAACCTTACATATATGAAAAATATAGTTAGTTTCATTATTCTTTTCTTATTTTTCTTAAAGAAAGGGGGGGGTGTCCCCAAACAACCTTCATTTCCCAAATTTTCATTCAGAAAATGCTTTTCTTCTTCATTACAATGTCCCAACAAATTGTACTTCATGCTTCTGGTGATTATCATAGCTTACGTGGGTGGCTGCTGCATGCAGACAAAACTTGTTAGTCTGGTATATATGACTTTCCTTTGATCCAACATAAGTAATATTGCAGGAAAGTAACTGCTCCAATACTGTAATATTGTCAAAGTGTTGGATAGTGAATTAAGCTTGGGAGGATACACATGTGGGAAGATTCTGTGTTATCTGTTCCACAGTAAGAATCTAGGTCATTTTAAATCATTCAGAAATGGGATTCAAAACAGAACATTTTCTTCCTTGGACTTACTTTTGGCATTAAGAAGGATAAATTAGGTTCTTCATTCATTTAGCCAAGGTTAAAATCCTTTCTGTTTCATGTGATATGCTGTGAGATGTGTATCAAACCATGTTCACTATGCTTTTGATCATCCAATTTTTTCTGAGAATGGAAAAGTCTTCATATTCTCATTTCTGAAAAGGAGAATTTTATGGGAGGTTTGAATTTCCCCAGAATTATTATCAAAGGCCACACTCATGTGAATTTAACCTGTGCTGTGAAAATCATAAAATATCTTTCTTTTAATAAACACCAATTCCTTTGAAGAATTTCACTCCCATATAAATAAAACTATTCAAAATGTGTTGTATGGAAATATGCAAAATCCTGTGTCATATTGTTACAGCAGGTTTTGTTCTCTTCCCTTCACATGCTCAGCATACTTATTTGAAGATAGATTAGACATATTAAATAGAATCAAAAAACACACTGCAAGACTTTTCACATAATAAATCATGTTTTAACAGAATATGAAAAAAGAACTTGTAACCATTTCAACAGACAGCATTCTTCCCACTACTGACCACTCCCAAATGGAAAATCTCAGATATGTTGCAGTAAAGAAGAGCAAGCTGACACCTCTTCCCAATTTGTTTGCTATTTCAAGAATGGATGGCATGTTTCAGTGTTTTGTCAACACTACTATTTTGTGTCTAATGATTAAAAAAGTAACAAGCAAAACACAAGGCAATGAGACATTTGCTGCATGGGCTCCAAAATGTAACTGTCATTCTTAGCCTTCACCAAATACAGACACAGATAAAATGTTGACCAGATACAAAGTCTATGACTTTTGGAAAATTTACTTTACAAGGAGATAAATATGGGCAATCTCTAAAGTAATGGAAACTGAAAATGTATCTTCAAATTCTATTCTATAGAACTTTGTATTGTATTAAAGCATTAGTTTATATATCAAGCTTAATCCGGGAGATTAGATTTTTTTCTTGGGGAGATGGCATCTGGTCCCATCATGTCTACTCAGCTGAAAACTCACTGATGTCACCAAAAGCATTGCTGTGATAAGGAAGTGAGTATATCAGATTTGATTCTGCAATAAAGTTTTACTTTATGTCATGAGAGTAGAGAGAAAAAAAGTACCCTTCCCTCAACCATCTCTCCCCTAGAAAAGCTACCAAAAAGCTCCATGGGAAAGATTTACTGCTTTCGAGAAACGCCTGCTTTCATAGGGATCATTCTAATCATTTTAATAGTACCAGGAAACAAACGCTTATGACCCAAAACCAAGAGGAATCTCCATGTTACATGTAGTAAGGAAAAAATTAGTAAGAAAACCCTTGGTTGTAAGTTCAATCTTGTTCCTTGTAAACAAGTGGCTTACTACAAGGTTATTTTGAACTAACAATCACAAAATTGGAAGGGATTTTTTTTTAAATAATGTGAAGAAAGAAATAACAGTTTTCACATTTTCACGCTCACAGTGTAAAGTACAGGACAAGGGCAATGGGCATCATTCTGCACAGTCATCAACCAACATCCTTGTTCAATTCATGCTATCACTAGTGGGTCCTGTCACAAGAAAAGAGCTGCAACTTTGATTAACCATTTGATGTGATGGCACTGTAACAACGTCCTACTGGCATGCTATGGAAGTGACATTGGAGTTTAATTCTTTTTCTGTCATTATTTTTAATTGGTTTGCTGTGCTTTACCTTTTTGTGACATAGTTTTGTTTCATTTACTTCAGAGAAGTTACTGCTGTTTTTCATCTCCAGGGTGATGAGGAGGCCAGCCTGGGCTTGCCCATCAGTCCCTTCATGGACCGCTCTGCTCCTCAGCTGGCACACCTCCAGGAATCTTTCATCACTCACATTGTGGGACCACTATGTAACTCCTATGACTCAGCGGGGCTGATGCCAGGAAAATGGATAGAAGACAGTGATGAATCAGGAGACACTGATGAGCAAGAAGAGGAAGAAACAGCAGAAATGGAAACTTGTGAAAATGCTGAATCCAGTAAGTTGTTCACACTTGTACTTTTCAAAAGAACAAGTTCCATATTGTGACCAAAAAACAAAGCAGAGACTGTGAGCTGCTCAGGTTCAACATGGGCCTCTGTAGAGTGACAGTGAGTCTGTGCTGTCCTTGAACAAGCTGGCATATAACCAGTTAAGCTGGCAATGGAGGTGCTCCATGGTTTCAGGACCAATCCAGTTCATATCTACTACTCATTTCTACCTTCAGTTGACATTTCTGGTGGTGGATCACTCCTCTCTGCATAAGGGCTTTTTAGACTCTTTCAGGACTGGTGTTAGTAGAGTGCAACAACTTCTTCAATTGAGTAACAGATGATTTGGAGATTTTTCAAGGAAAACACTCATCATTTCCATGAATTACTATGAGGTACAGGAATAATAGAATGAGGGTCTGAGGTGCTAGTGGAGAAAAAGAATTTTAAACAATGGAAGTGTTTTAATGCAAATCTCTTCAAGTAAAGTGTGGAGAAGAGTGATGAGAGAATTGGCTCTGAGCATTGCTGTGTTGTGTTCTGCGACCTGCGTCACTGTGCCCTTCTGGCTAATCAGTAACTGAAGCTGACAGTTCCCTGCCTCTCCTCCAGGACAAAGGTGCCAGTACTTGTCATCCTGAGAGGAAAGCTTTGTACTTTGAAAGGAGATTGCAGGCCCTCCTGGGCAGTGATTTTTAAGAGAAAAGACTGCAATTCTAGACCTCTTTCTTTTATAGTTTAATGCTGCAACTTTTACTTTTTTCTTTCTTTCATTTTCTTTCTCCCTCTGCATTTTCTAATGCAGTTCTCTTATTTCCTTCCTTTGGGTCATCTTTCTCTCCCTTCCCTATATCTAGTCCTTCTAGGAAGCACCAGCCTTTAGTGTGCTAGTAAAATATAAATAAATATTTTTTTCTGTTACCAGCCTCACTTTTTCTGTTCTTTCCCACACCCTTTCATGCCCTCCCTACCCAAGTATCCCTGTTGAGAAATGGAAGTTGAAGTTTTGATGGTTGCAATAGTTCGCATGTGAATGTGGAGCTAAACCCTATGTCTCATGATGTACAGAATTAACCTTTTATCTCTAGTAAGATCCAGAGGTGTGTGGATTTTATTGAAGAAATCCTTGCTGTTGTTCACACACAGACACACTTGTATGTATTTTAAGTTTAGCAGGTTCACATGGATAAAAAAGAGAACAACAAACATTAAGTAATATAAAGCACACAGCTTGATTTTAGCACCTTATCATCTGTCAGTTCTGTAACAGCAAGCAGAGCCACATGTTTGTGGCAGATTGGCCTTTCTAGAATTGCCTACCAGGTGCAGAGTGTTTGTGATATGTAACCGACATTGACCCCAAAGCTTGAAACTTTTATTGCTGTATTAAACAGAAAGATGAAGGATGTTCTGGTATATCCACTGGAGTGTCTTACCTTACTTTGAAATCCTTCCTTTCCTTTCTTCTTATATCTCTACACACTTGTCTTCTGTATCACCAGTAGTGGAGTCCAGTAATGGTGTTTTCAGGTTAAAAGCAGTGACCATTATTAACCATTGTAACATTGAAAACAGACAATTTTTCATTGCTTTCTGTTTTCTTTTTCACATTCTACTCTGTTACAGTACTTTACTGTTCGGCCTGGCGTTTATAGGCTATGGTTTTCAAAACCTTAAAAATGAATTTATCAGAAGTATTGAAATATCCAACAAAGTCTTCCTACATCCTTCTTACCAAATGTGGGCTGCTAATCTTCTCCATCATACCAATGTGTTACTGTTTTCTTCAGATTCCCTAAATTTTCTGTGACTGTGGATCCAAGTTGGGAATCTACGACATCTTTAGCGTAGATATAGAGGGGTCTTACAGGTCTGAAGACATTTATATCAATGATCAATACAATTCTGGATGTTCTAAACTTTTTCAGTGAAACAAAATAAAAGGTTGACACATCAGATGCATAAAGAGTTGTATAGATGTTGGTAGAGATCTTTTTCTTGATCAAAATGCCTTTTAG
Source organism: Myrmophylax atrothorax (assembly GCA_026770055.1). Taxonomy (NCBI): domain Eukaryota; kingdom Metazoa; phylum Chordata; class Aves; order Passeriformes; family Thamnophilidae; genus Myrmophylax; species Myrmophylax atrothorax. Next base: position 73,335,197 of record JAOXXN010000265.1, read on the forward strand.
GAAGATAGAAATATAATTGTGGCAGAAAACACTTCATCTGAGTCCTGCTATTTCAGTGTTGAGATAAAAAGTAGTTGAGACAAATTCAAGAGGTATAAAACCTTAAGGTAGCTTGAAATAATTTTTATTACCATACAGGAGCATGTATTTTCACTGAATATCTCATGCAAGTGTAAGAATTAAACAGGCTCAGTCTTTAGTGATTCTGAGAAATTTTAACACCACAGCAAGTGCTCACTGGTGTCTGCAGAGAGCAACAAGATGTGGGGTCACCCGGGAAACCCAGGAGAGAATGTCCTGCTTGCGGTGTTGGCAGGGTAGGGGCTTCTTATTAGTGCTAAACCTGAAGGTTTCCTGCAGGGAACCAACGGCTTTCTAATGAAGGATTGAGTTGGATTTGGTCTGTGCTCAGTGAAAAGCTCTTTGTTTCCAGTTCAAAAGCTTCAAGGGCTAAACGTTTTGGATCCTGACACAGACATACTTTAGGCAACCTGCAAATACTAATCCACGCAAATTTATTTGGTACAAAACATTCCTCTACGTCACATTCTTTAAAAAAAAAAAAATCAGCAATTGTTGTTTCAATTCTGGGACTGCCACTGGCACTGTTAATGACCAGGGAAAATTTTCAGGCTTTGTACTGTTAAGGAGTTAACAATCTGTGTTGGACAGACTATATTGACAGAACAAAACACCCTTCAGACAGCAAAACACTTGTAGTGCAGCTGTGTCAGGAGCCATGAGAACCACCAGTGACAAAAACACTTTATAGGTTAACAGCAGGGGATTGATGCTTCAAAATAAGAGAAGTGAGCTCCCTGATAGTATTTGGCTGTATTACTACTTCTTCAGCAATCAGACTGCTGCCAAAGGAACGTTGTGCTAAGGCTTCAAGGTCACCTCCACTGCAATTGTGGAATAGGAGGTCTCTGGCTTTGAAAATGGAACATAGGAATGGGTTCCCTCCTTTGATCACTAATGCTTCATTAATAATCATTCATTATCCTTCTACAGCTCAGCTCAGAGGTAAAATGTAGAGAAAACAATTCAAGGTTTTTTACTCACAGACAACCAGCTGGGATCCATTGGACATGGGGAGTGCACAGAATTTAATGTGTGTTATGGAGGAGGCTGATCTGAGTCTTTAAATACTAGATATAAAATGAGCAGAAAGAGCTCAGCAACATACTTCATGCATAATCATTCAAGCACTAGATAACTGTGAGCAGCAGAGTCAGACACAACATGCAGCCTGAGATAAAATGAAGCAGGGGTTGAAAACATACAGGAAACCAGTTTGCTTTCCCAGAGGTCTGGAGAGGCACAGCTTTCTGAATTTTAAGACTGCTTAAATCTGTGGCTTTAAAAATCTGTTGGTGCAGTTCCTATATGTTATAGTACACCCTGTCTGCTTCCTACACCTGCAGTCCCTTTTTCTGCTCTCACAGAAACTGATGCAGTAATGTCACATGGTGTTTTACAGGAAAGAAGAAGTTCAAGAGGAGGAAAATCTACTGTCAGATCACTCAACACCTGCTTCAGAACCATAAAATGTGGAAGAAAGTAATTGAGGATGAGGAGAGGTTAGCTGGGTCGGAGAAGCAAGGCACAGAGCAATCCGCGCTGCACCAATCTTCAGAACAAATCCAGGCCATCAGGGAAGAGGAGGAGGAGAAAGGGAAGCCCAAGAAGGATGAAGAGGAGAACACAACTGTAGAACCAAACCAATGACAATATTTACAGCAGTATTTTAAGACAGATTGACTCGTGCACAGACTCTTTCTCAAGCCAGCACAGCATTTAGACACAACACTGTAGAAGTCTGGGATAATGCGCCTACAGCTGTTTAATTTGTTTCTCTTTCCTTTTTATGGTGAGGTACATTGTTTAAACTCCTATGCTCAAGGAAACTTTCACACTGCGACACCGGCTTTTACAGACTTTTTTTAAAGAGATTTGGGGGTGGGTGGAATTATATAAATATATATATAGCCAGGATTATTGGCTGCACACTTCAGCAAAATACATTTAATGATATTTTATGGTCACTGTGATATTTACAGAAGAAAGTTATCTAAGGAAATGCTGCTTCTGAAGAACATTTGCAGTTAACAGTAAGGTACCAGTTAAGTAGCTTTTGCTCTTGATGCTGACGGATAAAAGTTCCGAAGCTTTATATGAATGCTGATATATCCTGCCAACACATATGTGTGTGTGAGGGGGTGTTTGCAAGTGTGAGTGGATGTAAGGAAGTATAGCATAGTTTGAGTTCTTATTACACTAGCTGTAGCGTGGGTCCCAATACATGACAACAAACAGAAGGTCTGAATTTTAGAGGATTTGTGCCCACAAGGGAAACAGACCCCGTTTTGAGGAGCTTTGCATTCCCCATAGCCCTCCAAGCCCCAGTTTGCACTCCAGCTGCAGGCAGCAGCCTTTCCGCTCTTCGGCTGTGCGGGCTCCTCCTCCATCTCCTCCTCAGCACTTCCCACACTGGCGAAAGGGATGTGCCAGGAAGGTTATTTTCCCAAGGGGGACACGAGGGACTGCGTGGCACACTGAGAGGCCCTGGCCCTGTGCGTAGGTGTGAATGGCTGTGTGGGGCAGCGAGTGTGTTTGGGCAGGAGAGAGCAGAGAGCAGATGCGTCCTTGGAGGCGAGAGGCACTGTCAGCCTCTGCCACAGCCTGATGCCTCCCTACATCAATGACCAACTATATCATGTAAGAACAAAGCTACACTGCATCTTGTGAGAGGATTGGAATGGGAGTGTGGGGGCTGTGGCCCCCACAGAGCAATGCCACGATCCATTAGTGGCAGAGTGGGGGACAGGGGCCAATCCTGCAGCCACTGCACACTCGTGTGTCTCAGCAACCACTCACAGGACCTGCAGAGAACTCGGTTTGTCAGTGTGAGGTGCTGGAAGGGAGCAGTTTGTCGCTGGTATTCTGCTTAGAAGCAGCATGTTTGATCCCACCAATACACTTTTTTTTCCTTTTTTTCAGTTTTTTTTAAAGAAAGAAAAAGATCAGGCCTCTAAAAAGAGCCGATCTTTTGTTTGTTTGTTTGTTTGTTCTGTTCATTTGTTTTCTCTGTTGTTTATGCTGTGAGCCAAATGTCTATTTAAAAAGTTGGATATTCACTTTCAATATTTTATTTCACGATATTATATTTGTCAATGATTAGCTATCTAGATGTAAATATGGAAAAATTTTTATGGGTTCCTGTAGATAATGATATCTTTAAGAAAAAAAAGAAAAAGAAAAAAAGGGAAAAGTTGTTTTGTAAAGATAATTTTTAAAAAAATAAATACAAAAAGTTTTTATACAGTGTAGCCATTTCCAAACCCCACAAATAAAGTCTTGAGTAATTTGTACAGACCCTTATGGAAAGCCAGTGGTCTACAGAATCAAGGCTTTAAAATATTATTGCTCTTGGGGACTGGCCTCACCCACCAGTACCACACAATTTAGAGATTTGTTCCCACAGAAAGAATTATATACGTAAAGCTCAGTATCTCTCAAAAGTTATTTGGTTATGTATGCTTTTTATTCTTTGATCCTGCAGCCCTTTACTAAGAAGAGGATTGCTTGTGAAAGGCAAAGTTTGTAGAAGTCCTTTCTTTATTAAATATCTGATGTTACACCCATCACTTTTTGCTATTGTTACACTTTCACCAAATTTCATGATCCTATTGATACCTCCCCAAAAATGCTGGAAAACATTCTCTATCAAAGCCAATCAGCATGTGTGTTATCACTTCAGAGGTTCTTTTCACTTTGAATTTCCATCAGAGTAAACTTTTACTCAGAACAGGATTTGGGGTTTTACTGGTTTAATTTGCCTGATACCATCCCATTCTACTGTTACCAGTAGAGATCATGTTTGCCAGTGACTAGAGCATGGTTCTGAATGCTCTTATCAGCAGAAACATTTAGTAAGCGTTTTCCAATAAAATCAGAAAAGCAAAGATCCAAATAACACTGTTTTCACATCTCTTCAGTCACTTTGATTAATCATTTTATTTGGGTTTTTCTTGTACAAGTGATATTAATACCTTAGAATATGGGAAAGATTTATTATGCCTCATTCTGTCCTTTAAAAATTAAACTTACAGAGATGCTTTAAAATGTCACATCTCCAAGCACTTTTTTCTTGTTTTTCAGTACATAATCACTATGACTGGATTTTAATAATGGTTTTTATATTCCCTTTGCTAGAAGATGAAAAAATTATATTGCATCAAGTGTTAGTAAGTTCTCAGTTGGTAAAATTATGAAGAGGCATTCAAGAATGAGGCACAACCTTGTAAGTGGAGTCGCACATATTCCTCTGAGCTGGCATACACAGGGTTGAACTAAGAAAAATTATCCTAAAAATATGCTGAAATTGAATGATTATATTTTTCTAGTCATCATTTTTGGTTGCCATTAACTAAAATTAGTGTCAGCTTCTAATCTAAGATTTCTTTCTATATTGCCAATGCAGCTGTCAGAAATTGATACTCTTTTGCTTACCCAAACCTGTTTGTGGCTACAGTCTGATTAACTTGGGTCTTTACAGTCCAGAAATTGCTGACAGCCTTAAAATGAGAATGATTGTTAATTTTATCCAAACTGGAAAAATATGGGTTATGGTACATACTGTATGTAAAGCAACAGACACTAGAGAAAGCAACACCCATTTAAACAGTGTTTTGCAGTAACAAAAAAAAAGTATTTTAGTTTTCATTTTTTTAAAAACAGAAGGAGAAAGATTAGGTTGCTTTTACCATTTGGATTTTTTGTTTTCTCCACTGTTTCATCACTTGAGGACTGATCCTGTTCTCTAGAAGTCTATGAGAAGTTTGCCGTTCCCTGAAATTGGAGGGGTTTTGCAGTGTTTACAGCTCCCTGTGCAGTGACAAAGGCACTCTGCCTGTCACACAGCAATACCATGTAAAACACTTTTGTCCCTATATTGACAGTTTCCTAGATAGCCATATGCTGTTTATTGTGGAATATAACATCTCTCATTATGCTTGTGTTGCAGATCAAACTCATGGAAGTAGAGATTGTGAAAGGCCCAAACTATTTAATTTCCTGCTCTTTTAGGAGGAGTCAGCGACTGTAGCTTCCAAGACCCCAAAAATACTGTGTCTAGAATTAATCATTTCAACCATGTTCAAAGTACCATAGTTTGCTATTTACGCTCTAATTCCAGAATCTGGTGTTTCTTGTTTTGTTTTTAACTAATATGCAGAGGATGTTGACACTCATCTCTGAAAATCATCAGCCTCCTCCAGTAGAAAGGTGGTGTTTGATGCAATGTTGCAAGCCAGAACATCAGAAATGAGTTGCAAGAATTAGGTAAAAGGGATTTTACTGTGCTCTTGGCAGTATTTTGGTCTGTGTGACTGTTTCCTTTGTGACTGAAATTCTTTACAGAAAGCTGGGGAAATGGCTGTATGTCACCAATGGCCTCCCCTGTCACATGGTGCAGGGTGCTGGTTCTAACAGCAACTGATTCTGGCAGTAAGTGGTTCCCAGGCAGGTATAATTTGAGAATGCATTTATTAACAATCAGTTTTTACCCAGATGTGTGAACTTCTCTCTGCATCCTCATCAACCTAAAATCCAAGAATGTGACTGCTCAATACCTTTTAAGCAGATGCATTTTTGTCATATCTTTAGTGTGCCACTGTTAGTTCTTAAGACCCTGATGGTCTGAATGTGGAAGGAAGTTAAGTCTGAAAAGGTCCAGATAGATGCCTCTAGAAGTACCAGTTGGTATTTAGGCAAATTCTATTCCCAACTCCCTTTCTATGTATTCCATGCTGGACATGAAGTTCACTTGGTTCCTTTAGAAAGTTGCAAATTCCTGTCTGCTTTTTAGATATTTTTTTTTTCTGAAATTCTGAAATCTTTCTTCACAAATGCCCTGAAAAGTAGAATGCAGCATGGAGAAGCCAAGGATTTTGCTAATTGAACATCAGTCAGTGCTAGAACCCATGAGGGCTGCCCAGACTGTGCCCCAGTCCAGGTGCATTCACACACAGTGCTGTGCTCTTACTGCTTTTGAAAAATTTTGTCGTAAGTGTAATACAGCAAAAGGTTTGTGGTCATTCCCATTTGTTAATGAAGTACTTGGGCAAAGTCTTAGTGATTATCCTGCTTGGTCTGTGTGGTGGGACACTATGAGGGTTAGGACTTTGCTGTTGATGAAAATGGTTGCAGGTTTAACTCCACTCTCAGTTACTTTTCAAAGCCAGATGTGCCAGTCAATGCGAGCCTGGGCAGCCCAGCAAACCCAGCTCTGCCTGGGACTGTGATCCAGAGAACACACAAGGTGCCTGACAAACAAATACCCCAGACAGATGCACCAGATGATTTAAGTGAGGGAGAGGCAATCCAGATGTGCTATGGTTCATTCTAGAGCTGATCCAGGCAACAGACCCTGTCCAGTGGGCTGGGAGGACAACAGTGACAGTCTGTGGCTTTTCTTTCTCTGAAGAAGAGGCTTTGACTGTTGGAAAACCTGTCATTCATAAAAACAACATAATATTTGCTATCACTTTTCCAAGTACTGATACAACTGAAATGTTCAGTTAAGGAAGAAAGGTTTCAAGTTAATGATGAGTATGAGAAGTTGTTGAGCATCCCATGGCCTCATGGGTGAAAAATTAGGCAGAGACATATGCCCAGAGCATAGAACACACCACCACAGATGGGAGACAGGCACAAAGGGGTGTTTGCTCTTTCCAGCCTGAGGCCTGGGCGTTGGCCTAAGAACTTGGGTATCCCTCAGCTGGCAGCACAGGGCTGGTGTAATTAGTCCTTGAGCTGATGGGGTTGTACACATATAGAAAGGAGGGCAAAGTGGCATTTTGTGGGAAAGAGAAAAGGAAATTATAATCCAGGATAAAACAGACTTCAGGCAACAAACTTGATTTTCCTTTTCTTTTAAAATCAAATGTAATCCCACTGAAATGATGTAACCATAGAGTTTCTGGGGATTTAATTACTGTTTGCTGTTGCAGCATTAGTCAAAATGGTGGCAATAAGAAAGAGAAGATAATTATTCCCAAAAACTGGAGTGGGGGAATCTTTTAATTTTTTTCATATTTTTTTGTGAATTGACAAATTAGAATGTCAAGGGCTCCTGAAGGCAAAACATGTTAAGTGGTTTTCAAAAGATGGGAAAATAACTGAAATTAGGTGACAGCTCTCTTAGGCAACTATTGGAAAAACTAGCAAAAATACTTATTATTGAAGTCGAATTTTGAATTAGAGGAAAATAGCACCAATACTTTTGAGAGCAACTCAGTACATAAATGTCTTTGAATTTCATAACTTTCTTTTAGTAAAACAACATTCCTCTGGAGGTAAATCAAAGCAGGGTTTAGCCCCTGCTGTGGTAGTTATTGAATCCTGTTGTTGGAGGGATCAGTGTGAGTTATCCTCCATTTACATCCTAATTATGATTTTTTCACAAGCCATTAGTGGGATTTTCCTGGCAGGCAGGTGTTCTTTTGATGAAAAATACGTGACACCTTCTCAGCAGGATGCAGATGTTGTCTGCATGAGCACCCTGAATTCTTAGGCTGATACAAACTCCTCTGGAGCCTGGTGGTAGAAGAGTGTGGGTGTATTTCTGGAAAGTCCATTTTCACAATGATAAAAAGGGGCAAAAGCTTGAACTAGATAAAAACACTTTGATACAACTGAAATGATAAGCATTGTGCAGTTTGAAACCTTGCAAAAATCCCCCCAAGTGCTTTGGGCAAAGCCAGCTGGCCTTGGCTGTGGTCTGTCAATCTGAAGGATTTAGTAAACCAAGAAGAATTTTTGACTGAAGTTGTTTAATTCTCCCTTAGTAAGGAAAATTTTGCTTGGTGCTAGGGCGGGAAAAAAAAAGAATATTTATTTCATTTGAGCTTTTCAGGTGGCTAGTCCATGCCAGTTGTTTCTTATATCCCAAGAAGTGTGTGTAGTATGTCTGAGATGTGGGAATGGGGCAACTGATGAGACTTGGTTTGCCGTGGGTGGCATATGGGATCTGTGTGCACCAAGGAGCACCACTGAAATCTGCAGGGGTGGAAAAGGGTGTACCTCAGCAGCAAATTAGATGGGGAAACCCAAATATTTCTGTTTTCTGTGTGGAAGCATAAGAGCAAGTCTAAAGATCTTTGCCACAGCTGCAGACCATGTGTCCTTCCATGATTGCATTCTTCTCTTGTCCTGTTTCAAAGCTATAGAAAGCAGATCAAAGCAGCAAATCACAGAGCATGCTGTGGCCCTGGTGAGGCAGGTGTGTGCTACATGGCTTCTCCTTGGGCTTGCAGAGGGAGCTGTTCTCGCACTGTTGGCCTGGGAATGGCTTGGGTTCCCAGGTGGAATGGACAGCCTGGCATGAGGGGAGCAGCTGGGGGCTGGTAAAGAACAAATGACGGGTTTCAGAGGGTTGTTGTCAAAGTAGCTGGAGAAATACCCTAGAGAAATGTATTCCATCTCTACACCCACCTCAGCTTGGTTTGCTCACAGTGATAGCCATGAGGCTTAGATGCTCTAGATTTCAATCTGTCTTCCTTTACCACAGTGAACACTTAGAAACAATTAATGTGAATTAGCAACTGCTCTTTGCTTTTAAGTATTTATTTAAAGTAGATTGAGTTGGGGGGGGAGGGGGTTGGTGATGGTGGGGATTTTTCTCCCCTGACCCTACTTGTTTTGCCCCCATGCTTTCATAAAAAAGAAATAAAAAGCTCTGTGATCTGATCAGAGAGAAACCAGGGAGGGGTTTGCCATGTGTGTACATACTGCTTTAGGTAGAAAGCCTGCTGTCTGTTGAAGCTGTCTGTCCTTTTCAACATTCCTGCCTGATCCTGACACAAGGAAAATCTGTATTTGAATGCAAAATATTGATTTTTAGGTGTTTGTAAACCTTGATACAGTACTGCAGATGGTATCCCAAAAGATCAAATGCAACGTTAATAACTGCTATGTGGTGGTGATGATATTTTTAATATTTCAACCATGTCAGCGTATATTTGGTCATTACTTTTCTAAAATTAAGTCTTCTTTTCTTGAGTAATGAATATAAAATGTTTGCATGATGGAAAGTAATTTAGGTTCACTTTTGAAAAAGCCGTGATCCATACTGTAGGTTATGTTTGTTTAACAGATTAACATTTTCACTGATGGGTGGCAGTTCTTTTTAATTTTTAGTGCTTTTGATAAAAGAACATCGAGGACATTTTCCAACAGAAACACATTTTGCAACCTTTTCCTCCAGTTGTGGATGAAATACCTTCCAAAAGTAATTGTTTTCCAGTATATTTTGGCCAGCTGGGTAACAATATGAAATATGTATATCATGTAGAAGACATGATTAAAAAAATTAAAAATCCCATTTTGGTGGAGTAATCTAGACATTAAACTAGCAAGATCAAAACTCTTTCTGTATGAAAATTTTGGGTGTGCAAAATATAATTGAAGCATCTGACCCCCACCAAATTTTAGGGCAAAATTATACAATTTTTTAAATTTAAAATTGACAACAGACCAACCAAAGTGAAAACACTGAGGAATTTGGTCACCTTACATCCTACCCTGTGAGGTTTGAGACCTGGGGCCTTGGGGCACCGCACCTCAGACAAAATTATTTTAATGATGCTTATTCAGACTCAACTCTAGTAGCAAGTTTCCACAAATACCCATGTACTTCAGATTTAATCCCTCCTTTTATTTTTCATTTCAAAAGGTGAGAAATACGTGGGGGGAGTGTAATTTTATACAGTTCTTTTTGAAGTGGGGGTTTGTGTACCTTTATAATTCTTTTGAAGCAATATTTTAAAAAATAACTGCCAGCCAAAGTGGCAATGCAGAAAAGTGCCATCTTGTTTAGGATTTGTACACACCAGTTTTTAACACAGTGTTCTTTTCACTAAGTACTACATACGTTAATTTATATTTATATATTGTCAATATTGTTGTAACCAAGCTTCTCCTTTCTAAACACTTCAGGAACAAGGCCTTGTATTTTTAGGTGATTTTCATAAACAGAATAATTCTTTTCCTTTCACTAGTATCTTGCACTCGATACATGTAGCAATACTTAATATATTCTCTTCACAAGTATTTGTTAAGTGATTTAGTTAATGGCTGATAAATGTTTTGTACAAAATAGATTCTGTACAGGAAAAAAAAATCTTTTAGATAAACTTTATTTATTTTTACTGTTTTGTAAGTTAGACACTATAATGAAGCTCCTTTTTGCCAGAATTACTGGAAGTGCCTCTTGGTAAAATGTATTATACAGTAAATATGTATTCAAAATTGTTAGAAATACTTGTCACAAAATGAACAATGTGGATGTTGCAATGTGAAGACAAATGTACAACATAAATATAATTCTGTGGTATCCTGTTGCTGTGTTTCTTTTTTCTTTATTGAACAATTTTGCTTTCAATGCCCAGCTTTCAGTTTAAGCACCAGACTGCAAATGAACTGTACCCTCTTCAGAGTGACTGAAATCTAGTAAAGCCCACATACACTGAATTACCATTTTAGCTGCCAGCCCTGCTTGCTGTGTTAGTGACCCAAGCTCCCTGTTTATTGGTATCCGATTACCTGCAGAATTCTGCACTTTAGTTCAGATCACTAGCAAATCCCATGTTAAAAGCTTTGTGTCACAATCAATATGAGGAAGGCCTTGTTATAAACATCTTCCTTTAATGATGGCCATCATCTGTGTACTACTCAATCCAATTAATATGGACCATAGTGATAGAATGTGGTCTGTATTACATGGCAACATTCAGCCATAGTAATGCAGAATGATTAATGCACCCAGAGAAAATTGCACCAGGCAGTGATTAGGAATATACTAGTTGGGATCCTTACCAGTACAAAATATGTTTATACCTATTCTAAGGGAACAGCTTATAAACCTGCAGCTGGTCTGTGCCAAACACTTAACTTGATAGCATGGAATTACTTGATCCTAAAATTCACAGAGAAACATAAGACTGGAGTAGCAAAGTAAAACTTTTCCTTCAGTGCTCCTCATCACAAAGAGTAGGGGCTATCAAGGTAAAGAATGCACTTGTCTTTGAAAATCACCAAACTCTCCTGAGCTCTTCAAACAGCAAGAGGTTCCCATGGGAAGAGATGAGCAGTGAAACACAAAGCAGAAGCAGTCAGTCTGCTAATGAGACCACCCATGAGCATGCCTCTCCTGGGGTCCTGGTGAAACATAAAGGAAGCCATGACACACAGTCAGTAGAGGCTCAATTAAAAGTTACATTTTCCAGGTGTTCAAATTGCTCTCAATTGCTTGGGAAAATCCACTTGCCCATGACCACTTAAAATGTTTCCCTCAAAATAAAATTCTCAGAGAACTCTTGGCACTTTGTTTAGCGATGTTTTTGTTAACATTTCTTCAATTATCTCACCAAAATTCTGTAGAAACCGCTGTCATCCCTTGTGCCACCAAAGACTCCCTGGATAACATCAGGAATTGTCACAGGGATAGAAAAGCAGCCAGCTTTAACAGTCAGGTGTGTAACTTGCAGGTGCTTTCCTGGCCAGTGGGGTCTGTAGCTCTGGGATTGCTGCCTCACACAGTCTGGGAGAGAATTTTAACCCCTCAACAAAGGGCTCCCAAAACCCTGGCACACTGAGATGGAAGCTGTAACAGTTAACTACTTTGCTGAACAGCTTCACTGCCAAGAGGTGATTCTGACATTCCATGAATTCAGGCAGAAACTTGCAAGTTTAAAGCTTTACTGAATATTCTGATGGTTTGTGTCACACTCAAGGCAAACTGCTAGTTATAATCACTAAATAATCTGGGGTAGATTTGGGCATAGTGATTTGGAAATCTGATACAGATAAAAAGTTGCTGCAACATCTGCTTGTCTGCAGTCAGGAAATACAAAGCAGAAGGTTTGTGTTTGATCTTCACATTGGCTTGGTTTACAGTGACTTTTGGTGGTGATACATTACTTCTCTTCACAATCCTTTGCACATGGTGATTGTTTATTACTGTGCTTGTCAAAGGCATCATATTCTACAAATTCAACACCTTCTGCGTAATCAGCTCTTCTGTTCAATACTTTACACCTTCTCTTTCCACATTTCTAACCAAAATCTTTAGGTTTAAACCTACTTCAAAAAATTTATCTTCATTAAGGAAAGTGCTATATGATGTTTTTAAGATTAATAGTATTAATCTCTAGTGGCTGGACAAGTTCCAGTTCCAGTTATTAAATTCTTCTACATAGAAATTCTCCCCACATCTCCATTGGGTACAAACACTTCTTGCCCCCAAGGGATATGTCACATCACTGGATCTTTCATTCATCCTTTTAGTTATACTCCCTCGGAGGTGGGTTCCACAGGGCCCATTGGGATCTTTGCAAAGTATGGGGCTGTATAAAAACAAGTCTTACTTCTCTTCTGAAAATTCTTGTTAGAATGTGTCTGGGTCTATATCTATAGTTTGGATTTGCTTTTTTTTGTTTGTTTGTTTCTTTCTTTCTTTACTAATTATTCATTAAAGAAAATCTCTAAACCATTTACTTTCTGCAAGCGCTTTCAGGGTAATGTACAGCCATCAGCTGTGCTCCTGTATGTTCCCTCAGGCACCCAGCATAGAGAGCATATATAGAAAAGGTGATACTGTCCTGTGATTAAGGTGCAGTAAACACATTTACTGTAACTTCTATTTTTTTTTTAATTCTTCTTCCTTATATCTCATTCAAGTGGCTGAAAAATACGAATGTCAAGAATAATTTGATGAGCACCTCAGGGTACTGAGACATCCCAGAAGGACCTCTGCATATTCTAATAACAAGTTAGACAGTACAAAATATAATTAGAAACATTTCCTATTGCTTTTACTGTACTTTGGTAAGAAAAGTGTTCTTTGAGGCTAGAACTGGAAGTTCTTGGTTGGACAAGCAAGTCCTCAAGCCTGAAATTCTTCTGGCAATCCCCAAGAGCTTTTAGCAGAAAAGTGTGTTATTTGTCTCTAGTTCTTTGATGTGGAATGCATGTGCAAAGTTTATTCTGGCAGTGGGTTTCCTACTCCTGAATATTCTTACCAAGTATATTCTTAGGACTGGCAACAAAAAGAAGAGGAAAATTAATGTTAAGAAATAATTCATCCATAGCAATAGACTAGAAAAACTAAAGCAATTAAAATTATATAGGCAGTGAAAGTGGATTGTCTTATTAGCTAACTACAAATGTCTTCACTGCTTCTACCTGTCATTGACTCCAAACTACACATTTACCTAGAAATCACAGCAAGGAGAAACAATTTTTTTCATAAGTTTTAAAAGTTAAATTGTACTACAATTTAAGTACGTGGAGATGTTTCTTTGAAAGGAACAGCTGCTTCCAAACCATTGTGCTTTGTAAGTTGCCTTTATTCTTACATTTGCAGTCTCACTAATGGCATGATCCCTTGAGCTTCCTGCTTTCTGGACAAGGATGTGAAAGATCTGAATCTGTCTAAGTTTTTCATGAGCTCTGCACAAACTTCCTGAATGTCCTTTGGCAAATGTGAACAGTTCAATTTCTGTCCTTCAAAAGTGAATTTGACTTAGTATTCATCCAGCTCTCTCCATGTTGTCTGCTGCATCTGAGCTCCTGTGCTGAGCTCTCCGGGGTTTAGGAGATCTTTGCAGTACAACTCTGGGCCACAAGCAGGTACTGCCATGACTGGTCTCCTCTGAGAGTCACTCCAGGGCAACTCAGGGTTGGAGTATTTACATGCTGGCATAAGTAAAATAATAAAGGAGCATTTGGCCAAGTGTCCTTCTGAGTAGTCCAGGGCTCATTGTACTGACTGCTTACGTGCAGCTCTGCTTTGCAGCACAATATTAAGGCTTGGGAATGTATTCTGTGTTGGACTCTAGGCACTGTGTAAATTCAGATTTTAAGGTGATGTGGTATACCCTAATCCTATTTATAAATTTTTTATTTCTTTTTTAAAAAGTCAGTATTTTCCTTCTAGCAGATAAAAATGATACAAGGTTAAAATTTTCATATTAAAAGAAGAAGCAGCAGCTGGCTGCTTGGAGACATGGCTCAGAGATCTGTGGTTGTTGGATGGTTTGTAAGACTGGCCCACAAACCTGTGCTGTTAGTGTATTGGTGGGTCTGTGTATCAGCCATTCATTCTGGTTAGACTAGGCTTTGTCAATATAATTAATTTAAACTGTGCTTTAGAAATGTAGGTGGTCTTGCTTCTAATTTCCTGTAACTAATACAAAGTAGGAATGCAAAGAAAGTAGACCACAAGGAACAAGCTTTAGTCTGGGTCTTTGTCCTGTAGCTGCTTTAAAGGCTTTGTTTCAATTATAGAATAAGTATATATAAATAAGCAATTTCTTTTAGGACTATGGGAAAGCAAAACCTTTCCTGTCTGGTTAATTGCCTAGCAGGCTTTCCAATGGGTTGTGTGTCACTGTGCTGGGCATGTGCTCTGCTTCAGGAGGCACTGAAAGGTGACACACAAGAGGTGTCATGTCCTGTATTGAAATTGTATTGAAATTGGTAGTGATTTCTTTCCCATGTCTCAGTTCTTGCTAGTGAACTGTAGTAGGTGATGTACTGCATTGACTTTCCATGTGATATCCATGGTATTGAAGGCCTGGGAGACTAATAAATTACTAATAAATTACTACCTGGATGAGACTTTTTTTTCTGCCAGATGAACTCACTGCATTTTAGAGAGGATCTTGTGGTCATTTACTCTGAACATCTTGAAAAGTTTTGTAGAGGACATAGGTATGACCATTTCTTAGGAGCTGCTATAATTACCTCATAAAGGAATGGGGACACTCTTCTGGAAGGTGTATGAAAACTTTCCATAATGGACAAAAGCTCCCCCAGGGTGGTTTTGGCAAATTTCCAGTTATTATCTATATCTATAAAGAAGTCCGAGAAAACTCTATACAGGAGTTCCAGTAAAAGCCCAACTACAGTAGAAAGCTGATACTGAGATTTTACAATGAATCGAATATCCAGGAAAAATGAGAAGATTGCACTAAATCTTGTGGGCCTTGTTCTTCCAAGCACTGCTTCTTAAACTGCATAAAACCAGTCTTTAGGTATTTTTTGTAAGTGTAGATGAAAATGTCTTGGTATTCATCCATATGATTTGTAGCATAACAGCATCTTGGAGGATGATGTGAAAGGGGTTTATATAACAAGTTTATGAATCTGAACATGAATCTCACCTATTTTAAGGGCCAGTGTAGTGAAGTTTACCAGTGGCGGAATAACTGGCGTCTCTGTCAGAAATCATTGAAAGAGACAAGGTCAGCAACGAAGATTAAAGGTCAGGCAAAACTAGTACAGATGCCCTATTGTGTAAACTCAGTTTTCCTAATAATTGAAGGAAATGGACTGGAAGCTGTTCTCTCAAAGAGGTTGAAAGAACTCCTAATCATAATTCTCCTAATCACTAGTGCCTGTGGACTATTAGGCACCCTGATATCTCTTAGAAAAGAGGAAAATAGATTTCCAAGTTTCCAAACCAAATGAAGGTATGAGACACTTTAAAGTACAAAATATAATTACATGTAGTGCAATAAAATTCCAGCTGCATTAAGAACCCAAAATGGAGATATAATGAAGGATTGGATAATAATTTGTATTAAATCTAGGAAAGCAGAAAACTACTGCAAGGTGCCGTGTTCGTCTGTGTGAGTGAGGTTTTAGCTGCCATGGGAACCTGCCTTACTGCAGAGGGTGGGAGAGAGCAAGAAAGGAAAAGAAAGAAGGATTTGTAACTTTAATACCTTTTCTGGTTTTATAATTAAAGACTACAGGTTAGCAGAAGACAGGATTCACAGCCTCTCTCTGCTCAAGAAACTACACTGGGAACTACGCGTGTTCTTCACCTTCACACAAACTTGCAAACAAATGCTGTTTCAGTAGCCATGACCTTGTGACAGGAAAAACAGAGGGTGGGAACCAAGTCTGCAAAGTTTTCCTTTCATTGTGGCAAAGGGCTTGACTGACTCTCCTGTGCAATTCTGTCCTCTCCTTTAATGGATCCTTTCATTCTGCTTTTGCATTATATGGATAGGGACTTTGCCCTGCAGGTTTTGGGGAGAAGGGCACACTGGGCATACCAAGGAAGGACCAGGGACTGGAAGGGACATCTTTGTGAATTACTTATGCACCCTGCAGTCTACCTTTTCCCACACACTGCCCCCCACCCCCCTTTTTTCTCCCCTAGTCCATTCTCCCTTGAAGTCTTTTGTTTCCCAGGACTGAGCAATTAAGAAGATCAGAGTTTTGGGGCTTTTTCTGCTCCACAAAGCTTTGTCACGTGCCCCATCTAACTTACTGCAACTTGCAAAGAAAATTACCCCCTGGGAATCATTTAGATACTTTTTATTATTTCCATCTAGGGCATCTGGCATCTTTGCTTTGCCAGTGTGCACAGTGTTCTGGAATTTATAGGAGGGGGTAGAGGAAGAAAAAAGTGAGGAGGTGGGGGAGGAGGATGGGGGGCAGACAAATAGCAAATACTCAGGCAAAACAAGAGACAAAACAAGTTCCCCCACCCTTATGCTTTTTCCTTTCTCTACCTCCAGTATAAGATGTACATCCCTGGACAGGGCAAATTCTAAGAGGTGCTTTTCTCCTTCAGTTTTACCCCCTTCTAAGCTGGGACCCATGTCCATGCATGCATGTATGTGTATGCATAGAAGCTCACCTGTGCAAACTAGTAGGCACCATCTCTGGGGATTCCTGCTGCCAGGTAAGATTTGGCTTTTCTTCTTCTCTTTGTTGATTCACCTTTCAGAGAAAATGTCCTTTAGCTGGGTTCATGGGTGAACAGTCTCTGTACCAGTCATCTGTGTCCATCCATTCTAGCCAGAGCAGCTCCTGTGCCTGCGGGCTGACACGCAGTAAAGGCATGTCTGAGGAGGCTTACTGCAAAGTGGAGGAGTTTCCAGCGGGGGGAAGGACGTTTCTTCATTGCCTGCAGTTTGAATGAGTGAAAGGGCCCTGTATGCACACTCAGGGATGGGTCTGGGCTCAGACCTGACCAGCAGGCAGAGCCCCACATGCCAGTTCCAGGGAGGGTGAACGCCACTGCCGCTGGAGCTGTGCCACAGGTGAGCTATCGGGTGTGCTTGCGGTGGGATAGAAAGCACAGCCACCAGAGAGGGCTCCCACACCCCATCCACCTGGAGCCAGGGACGCAAAGAGGGGTAAGAGCCCCAGCTGTGGGTCCAGTTGACAGTCAGGGATAAGGTGTGAGCATGGCCGGCAGCTGTCCTTCAGGCAGAGTGTCACCCACCTGGACAGGTGTCGTAGGTGTGACGAAGTGCAACTGCAGTGCTACAATGGAGTTACAGCAATGCAATAGCATTGCAACCAGTGGCTATAAACTCTTCCGAAGGGACAGGCAAGGAGGTAGAGGCAGTGGGGTAATCCTGTATGTCAAGGAGTACTTTGATTAGTAGACCTTAATGATGGTGGTGAAAAGGCTGTGTTTATGGGTAAGAATCAGTGGGAAGGCCAACAAGGCAGATGTCATGGTGGAAGTCTGCTAGAAATACAACACAGCAGAGAAGAAAGGAGTTCTAGGAGGTCCAGATAGCCTAGCAGGTTTCTGGACTGTGTGGAGTATAACTTCCTAACACAGCTGATGAGGGAACCAATGAGGGGAATGTCCCACTGGACCAGTTGTTCATGAAGAGAGAAGGACTTGTGGGTGATGTGATGGTTGGAGGCCATCTTGGGCACAGTGATCATGAAATGGAAGAGCTTCTGATTCTTGGAGAAGTAAGGAGGGTCAGCAGAATTGCCACTTTAGATGCCTGGAGGGCAGACTTTGGCCTGTTTAGGAGACTGGTTGACAGAGTCCCTTGGGAGACAGTTATAAGGGGAAAGGAGTCAAGGAAGGCTGAACACTCTTCAAGAAAGAAATCTTAAAGGTGCAGGAGCAGGCCAGTGGCATCATGGCCTGTATCAGAAATGATGCAACCAGCAGGACCACCCTGTACTCTGCACTGGTGAAGCTGTACCTTGAATGCTGTGTTCAGTTTTGGACCCCTCACTACAAGAAGGACATTGAGGTGTTGGAGCATGTCCAGAGAAGAGCAACACAGCTGGTGAAAGGTCTGGAGCACAAGTCTGATGAGGAGGGACTGAGGGAGCTGGAGAAAAGAAGAGAAAAGGAGGCTCAGGGGAGACCTTATCACCCTCTACAACTGTCTGAAATGAAGTAGTAGCCAGGTGGGAGTGGGTGTCTTCTTCTGAGTAACAAGTTATAGGAGAAGAGAAAACAGGTTTGAGTTGTGTCAGGGAATGTTTAGATTGGATATTAGGAAAGATTTCTGTCTTGGTTTGAACTGGCAAAATGCCAACTGTCCAAGACAGAGTAAAAGGGTTCTTCCCCCCTCCCAACCAGCCAAGAGAAAAGGAAG
>JAOXXN010000271.1:35939-52875 GCA_026770055.1 Myrmophylax atrothorax
AGACCAGTTAGATGATGGCAAAAAACAGTGTGCCCTCCAGTACCGAACCCCAGCAGCATCCCCCTTCTCCACGCCCCAAGCACCGCCATGGAGAGAGGCAGGGTTACCTGTGGGGCATCCCCATGATAACATAATCCACTCCCTTCTCACTGGACTTATCAATAATGGTCTTCAAGGCTGGGATCAGCACTTCACACCCCTCCAGACCAAAACGCTTCTCCGAAGACCATTTCCGATGGAGGAACTCCTCAAACCTGGAAGGCAAAGGGAGAGAAAGATCCGTGCCAGAGCTACAGCTGAGGGCAGAAACCAGAGGAGGAGACAGACGGCACTGAGGGAGCCAGAGCACCAACTGATGCTCAAGCTGGCATCATGCAGCACAGGATGGCCTTCCCAGCCACTCCAGTATCCTCCCAGAGCCCGGCTGGTTGCTCCCCCAGCCCCAACACCATGCTGCACTTAAACTTTACTTTTAAACCTTTTCTTTCAGGATTATCCACATTTCCAGGCTGTTTGCCAGCACCTGAGCCTGCCAGGCTCACTGGTGACACCCTGCTCATTAAGTTGATGTCATCAAGGTGTGACTCAGCTGGTGACTGTGTCACTTGGGCTGGGAGCAAAACCCCCCTGCCAGCTGAGGAGAGGGCCCCTGGGGTACCTGGTGGAGCGCACCAGCCTGGCCAGCAGCGTACGCTTCTCTTCGTTGGTGAACTGCATGATGCCCGGGGTCTCGAACTTCTGCCGGATCCACTGGCACTGCTCCAGGTCATTGATGAACATGAACTCCACGCCAATGTGCTGGCAGTATGCCATCTGCTCCGACGGGAGAAGAGGGGCCGTGGGAGAGCAGCCAAGGCTTCAGCACGTCAGCCCCCCATCAGACCACAGGGCCAGCAGCTCCTCATTCTTCCCTTTGCCTTCTCAGCCGAAGAGCCCTCCCATGTCAGCAGAGACATGGACCCTCATGCCTAGCAGCTGGGGGGCTCCCTGGGGGGACCTCAGCTGCCAGACCCACAACAGCCCTGCTTTAGGAGCCTTGAGTTGTTTTCCCAGGAAAGAAGAAGTGACAGGGAATGTTCTGAGATGCTGCAAGGCAGCTCAGACCCTACACATGACACAGCATCAAGATGTTTAAATTCCTTCCTCCGAGGGGCAATCACCCCCTCAAGTCCTTTACATCTACCTCAGAGGGTGGGGGAGAATAAGCAGAAAAACCTCTCCCAATACATGAGGAGCCCATTCCTGCAGCTGAACTAAGATGTTGACACAGTTTTGCTTCTTCCAAGGTCAACCTGTCTCAGCAGAGACCATCTGAGCAGACTGCAGTGTGCCTGAGAGCCACCTGTGCTCAGTCCAGGCACAGCAGGGAATGAAATTTGGCACGAAAGGGGAACCAGCTGTATGAGCTAGAAGCCCCAGCCCCAGGGGTCTCAAACCTGCACCAAGACGGTCTGAAGGACCCCCATGCGGGATCACCGGCCTCCAGCCTCCTCCTGTGCTCTCCCAGCACCAGCTACTGCTTCAAACTGGGAAGCACAGCTAGAGAGGTTTCCAACAAGGCAATATGCAGTTGTCTGCGGTTTGCTCTACCTTGGGCAGACCAAGAGCATTGCTGCAATGCAGCAGGAAGCTGGAGGCAGTCAGAGCTGAGCAGGTAACTCAAGGCAGCTCCTATGAGTGGGGCAAGAGCTGAGAAACAGTTCCCAAACTGAAACTCTTAAAAAACCTGCAGGTTTGCCCAGGACCTTCCAGAGGCAACTGCTCTGCCCCCAGCCCAGGCTGCACACAGACCTCTGCCCTCCTCACCTCCAGCCGACGGATGATTTCCCGGAGGGGAAGAGCCGACTCATTTCCACCGATGAATGTGGTTGTGGGCAAGTGGAAAACCTTGTCGAGGTCAGATTCATCCAGCCCGTAAAAGCCTGCAGGATTTGTCATGAGTGGGACAAGCAAGAGAGAAGAGGAAGGAAGAGGGGCCGGGACACCGTCACATGGGGGCCAGGTGCATTGGGGAGAGGTGGGGAAGGGAGGAAAAAAAAGCAGCATAAAAAAAAAAATAGCATGAAGGAGGTTTATATGGATAAAAACCAAGCCGTAATTAAACAAAAAGACATTAAGCACAGAACAATGAGTTATTATGGGAGGCACCACAGGAAATGAACCACAAAGTGGTATATATGCATGGAAATGGCCAATTAAAATCCAGGGTGAGTCAGGGAGTTTGGAGCCCCAAGAACAGAAAAAAATACACCAAAATTTTTTAACAAAGGAGAGAGAAAAGAAACAGGGGAATTGAGCACACCGGAGATGTCGGCACATGGTGAATTAAAAAAATGGGAATTAAAAAAGGAGAGTCAACGTGGAGAAGGAAATGGTTAAAACAGAGAAAACCCCACAGAAGGAGGGACAGAAGAGCAAGAAAGAGAAAAGGCATCAGGGCTCTGATGGACTCTCCTGAATAGCTCAGCCTGGGAGAGGGGCAGCCAGCAGCCCCTCAGGGGTTTGGCTGCCCAGGTACCTCCTCACCCCAATTAACAGCCTTATAATTAGGGCTTTTGCCTAGCGCTGCTCAGCAACCCCCCTCCCTTTGGTGCTGGCAGCTGATGGTTCAGAGGCAGCTCCTACTCATGGCATGACAGCTGTGGGGAGCTGGGCTGGGCCTGGAGAAGGGCGAGCAGGGCTGAGCTGGAGATCGGGATCTGGAGCTGCAGGTCGGGATTGGGAGCCCTGCCATACCCCAGAGCCATCAGAGGTGCCTCGGGGAAGCTGAGGCACAGAGGAGGAGGAACAGTGAGCAAACCTAGGCTGAGGGTTTGGCCCCAGGTCTCTGGGGCTTCTCTGTGGTTCCATTCAAACAGAAATCCTGGAAAGAGGCAGCACTAGCAGGTAGCATCCCAGACAAACTGCCTGTTGAAGGTTTCAGGGATTTGCTGAGGCTTCCAGTCCCATGGCACAGGGCTTTGGCTTGCTATGCTGTGCTGCTTTGAAGACTCTGACACACTTTGGGGAGTATCAGATTTTACAAGGAGTTTTCAGGGCTCTAAACATCTTTCCTTCTGCTTTGCTGCAGCCTGCCAGCTCTTTGACAATGCCCAGTATTTACAGAAAACACCACTGGACAGGGGAAAGGCAAGGGATGAGCTCCCAAATTTTGCTCATGAGAAAACCAGGAGAAGACAGCTTGGATTTTTATGAGCCTTGAACCAACCAGGGAGATTGAGGCCTGGTAAAGTTAATGTTCACAACAAAATGCATACTGTAGCAAGCCAGGCATGCAAACACACAGTATAGAAAAGGCCAGCAAGGCTCTACATTGCACATTTCTACAGGCAAAGTGTCACTAAACACGCACCTACCTCAAGACTTTTGAGTATGAATTCAAAATAAAACAAAACTCAAGAGTGGTGGGAGAAGAGGGGGAGGGGGTCCACTTTACCGGCTCAGTTCATGCCCAGAATAACCTATTCAAAGAGAGTCCTGCACTCCAGAGGGTTAAAGGCTCATTAATTGCATACCTCCTACTGTTAACACTCTCAGCCGCTCCTTGAACACTGCGAGGTCTGGGGGAGCAGGGAGGGGAGTGCAGAAAGGGAGAAGACAGAGAGACGCAGTCAAAGTTAGTAACCAAACCGTGGAACCGTGAGAACTAGTCACAGAGAGCACAAGTCAAGAAAATTCAGTATTTAAAATACAGTCAAAATCCATCAGAGGCAAAAGGGATGGGATGGAGGATGACTACACACTAGGCGGAAAAGAAATCCTTGTGGGAAGTCTTGACCAGAGGAGGGAGGAGCAGGAGGGGAAGGGGAGCATCAGACACTGGGGAGCAGTTGAGCTGCATGGCTTGAGATCTCTCATGTGCACACCCTGACGGGAGAGGGGCATGGCCTGACATGGCACCTTCACCTGCCACGAACAAAAGGCACCGTCCTGCCAAGCTGCACCGTGGGGAGCAGGACCCTCTGGGAGCAGGGAGCTGCCTCCCACCAACACCTGCTTCCGAGGGTTTGCTCTGCTCGTGCTGCTGGGAGGATACCAAAGTCAGCCCAAGAAGGCCTCTGCACAGAGGAGGAGGACGGGGAGCCAACAGGCAGGTGGTTACTGAGGCAGCGAGGTGGGCACACACAGCTCCGTCCTGGAGCGGCAGTGCCCGCACCCAAACCAGCGCGACTGTGCGGCACCAGAGCTGCCTGCCCAGCCAGGTGAGGCGACCCGAGCGCCTCAGTCTCACCTGGGGTACAAGAAAGGCCTTGGAAACACTTCTTCTTGGGGTCAGCAGAAAAAATCAGACATTTCCCCAAAGTGGGGAAAGGGGAGGTGGCAGCACTCCCAGTCCAGCTCCCACCAGGAGCTTGCCTGGCTCCTCCTGAGGTGGAGGAGGATTTCCATCAATTCCCCTTGGCAGGAGGCAGAGGCAGCTGCCTGCCATGAGGAGACAGACAGACAGACACTGAGACACACACGGCCTTCCACACACCACCCAATGTCAGCGTGCTAAGGCAGCACTTCCTTCAACAGGTCATACTCAGTGCCAGAAGTCGTCCTTCCCTTGTTTTACACACTTACCATGCCAGACCAGCTGCAGGGGAAGACCAGGATGAGATTACTTGGCTTTTTAAACAGGAAAGACAAGGGAAAGGGGAATTTGGTGGCTCTAGCCTCCACCACTCCTCAGACTAAGTAGCCCTGGGAAGGTTTTCTCCCCCTGACATTTTCCCCAAAGCTCACACTGCTTAATCCAAAGAGCTTCCAAACCAGAACCAAACCAGTTGCTAAAAAAAAAAGGCAATTGAGAAGAAAGATCGATTTCCAAGATTAACCATCCAACTCCTTTGAATCACAGCACTGCCACAGTTTAAACTGCTGGCAGCAGAGCTCACACCACAAAAGCTGACCTTTAAAGGGTTTCACTGCTCAGAAAGAGGAAACAAGATTGTTTCCAAGTTTCAAAACCACTCCTGTTATTAACTGCTCTGTCAAGCGTTAAGAAATATTCTTTCAAAGCAAAAAAAAGCCAGCAGGATCTGCTTAGAAATTGGCTTTCTCTGCCACACGCAGGAGACACCCAGCCCAGGCTCAGCTGGAGCTCTCTG
Source organism: Myrmophylax atrothorax (assembly GCA_026770055.1). NCBI lineage: Eukaryota > Metazoa > Chordata > Aves > Passeriformes > Thamnophilidae > Myrmophylax > Myrmophylax atrothorax. The sequence goes on from JAOXXN010000271.1 coordinate 41,033, forward strand.
TGCACTGTCACAGCTCCTTCCTTTTCTTCTGAACTACGTTTGCCCCGTTGTAGTTAAGATTGACCAGATGAGATTTTCCAGGATAAGAATACCAGGGGAAAATCTACTCAGTATAAATAATACTTAGAGCAAGATAAAAAAAAAGCCCTTTGATGAGATCTAGCCACCTGAGTCTGGGGCTCTACCATGGAACACAGCCCTGATGTGAGCTGGCAGCTGCCACCAGCACATCTTGTTCCCAGCACTCATTATTTCCTACAAATTCATGTATTCCTGGGAATTTAATCAAGACCAGAAACCACAATGACAGGTATCCTAATACAAAAGCCATGAAGCAACAGAGATTAAGCTTAAGGGCTGGCTCAGACACAGAGATCCCATGCTGAGGTTCCCTTCCTGCTGAGGCACCAGGAGACCTTGTTGTGACGTTTCAGTGTATAATGGGAACGGCGCAGAGAGACTTTTTACCAGGGTCTGCAGTGCCAGGACCAGGGGCCAGGGTTGTACGCTGCCAGAGGGCAGGGTAAGATTGGACATAAGGAAGAAATTCCCCCCTGTGAGGGTGGGCGGGCCCTGGCACAGGTTGCCCAGAGAAGCTGTGGCTGCCCCATCCCTGGAAGTGTCCAAGGCCAAGTTGGACAGGGCTTGGAGCACCCTGGGATAGTGGAAGGAAGATGAAGCAGCTTCCTCATCATCCAGCAAAGTAGTCCAACCAAAACCTACTCCTTCCCTATGCTCCTGGTACATGGAATCCTGTTGGAAGGTGCAGCAGACGCAGGGCTGGTGTCCCTGTGCTGGCAGCTGAGTAAGAATCAGGGTGGTTCACATGCACCGTGCTCTCTGATTGGCCCAGGTTAGTAATCATCACTGCCGCTCTACTCTACGTTAGGAGCATGAGCGTGCCTCGGGAGCACTGGAGTGCCAGAACACCCTGGGAAGCACCAGGGAGGTGGCAGAGTTCAGCAGCTTTGTCCTGGCTAGGAGAAAGGCAGCAACTACAGAGATCAGCTCTAAAGCATGTGGAGCGGTGCTGGGTTTAAACACTTTTGGATTAGGATTTCAAGTCCTGGGCACCACACATGCTTCTGTTCAACACTCATGCACCACTCGCTCGAAGGCATTGGGATTTCCACCTCTCTGTTTAATGGGAATGTATCCCAAAGCTTCCTTGTTATGATCACCAGCAAGGACTCATAGCTCAGTCTTGGAAAAAGGGCAATTAAGGGAATTAAAGATGCTGAGGCAAGCTGGGAGCACAGGGGGGCAGGGGCAGCTGCTCAGCCCATTCACCCCCAGCTCTGAGGATCCCCAAGGGCAGCAAGAGGAGCCGAGAGAACAGAGCTCCAGCTCTCACCAACACAAAACCTCTCTGCTTTGCATTTCCAGAAGTTTCAGTTGCTTCCAACCCTGGGATAGTGAGTTCAGTGACATCACTGATTGGCACCGGTTGGAGGAGAAACATGAGCCAAGCACTGAGGTGACAGACAGAGGGTGGCAGGACTGCGCCGCTGCCACCAGCAACTACAATTTTAGAGTGATCATTACTAAGGAAACTTCAGACCCTTCCCCCCTGACCAGTGAAGCAATCTACCTACGAAGCTGTGAAAGAGAGAGGAGCTCAAGCAATGCAGCACTAACTGCTCTCAAAGCCCTCACCCAGTTTGTCTGTGGATGTGATAATATCGGCTGGAAGGGAGGAGTCCAGATCTGCATCCAAGATGCCCAGTGGGTCGAGTTGTGCTACATGATGCCCTCGAATCTATGAAATGCGCCAGGAATGGAAAGGAGAACAGGAAGCAAAAGGGAGAGAAAAACAAAAGAGGGGAGGGGTAAAAAAGTTAAATTACATTAGAATTAATTTGCAGAGTAATTCTCACCGACGTTTGGAGAAACAGTTACTGGTGCATCATCAAAATTTACACAACTAATGCCGAGAGGATCAAGCTTTGCAATGTGGTGACCCCTGACCTGGAAGCAACAACACAGATTAGTCATTAAAACAAGTTCATTGAAGAGACGCTCCTTTCAAAAAAAAAAGTTAAAAAACTTCATGCATAGTTTCCCTCTTTACATTTTCTGCACAGCCACCCCAGTTCTAGCTCCACCTGAAGCCTGGAGAAGTTTGGTTTACTGTCACCTACAGCATGTAGATGAGTGCCAGCAGCCACCAGGACTGCTCTGCTCTGCCTGATGCCATCAGGGGGGCAGGCGGGGGGATGGCAAACTCCTTCACAGCAGAGATCTTCTAGAATCAGGGTCCAAGGGTCTCCTGGTGCTTTCCCAGTGTCCAACCCCAGCAGCTCCTCTCTACAGATGCACTAACTCCACATCAATTGTCTCCTTCTAAGCTTCAGAGGCACATGAAGAGGCAACTTGCCCAGAGAAGTTGTGGCTGTGCCATCCCTGGGAGTGTTCAAAACCAGGCTGGACGGGGCTTGGAGAAACCTGGAAGGTTGTACTGGAAGATGTCCCTGCCTGTGGCAGAGGGGCAGCAGGGCAGAACAAGATGAGGGCACTTCCAACCCAAATCATTCTGGGATTCTGTGAATTTTTTCTGATTTTGACAGATCTAGGTGTTCTCTTGTCAATATAGTAGAGAAAGCAGGCATTGCCACCAGCAGCAGGAACTCCTGAAAGGCCAAGGAATGTGTCCAAGGAGCATGTGCCCAGCTGTGCAGCAGCTCACAGCATTCCTGTGACACCAAGGCAGGAAGGGAGGCGGATTTCTCATTGCAGACAGCTTAGCAAAATACATCCAAGAGCCATCACCTCCCAGCGCTGCCACTCGGAGCCTGGAGATTGGAATGCTGAAGAGGTTACAGATTCTGTGTTCAAACTGCTGACTTGGAGCTTCTGCCTCCAACTACATCAGTCACCATGTGTTCAAACTTGCTGTCTGCCCACTTGTCCCACTGGCAGGAGCTGCCTTAGAGCTGGCAGGGTGGTCACCTCCCACGGACGCAGCCATCCAGGTCACACAAACAGGTGCCAGTGCTGACCTTGGCACTGGAGTCAGGCAGGGCAGGGGCAATATCTTGGAGGCAGAGAGGAGGGCCAAGGCTGGGCAGACCTTTGGACTTGTCCAGCACTGCAGTTTCTGCCTTAACTCATGGCCTTGTATGTTGGATTTTCCCCCCATCTGAGCAGGAACACGATGTACAGTGAGGGCTTGGCCACAGGACAGGTGAGCAGCAAACGTGCACGGCAGCCAAGTTCGTTACCTTCGCACCAATTAGAGCCCCCACACTGACGAACCAGAGTGTAACCACAGGTGAAAGGATGACAAAGATGCAGAAACACATTTAAATGTTCTCTGAAGTAGAACTACTTTCTGGCCTTCTGCCAGCCAGGGGATGTTTCCTTCCTGCTTCAAACTCGTTTCTCCCAGAAGGCTGACTTGGGCAGTGTTTGGTCTGAGCTGCAGCCCAGCAGCACCACGGGCCTCTTCCAGGTTCCAAACCACAAGGAAATGTTTCCTGAGCTTTCATTTTAGGATCTCAGAATTTCTCTCAGCAGCATGGGGAGGCAGGATCGGTGTCCCACATCACCGCTGAGCATGGCAGGAGCCCATGGCACAGGAGCAGCATTTCAGAAGCCAGCAAACCACCCTTTCTGGAGAAGACCTCCCCCTCTCTAACACCCTGTTTGGATGACAATAGCTGAAATCTTCCTATTGTCCAGCAAAGCATCAGCTGAGCTTCTGCCTAACCAGATCAGCAGCTCCTATTCCAAACCAGACAGCTCAGCCCACCTCAGCCACCCACAGGCCCCTCTGCAGAGGACATGACCCTCCTCAGCTCAACACCCCCTTACCTGATATGCCCTGATGAGAGATTGCACTGCAAGATGGTCCTCCACCAGTTTATCCACGTTGGGCTGTGCCTGAACCAGGAACTGGGCTTGGGACAGGGTGGAGAGGCTGGTACTCAGTGGAGGGGGGCTTTGGTAAGCGGTGCCTGGAGCAGCTCCAGCATTGGCGTTGCGAAAGAAGATATCCCATGACTAGGAAAAGGGAAAGAAGAGGAGGCAACAGGGTCATCACCTGCAGCCAAGAACCTTCTCACTCGAGGTTACAGAGGTCTCAGCTCTATTGCCAAAGCAGGGAACAGAGCTGCCTCCTGCCCTGCACCTGCTGCTGAAGGCACCCACCTGCCTTGGACAGAAGAGCACTAAAACTCTTCCACTATTCCAGGTATGCCATTATCCCACTTCCCATCCATCTGGATTGTTTCTTTTGGCATGAGGCCATTCCCAAAGCCCCCTCCCTCTGCAGTGGTGAGCAGGACAGGCCACAGTGATAGCCCAGCCCCTGCCTCAGCTGCTGGAACTGCTGCTCTGAGCAAGGAGCCCCAGCCTGGACTTCCAGTTCATTTTCTTCTCCCCAGGGGAAGCCACTGCCCTCTAAATACCCCCAATATTTTCTGAAAAACATTTTGCCCTATAATCAAATACACCTCTTTATCTTTTCCATGGTCTGAATGGCATGAGACCTAAGTCCCAGCATAAACTGTGTTGTCCAGCCCTCAACCAGCAATGTTTTCCTTTTTCCCCTCTTCAATTTGTTGCTATCCTCTTGGCAACACTGAGGTCAGCACTATGCAGCTCTCCTGTGCCCACAGCAAGGCAGCTGTCACCTCTACTCCTGCTCCCTCTGCAGATGGGCATGTCTAGGTGCTAAGAAAACAAATCAATCCCCCCCAAAAATCCCTTGACATATTTGCTGTAACTGTCACACTTGTCCAGCACTGCCTGAAAAACCCAGAAGTGTCCCAGGCCAAACCCAAGTTAACTTGTCTCCTTGGGGAGGCAGCAATGGACCTGAGGAAGGGGAGAGCCCAGCAGAACAAAGTCCAAGCCACATCCTCCTGTCACGCTCACACTTCACGTGCCAGGAGCGATGGCAAAGGACGAGGGCACAGTGGAGCAGTGGCTGTGTGCCAGCACTGCCCCAGGATGCCAGGCAGAGCAAACAAATCCCTGGGATTTGCATGCTGGTTTTAGCCCAGGAGTCTCTCCACCAGCTGGGAGCTTGGCACTCCGCACCTTGGAGAGCACCAAATCCAGCCATCCCCAGAGTGTTTAAACCAAGTGGAGAAGTGGCCTGAGAGCAGGTCCAGGTATAGTTTGGGGCAGAAAAGACAGGTTTTGTCACCTGGAAACAGGGTGGAAGGACTGGAAACACCCCTTGGCCAAAGAAGCCCCAGCTCAGCCGTCCCTGGAGCTCTGGTTGCAGGGCCCATCACATGCCCCAGGAAGGTATTTCCAGCCCCAATTTACCCAAACACCCTATCACATGACTGCACAAGGTGAATAAATTTAGAAACAACTCATGCTGAAGGAACTTAAATAAAATCTGGAACGTTTTGGCACTCTAACTGATAATCAATCACCCAAAGCCAAGTAAAAAAAGGAAAGATAGGAAACACCCAATGCCATTCTGACTCCTAAAGGAAATTTTAGTGGGAGAAGAGGGAGAGCTGCTTTCTGTTTCATCCCTGCTCTTCTCTTCCCCAGTCTCACAGAGCTCTCGGGTGGCCCAGAAGGCATCAGCTCCTGTGAGCAGAGGGACAAGCACACAGGGATGGGCTCCATGCCCTTGGGATGGGGAGGAACCTGGCTGGCTGCTTTGCTCCGTGGCTTAAGGCTCTTTACTGTACTGGAAAATGATGACAGGCGAGAGAAAAGGAGCATGTGCCAGCCCGAGAGGGGGCTGAGAACAGGGAGAGAGCCAGGGGTGTTGTCTTTACGAATCTCCTCCCTTCTGCCACTCATCAATATCAACCCCTTGGAGTTGCAATTTGCTTCTGCTTTGAAGGAAAAGCCTGCTTTAAGCTCTGCAAACAAGGCGTGGCACCGGCTGAGTCAGCTCAGGCACTTTCACTGAATGCTTTATTGCCCTATGGAATGATGGCCGGACGGCACAGGGAGGGCTGGAGACCTGATAACAGCTATAAAAATGTCAGCTTTCAACCTGCTGATGTGGTTTCAAAACCCCACACGTTTCTGGGGAGCACAGAGGCACCTCTGGAGCTCCTGTTCTCCCAGGGGAGAGGCTGAACAGCCTCATCAGTTGCCCTGCTTTATCACGGGAAGGAGAACTTTGCCTTAATCCAGCACTTGCTGAAGTTCACAGCAGTAATAAACTCACGGGGTTATTCCCCTCTGAATCCTCTGTGCCCTGTGAGTGCTCCTCTGGCTCTTATCCCTGTATAGACACATACACAGGGAATGAGATATATAGACATGTATGTTGGGTACAAGAGAGCTCAGATTCATCGCATTTTACAGTCCCACAGCACAAGGCATTCACCTGGACAGGCTTTCCTGGCGCTCCTCCATGCACTGGCACAGCGGGATGGGTGAGCCAGCTCAGGCCTCACAGGGACCCTGAGCCCAGCTCTGGGAGCAGAGCTCAGTGCAGGTTCCTCTGCCGGGAACAGCCTCAAACCAGCTCATCAAGGCAAACCAGCACCTTTCACCAGGCTCAGCTCCTGGAGAAGGCTGCAGGCTCAGATCACCTCGCTCCAGCCTCCGCCGGCTCGGAGGCACGCATGGCAAGGGGACAGAGGTGACACCTCCCACCAGCTGCGGCACCAGGGACTGGGCTGGCAGTGCCCTGGGGTGGGAGGTGCGTGAGGGCCACACAGCCTGCACCTGCTGCTCCCTGCTCCTTCCCTTCCCCTGCCACATGCTCCAGAAGCAGCAACCCTGTTCAGCACAGTCTGCAAGCCCAGCAACACCTCCTGCTCCAGCAGAGAGGAGAGGAGGAACATCAGAGCTCAAGGCTGGAGGAGGAGGAGCCTGAACCAAATTTAAGGCTGGTAACCTTTGCTGAGAGAGGCAGTCAGGCAGGACTGATGGGTCTGTGCTCTGCACACTGCCATGTGCCTTGCCAACACAGACAAGGACCAAGGACTTTCAGTGTTCCATGGTGCAATCAGGTCATCAAACCCCCTACAATTTAAAACCCCGAACACTGGCACGGTAAGGAGTCTGTGTTAAGGCCTGTTTGATGTACAGACCCCTGGGGAGAGCTGTGTCCCTTTCCCAAGGTTCAACCCAAACTCTGGGGCTGCTGAACTTGCCCCAGGGTGTATGCAGGTACCACCCACCTGCAGTCATATGTCTCTGCCTTTCTCTCTGAAGCACCTGGGATGCTGCTCAGGGTACCAGGAGACAGTGTGGGCTGTGCCAAGCAGCCAAGCTGGCCCAGAAGGAGAGTGTTCCCACTCCCTGGGGACACAGTCCCAGGAGCAGGCAGCACCGACCCTGTGGCAGCCCACTGGCACCTGCCCTCTGTGCCCCTGCCTTCTCTTTCTCCAGCCCTGCTCACATTTTTATTATTCTACTGTTATTATTATCCAATACTGCTCACCAGACTTGGAAACTGGAGCTGAAGGACTGCACACAGAACTCCCCCTAAAATAACCTTATTTTTACCTTCTCTATTCTAAACAAGTGCCAAAGCTTGTTCTGCAGTTCAAACCCCTGGTGTCTGCACAGAGGAAGGGCATTGACCATGCTCAGCTGGGACCATTGCTCCAGCTGAAAGCCTCAGAGGTTTTTGGTGACAACAGCAAAGACAGCCCAGCTCTTCCCAGCAGCAGGTGTCCCTCCCCAGAGGGATGCAGGGCTGCAAGGAGCAGCTGGTGTCTGCTCTGCACAGGGACAGCCAAGCCTCAGTCGGGTCCCTGGGACAGCCTGGCTCCTTTTGAGAGCTCCACCCTGGGATCTGCCCCTCCACCTGGCAGGATGGAGGCCAGTGCTCTTCAGGGACAAGGACAGGGACAGCACATGCCTCCCCTGAGGGGACATGGGCTCACAGGGCCCACAAGTGAGCGAAACCAGAGACAAGCCCAGCCCAAGCACAGCAGCTCAGCATCCCAGCAGGGATGGGGGAGCCATGAACAAGTGGCAGACCTTTCCAGCACCTGCATTTTGGAAGGGTGAGATCAGTGCTATTGAAAACACATCAATGCTGCTGCAAGTGCTGGAGCATGGGACTCCTTACACCCAGCTCCTCATTCACCCACTGCATCCTGCTCTGCTCATGTGCTACTGAACAAAGAAAATCCCTGCTCCACATCAGGACGTGTTTGAAACAGTCCTAAAAATCCCCTGGGTAATGCTGAGACTTAGTCACTACAGGAATATTTTCCTTGTGACAGGCTGGGGATGGGGAACAATTCTGTCAGGTTTCCGAACTCCTCTTTCCAGCTAAGCCCTCACCTGACGGGCTCAGGCTTGCTGGAGGAGCTTCAGGAATTCAGATCAGGACAGACCTCGGCACGTACTGCCCACAGCTGGGTTGTTTTTCCATCTTTAAGTTCAGGACAACTGGTGGGAATCCCTCTGGCCACCAGACCCTGTCCTCCTCCCCAGGCTGTAGATCAGCAGTCTGACTTTATGCACACCAGCTCAAAGTCAAGCTCAGCTACAGCACACCTGCCCCAACATGGAACACCACCCATGCCCAAGGCAAAAAGCAAACCAGTCACCATGTGGAGAAAACCCTCCTTGCCCCAGTTCTGCATCCTGCCCTCTGGAATAAACCCTCTCATGAGCCATCAGAGGTGGAAAGAACAGCTTTGGGAGCTTGTTACGGGTGGAGTCCCAGGAGAAGCCATTCCTTGTATCCGCTTGAGATCCAGGACGCTGCCCGTGTCCCGAGCCCACGGTGCTCCCTCTCCAACAGGAAAGCTCCTCTTGGCTCTTGCTCAAGGAGTCACTGCTGCTTCTCTTGGCCAAAGCGAGGCAAAAGGACCATCCACAAAGCCCTGGCCCCTCTGGCTGCTCTGGGTCCTCCTCGGGAGGCTGGCACTTACCTGCACCACTGCCCAGACACCCAGAGAAGCCCAAGGGACATCCTGGCAAGGCTGCTCCTTACCTTATGGACACTTTTGGGATTTTCCAGCCAAGCATAATACATTTCCTCCACATAGTTTGAACTAGTCCCACTGAGAAAGGGCTCGGCAGCCACGGGTGCGCTGTAGCACCTGAGCTGTTGGAACGTCCTGGGGGCTGCCACTCTGTGCTGGGAAAGTGTCTTTACAGTCTGGGAGGCCGTCAACGGCCTCAGCTTTGCCGCACAAGTCCTTAAGTTAAGCATCTTTGTCCCGACGCCTCACGCAAGCTCCTGTTGGCAGGGGAGAGAACAGAGAGTGGGGTTAGGAATTACTGCAGAGAGCACTGGGCAGAGACCACCCCCTCCACCCCAGGCACAGAGAACTGAGCTCAGGATCACTTTTTAGTTCAGATTAGGATCAGATTTTAGTTCAGACCCAAGGGTGGGTCCCTGATGGCTCCCAGACACAGCTTTTGTTCTGGACGCTGGCAAGGCTGGGTCTGCCTCCCCATCCCTGGCAGCGTGGCACTGTCACCTCCCCAGTTGTGACAGTGAGAAGCAGATTTCCTTGGGGGGTACCCAACAGCAGCCTCAAGAGAGTCACTGCATATCAAAGCCACCCACATCTTTTGATTTCATCACCTTCATACAAACCAGGGGATGTTTGGGGGTGAAACAGCCTGGACTAACAGCACAAGGTATCAGTTCCCCCAGCACATCCCTCTTGAGTCCCCTCCAGCATCATCTACCTCTCTTCCAATAATAAATCCATAAAGAAGTCTTTGATTTCTTTTTATTATTTTAATATTTCCTCTGAGAATCCTCTTAATGTTTGTTTTAAACAGGAAAATCCTCTGAAACTCAAGATTCCAGCAGGAGTGGGACACTTCGGCCCTTCAACCTCCCACGTACAGGGAGGTCACAGGAGTTTAAAGAAAAGCACTTTAAGCACTGAAGGGCACTGAAAAAGAACGTGCTACCAGCTGGATGTTCACAGTGAACATCCCATTTCCTGTCACACCTGCTGGAGCCCCATGGGGTGTGTGTCTCCAGAGCTGCACAAGTCACAGCAGGACAACCTCCCCAAGTCCTGGGGGAGCTTCTTCCATCACTCTGCCTCCCAGGGAGGTCTGGGCTTCAATTTCTGTGCCCACTGTGCTTGGCTGAGGTTTTCTTGCTGGTTTCTTGTGATGTGCACCAGGATAAAGATGGGAAGGAACCATCTACAGGGAAGACTCCTTGCAAAACAGGGGCACAGTGGTGCAGAGCCCTTGGGAATGGGCTCCAGGACAGACTGGCCAGTGGGGTCAGCCATGGGGTTACACACATCTGACCCACCCCTGCAGCCCAGGAGAAATCACTGGAGCAGGATCATCCCGAGGGAAGTGCTGGCATTTGGAACAGCTCTTCTTGGAGCTGCCCTTTCCACCCAGCTCCTGCAACAGGCACTCTGGAGGCTGGAGCTGACCCAGCTGGCTGGTTTCCATATCCCCGACCAGTTTAACGAGCAGCAGCCCAATGTCAAAGCACTTATCAAGCAATCACCAGATTAAAATGAAGTTTCACAGGAGATTGGAGACAACAACACGCCTCCACAGGCAGCATTTTATCAGCCAGCCCTCCAGCTTTGCCTTGCTGACTCTCATCCTGGCTGCCCAGCACGGCAGTGGCTACACTGCCCATCCCAAACCATGAGGTTTCTGCTCAAAGAGTGTGAGGAAGGCCTGGAATCCCTCCAATTCAGCCAGTGTTGGACAGATTTACCCAGGGGGAAGAGGGAACCACTTGTCCTTTCCACCCTGCCCGCAGAAAGGCTGGGGGTGGGACAAGGACAGCAAGTGCAGCCCCACCAGAGGCTCTCCCAGCTCAGCCTCCCCAGAGTTACACAGCACAACACACGTGGAGATGGGAAAGACTCAGAAAGTTGACTGTCCAGCCAGGAGAAAAGGAGATTCTGGGGAGATCTGAGGGGCCCTTCCCACTCCTAAAAGGGCTCCAAGAGAGCTGAGAGGGACTTTGGACAAGGGATGGAGTGACAGAACGGGGAATGGCTTCACACTTCAAGGGCAGGGTTAGATGGGATCTTGGGGAGGAATTCTCCCTGTCAGGGTGGGCAGGCCCTGGCATAGGTTGCCCAGAGAAGTTGTGGCCAGGCTGGACAGGCTTGGAGCAACCTGGGCTAGTGGAAGGTGTCCCTGCCTGTGGCAGGGAGTGGAACTGGATGGTCTCTAAGGTCCTTTCCCACTCAAAGCATTCCATGATTCCATGACACAGAGAGCCCACTGAACCAGGTGCCAGAGGACTGGCATGCACATGGCACAGACAAAGCTTTAGGACAGAAGCAGCAGCAGCAGTTTCAGTTTGGTCTCCAGTTTCGATGCTGCCCATAAGCAGCATTCTGTGACCTCTCTGGAAAACAGGGAGGTTAATGTCGGGGTTTGACCCAAAATGAGCAGAATCAGCTGTTTTTTGAGGGCCTCTTGCAGGAAATATTGGCTGAGAGCCCAGTCAGAGACAGGGCAAGCTCAAGAGCACAGATGATTCCGAAGTGCATCGAAATAGAGCACGACAACCAGAAGGAAGGGAAAGAAAACCTGAGTCTGAGATAAAGGATATCGGGGCCACTCAGGAATACAAAGGTCACCCACGGAGTGAGGGCTGAGGAGGGTGCAGAGGGACGGCCGGTCTGCGCCCGATCCTCACTAAAGGTCAAGGCCCAGGAATACCCACAACAGATGACGGCCCAGAGCGCGCCAAGAGGCAGATTAAGGCGCTAAACGTGACCGCCAGCAGCGAGGATGGGGACGCACGGCGGGAACCTGGGGTTGGCTTGGAACTCGGGAATGCTTTTGGGTTAAAACCAGCACAAATTGCGCTTCGCAGGAGGCCAGGGCTGAGAGGCGCGGCCACAGCTGCTCCAATGTGAGTAAATACAGGTCAGCATTAAGGTATTTCGAGCAGTCAGGAGCTAAGCATGAACAGCAAGTGAAACTGCAGG
>JAOXXN010000271.1:83438-108340 GCA_026770055.1 Myrmophylax atrothorax
ATCGGGGCGGGGGGCGGGCGGCACAGCGGCCCCCGCGGCCCCGGCGCTGCTCGGGGGGTGCGGGCGGAGGCAGAAGAGCGAGAGGGAGCCGGAGCTCCGCGCTCTGCTCTTGCCTGGGCTAACCAGCCCGCTTCCCAGCCCGAGAGGAGGTTCGCTGCCAGAACACAACCCAAGAAACAATTCCCAAACTCTCCCAGGAGTTGGGCTGTCCCTGAGGTGTGTTTGGCTTGGCCGTGGCACTTTCCAAAGAGTCACCGTCGGGTTTTGTTGGCTGGAGCAGCTCGGGGTGGGGAGGAGTGTGTGATGGCCAGAGAGGCAGGGCCAGGAAGGAGTAGGTGCGTGGTTCTGCCCCTCTGCTTGTCCCCGGTGTCCCAGGCAGGGCTGGTGGCCGTGGCTGCTCAGTTGGCTCCCTCCCCTCCAGGCGTTCCAGGTGTTCGAGCGCATGGCCCGGCAGGACGACGAGAAGCGGCGCCGGGAGCTGGAGGCGAGGCTGAGGAAGAAGGAGGAGGAGGAGGAGGCAGCTGCAGCTGCAGAGAGGGTGAAGCTGTGCCCTGCAGCCCAGGAGGTTGAGGTGGAGACAACAGAGCACATCCCAGCAGCAGATGCCAGGGGAGCTGAGGGCACACAGGAACCACCTGCAGCCCCTGCAGAGCCTCCCGGGGCTGCTGCTGCCCCAGCAGAGCTGCTGACGTAAGAACCTTTGACTTCCCTCATGCTCATGGTTGGGGGGAGGCAAAACCACGCACAGGGTGGTCACTGTTTCCTGCACAGCCCTTTTTGGGGGTTTGCCCTTCCTCTGCAGGCACTCAGCCCTTCAGCACACTGGGAGGGTTTCCCTTGCAGGTTCCCACAGACAGAGGCTTCGTGTAACTCCCCACAGGAGGGCAGGGGCGGCTGTTCTGTGGTGGTTCAGTGTGTCCTGCTCTGCCCTGAGCAGGACAGGTGGCACAGCCTGGTATACAGCCCTGCAGGGCTGGGCTGGCCTGTGCAGCTGCTCCACGTGCTGCCTCCTTCAGTGGACAGAGTCCCTTCTCTGGGGCTCGCTCGTGCTCACATGGAAGTCCGGGCACCAGCCCTCAACCCCTTTGTCAGTGCTGGACTGCCCAGTGTGCTGGGAGACACCCCAGCAGCCGTGTGGGACTGCACAGGCAGCTGCAGTGCCTGTGAGCTGCTGCTGGCAGGCCTGGCTGGGACAGGTGGCTGCAGCAGGGAGTGGGTTTGGAGCCCTCCCCAGGTCTCTGGCCCAGCCCTTGGCTCAGAGCAAGACCATCTTGGAAGATCAAGCAAGTGCTGCAGAGGTTTCTCTTTATCCGGGCTCAGTGGCTTTCCAGCAGGGCCAAGCGGCCTCTGTACAGAAATGTCCTTGTGTCAGAGTCCTTGCAGGCCTTCTGGGACACTTCCAGCCCACTCTGGCTGGTGAGCAGCAGGAGGGGAGCTCCACAGGCTGGCATGGCCTCTGGGAGCCACATCCCTGAGGGCACGGCCTGGGCAGGCTTTGCTTGTCCTTTCCTGGGCCTCGCCCTGACCCTGAGCCGGGGCAGAGCTGCCCGGCCCCGCTCAGGGCCTGCCACCCCAGCAGGGTTCAGGCTCCTGCAGAGCCTGTGCTGGAGCTGTCCTGGGGCTGCCAGGCTGACACCTCTCTGTGCAAAACCAGCAAGCCAGAAAAACCCGTCAGAGCGGGCTGTGGGCTCTGCCCTGGGTGTGTCCAGCCCAGCCTCAGCCCAGAGCAGAGGAGAGGGAGAGACCTGAGGACCTGGCAAAGCTGTGAGCAGAGGGAGCTGGGCTGGCCTGAGTTCAGCTGCTTGTGCCCCTGTGCAGGCCACGTTGGTTGTGTTTGACTTGTGAGGTTTCCTCTCAGGCCTCTTGTTTTGGGGCAGCAGGTGGTGTGAGGGGAGTTAAGCTCCCTGAAAACCCATGTCAGGGCTGCAGGAAGGAAACTGGAGGGTTTGGGAAGGAAGGTGAGGGCCAGTGTGGGAGCAGAATGTCTCTGACAGCGAGTGTGTTGGAGCCAGCAGGGATGGTTTCTGCTGTGGGTGGTGAGAACCTGGAGAAAACTCAGCCCTCACATTGTGCCACCCTCTGAGTGAGTCCTGGCACTGCTGGAGAGTGGCCCCTGTCAGATTCCAGACACTGTCTGGGTCTGTTTTGCAGCCTGCAGCTGGGAGATCACATGCCAGCCCTGCAGGGCAGCTCTCCCCTGGCCATAGCCATTAAAACAAGATGCCCTCAGGTGAGTGCAGGTGTCCCTGTGGCTTCTCCCCTCCCTGACAGGCCCTTCCCCCTCTCCTCTGCCTGCTCCCACCACCCCACACTCGCTGGTTGGGTGGAGCAGCTGCAGCCCCCTCGGTGCCTGCCCGGTTTGGGCACTGGGGGGTGGGAGCAGGTGCAGGGGACTGTCCCGGGAGGCTCGGGTGGTTTCCAGGCCGGGAGAACGGGTGTCAGTGGGCTCCAAGTAGGGTAGAGCAGCCCCCGGGTTTGTCACGGGGCTGTAGTTGGTTTCGGTGCCTCTGGGGGGCACTGGAGCCCCCGTGACAGGCGGCGAGGCCCGGGCGGGTGCCCGGACACCCCCCCCACCCCGACACATTGTTAATAATTTAAGCGACTGCTTAATTCTCAACAGCCCCTCCTGAGCAAACCCCAGAGCTGCCAGGCTGGCTGTGAGGGGCGACTGGGTAATGTGCCACTCCGGCTGCAGGAATGCAGAAAAGAGCTGAAACAAAAATATGTTGCATCTCCCCTCCTTCTCCCTCCCCTCCAGCCGCTGGCAAAGAAACCACTGCCACCAAATCTATATAAAAACTCGCTCATTCTGTCAACCTGCCGGCTCTGGGAATGTAGGGCAGGTGGGAGCCCAGATCTGCCAGCTCCCATCAGAGCTGTGCCTGGTGCTGGGGCGCTGCTCGGGAGCGCCTTGCACAGCGCAGGGAGGTGGGAGCGGCTTTTTGGGGGTTGATCCACATGAATCCAGCCGGCCTTGAGGGTGTGGAGATTTGCAGGGCTTGGGCTGGGGCTCAGCCAGGTCTCCCCCAGTCCCTTGCCTTCCCCACCTGTGAAGGGCAGGTGAATGCTTCCTCTTTGCTGCCCTGTAAACACACCAAGGGCTGAGGTGTCTGGGCTGATGCTCATGCAGGAGCTGTGCCGAGCGGGCCCAGAGGTCTCCGTGCTGTGCAAGGAGCTGGGCTCCTCTTGCAGCTGCCCTGAGTGTCCCAGCCATCCTTCCCTGGCTGTCAGGGCCCTCTTGCTGTCCCCACCTTGCTGGGAGGGCAGTGGGGCGCAGGCCTTCCCCACGCCCCACCATGGGGCTGTTCGTGCCAGGGCTGGAATTGCAGCTGCACAGTCCCAGCTCTGGCTCTTCCCCCATCTGCTCCCAGAAGCCATCCTTGCCTGAGCTCAGCTCCTAATTTTGAACACCTCCGCTGCCCAGCACCCTCCCCTTCCCCCAGCTTGGATTCCATCCTGCATATATTTGCCACACAGCATTTAAAATAGAGCCTGGCAGCCCACGTGTGGCACTGCGCAGCCCGGCCTGTGCTTGTGCGTTCTGACTCCGGTTCCTGCTTCCCTCTGCTCCTTGCCTGCTTCCAGTATGAACTGGGGGAAGCTCTTCCCCTGTGCTGTGAGGCCCATCCTGGGGCTTACTCCATGTGTGGGCAAGAGGTGGTGGCAGAAGGTTGGGAGGGGCAATCCTGGGAGCCTGTGGACGATGGTGAATGTCTCATGTGTTTCTTCATCCAACTTTTGTGTCTCTCCAAGGTGCTCCAGCCAGGTGTGCTCAGGTGGGTCTATACCTTAGAGACCATCTGAGATCTCTCAAAGGAGGATCTCTGGGGGTGAACAGCATCTCCAGGGCTAGAAACAAGGCCAGGGCGACACAAAGCACCAGTGGGTGCTGGGTGGGCCCAGGAGGACATGCAGGGTCTCATCCCTGGGGAAGGTTCTGGCTGCTGGGGGGCCTGGCACAGTAACACGCAGAGCAGAGCAAAGCCCCGGGTTCCCTGTGGCCTCAGCCATTTGCCTTCTGCTGTGTGGAAAAGGAAGAGGCAGCTGAGGTGAGGAGGGGGCTCTTCTGGCTCCACCACTGCTTTGTGGGGCCCTGAGGGACACCCTGTGGGTCTCTTGGAGTGTGTGACCTGAGGAAGGGACTCCACACACCCTGTGCACACAAGTGCCATTGTGCCAAGGAAGGGGGCAAACAGGAGGCTGCTGAGCAGCAGAGCCTTGGCCACCCTGGTCTCATGGTCCAGGTGAGCCGTGCTGTGGAGCCAGTCCCCCTGACACTGCTCTGCCATCCCTGGGAGTGGGTCTGGAGGCTCAGCAGTGACCTACAAAACCCCTTGGTGTGTGCCCTGGCTGGCTGTCCCTGCTGGAGGGAGAGCAGAATTGATGGGCTGACTCCTGACGCTCCAGCTCTCCTGGGACCCACAGCTGCCATTCCCAGAGCCCCCAGTGACTTGGGTTTAACCCTTTGTGGGACACACTGGGAGCATCCTGGGGATGACACAGTAGTGCTCTGGGAAATTTCCATGAGGTTCCTGTGTGAATCTAATTCAACTTAGCAACGGCTTGACTTTGCCGGAAGCCCAGATGGTGTTTTGTCATTGCAAGGTGCCTGCAGGATGGGCTTCCTGGTGTGGCTGCATCCTCCTTGGGGTGCTGGGGATGGGAATTTCCCTGCTGGTCACCCTCAGCAGGGGAGCAGGGCTGTGCAGAGGAGCTGTTCCTGCATGCTGCTGGCTTTGGGGCCTGTTTTGTTTGACTCTGAGGCGGCTTTGTCCCAAGTTTTCTCCTCTTAAGCTTTGTCCAGGGGAGGAGAGGAGACCCCTTAGATTCTCAGCAGGTTCTGTCTATGACTGTCCAGACCAGAAGCTGGTTAAACTGGTTCCCTTTCCCGCTGTCCCTGTGGACCTTCCTGGTTAGCTCACCTCAGAGGCCGTGCTGTTCTTCCAGCTTGACCCAGAAAGGTGGAGCTGATCCTGATCCATATTTAAGGAGAGTCTGTCCTGGTTCCGATTCCTCTCGTGCACGTGGGGCCGTGCGCAGGGAATTCCCCCGGCGCGGCCAAGGCCCGGCACGAGCCGGAGCCAGACAGAGCTGGAGAACGGCCTGACCTGGTACAGCCGAGCTCCATCTGGCCCCATATCCTGTCTCCATCAGCAGCAGATGCTGGGGGAAGAGGGGAAGAACAGAATGAGCGTGGCAGTGATGCTTCCTCCGTGTTTTCACCCTGCCCTGGCACATAGCGCCTCAGTGGCGTTCTGAGCACTTGGTTCTTCAGTTCTTTGGGGGGATTATTTTCCTTTTTCTCTCTGCATTTCAGCCCTCCCATGCCTGAGGGCCCCTCACAGTGTCCTGCAGCATGTCCCTGCTGTGCAGCACTGCCATGTGTGGGTAAAGAGGCAGCGGGTGGGTCCCCATTCCACTTCTCCGCCCTCTCTGGGGTTCTCCTGTCATGTTCATTTTCTCCTTTCAGCCTGTTTTTAGTCTGAGGAGTCCTCATTTCTGTAGTTGTTTCTCACTTGAGCATCCTTGTGCTCCTCATCCTACATGATTTTCTGGTGTTTCAAGGGCCATGCACACGCTCTGCCATTGTGTGAACCCCTCCGGGTTCTGCACTCCCTCCCCTGTTTCTTGGCTCCTGGGCTGTCCCGCTGTTGCAACGAGGCCAGGAAATCCTCTTCCAGCCACACAGCACCCCCGCAGTGATGTGACATCACTCCAACCCTGTTCCTCCCCTCCCTGCACTGACCAGCACTGACAACTTTTCCAGGTGTGAACATGAGCTTTGTGTGGATGGGACCTCCCTCTACCAACACCCCCCAGCGTGTCCTTGGCTCTCCGTGGTGCACTGGGGCTGTTGGCTCCTGTGGGCTGCACCTCTGCACTCACAGTGCTGCTGTGTTTGGTTTCTGGAGGGATGTGGCCAGGTAATACTGGGGGAAGCAGGGAAATGTACCTTAGGTCATCCCTGCCAAGTGGAGTCTCTCAGAGTGGAGAGAGGCCGTGCTTCCCACTGGGAGAGTTGGTTTAATCCATTGCCTTCTCCCGTAGCGGTGGGAACTCGACTGCTTGGGAAACATCTTTTCAAAGGGCTTAAACACTCAAGCTGAGGGTGAGATCCCCCAGCCCTGTCTGGTGCAGCAGCCCTGGACTCTCCTGAGGCTTTTGCAGACAGTGAGGAACTAGTTTGGCCAATTTTCCAGTGTTTTCCCAGAGAACCAGGCCCCTCCAGCTGGGCTGCTGAGATCAGCAGTGCGGTGCCAGTTCCCCTGTCACGCACTGAATTGCTCAGGGCTTTGGTTGCCCTACCAAGGTACTAAGCTCCAAAATTAGGTCCTGGGACCAAAAATAACTAAATTAAAACCTATAAATTTTTCTCTTAACAAGCAGAAAATCCCAGTGCTGGAGACCAAGGGACAGCATTTTTAAGTAAAAAAGCAGTCCCTGTTTGCTTGGTTTAATGTTGCAGTGTTCACCAAAAGGGGCCTAATGTGGAAAACTGCCTGGATTGGGCCAGGTCATATTGGTAGTGCAGGGGTCTGAGCCCACCTTGTGCTCTGCTCCCACAGCTCAATCCCATTGGATTGCTTTGGCCTTATCCCCTTTTTCCAGGGGAGCTATAATTGACTCCAGCCTGGTTGGCTGCACGTAGGACTCTCTCACAGGAGACCTCTGAAGCCCAAGGTTGTATAAGTTCTCTGCAAACAATGAAGATCCCAGGGGACTTTTCTGGATGGCAGTGTGTCCTGCTGTCCTTGACCTAAATATCCCAGCAGTAGTGAAATCCAGCCCTCTGGTGCCAGCGCTCTCCTCGAGCTGGCGGTGGCATTTCCACTCGCCTAATGTCAGTAAGTTGGCGCTGTCGAACGGCTCCGTAAATAACTCGGGGAAGCGAAGGGGAAGGCTAAAAGCTCTCCTGAAGAGTGTGAGCTTGGAAAAGAGCAAGGCTCTCCCCTGGCAGGGAGAGAGGCAGAGCATCTCAGTGGGGCTCCAGCTGCGGTGGATTTATTGGTTGGTTGCTGAGTTGAGCAGCAAAGGCATCGTCTGTGCGGGTGGTGCCTTGGACAGCTGGGACAGGGGAGCCTTGGCCCCTTCCCACTGCATCATCAGGGCTTGATGACCCAATGGGCTATAGGGGAATGTGTCTTGATGGGCTTGATTTTTGGTTGTTGGTCACATCCTGGTGGTAAGTCAATGCTCTGAGGCTTCCTGAAGGTGAGGAAACCTTTGGAGTGCAAGTCTGATGAGGAGAGGCTGAGGGAGCTGGGGAGGCTCAGCCTGGAGAAAAGGAGGCTCAGGGGCACCTTCTCACTCAGATCTCTAACTCCCTGACAGGAGCAGGGAGTCAGGTGGGGATCAGGCCCTGCTCCCAGGGAATAAGGGAAATGACACACATTGTGCCACGGGAGGTTTAGGTTGGATATTGTGAAAATTCCTTCATGCAAAGGGATGTCCAGCCCTGGAGGGATTTAACAGCTATAGGGGTGTGGTGCTTGGGGACGTGGGTTAGTGGTGGTCTTGGCAGTGCTGGGGAAGCAGTTGATGATCTCAGAGGGTTTTTCCTACTCAAATGATTCTGTGATTCCATGATCCCTGTAACGCTGGTGGTGGGCACTGCAGGCTGTAATCCAGGCTGTACTGGCTGGCTGGGCTGTGCCTCAGGTTTTGGGGTGCAGGGGAAGGCACTGGCTTCCATTTCTCACTTGTTTTTGACAGCAGGACCACTGAGCTGTGCAGGGCAGCTCTGGAGGTGTGTGCTCAGGATCCCCAGGATAATGGACCATGGGGAGCTTCTCTCCACTTTGGGAGTGCAGGAGACTTTTTCAAAACTGGATTTGGGATGTTCTTCTCCAGCAAACTCGGCGTACCTGGTCTGTAAGAAACCCTGAGGACTGGGACAGCCCTGGACAGCCACACTGGTTGTGGATGGAGCTTCCTGCCAGCCAAGGAGCGGTGGAGTGGATTGGAGAGGATCGGAGTGGATCCCGAGGCTTACTGACTGCAGTGTGACTTGAGCTGTAGAGGAAGGGATTTGGCATTCTGTGTGCTTAGTGCTTTGCCAGAGGCCTCATTAGCTGAAGTGCTGGCACAGAGAAGCCTTTGTGGACACCAGGGAAGGTCTGGGAGCTGTGGTCAGTGTCCTCCGGCCACGGCGCTGCTCAGGCAGAACCCCAAGAGGCAAAGGGCAACTGTGCTGATGTTTTGATGCCAAAAGATGTTAAGTCTGGAGGTAAAGGGGAGGCTCCTTTGCAGCATGTTTGCAGAAGGAGCACAAACCTGGGATTTTCCATGCACACAATCCCTGCAGCTTTGGGAATGCTGCTTTCCAAAGAGGTTAAACCTTTGGCTTCTGTACCTGTTGCTGCAGCACCCATGTGTGTGCTTGACCCTCTTCAAATTAACCTTGAGAGCTGGGGTTTTTTAGCTCTGGCTGTAGCTCAGCTCGATCTGAGGCTTGGCAGCAGCTGTTTGGGGCGCACAGACCTTCCCGTGGGTCAGGGTGCATGGAGTTCTCCTCGGGAGGGCTGGGAGCCACGAGCCCTGGGAGTCTGTTCTGGTCCATCTGTATTCTGGTGCGTGTGCCGGCGCTGTCGGGTGAGCGCGGCCTTCCCACCGTGACGCGGAGCAGCTCTGCCGTCCCCTACCCACTCCTGCCCACTCAGCTGGCACCTACCCCTGCTGCTGCTGCTGCTGCTGCTGCAGCCCCTGGTGCCGGGAGGGTGGGATGCAGCTGTGGTGCTTCCCCAGGAAGGAGCAGGGGTTTGTGATGGCCTGGGGGCTGCCAGGGGTCTGATGGGCCACCTGGGGGGGTGACCCGACTGCTGCCACAGCAGAGGGATGGTGGCTGATGACATGGTGCTGGTTCCCAGCAGTGCTGTGCTACCTGCAGCAGCAATTTCAGGGGGGCAGACTGAGAAGGCTCCTCATCCTCCTCTCTATCAGCCTCCTGTTTGTGGGGGAGCCCTGAGGTGCTTCGAGCCAAGCAAAGCTGGCTGTGAGATACGGGAACGGGGCCATGGTGGGACACACCTGCCACCACACCTGGGGCCCTGGCTGTGCTGGCACTGGGAGCTGCAGCAAAGGTGTAGGCCTTGGAGCCCCCCACCCCACCCCAGGGCAGCATCCCAGCTGAGCAGGAGGGACCAGCCCTCGTTGCAGCAGGGCTGGTGTCCTGCAGTGGCAGCTTCTCTTCCTGACCTGAATGTGCTGGTGCCTCTGTGAGTGCTGGCAGCGCCCAGGCTGTGGGGTTAGTGATGCTGATGGATGACACTGGCTCTGGATCCAAAGGTGTGCTCCTTGCAGCGAGTGCTGGCTGGATGGACGGGGTGTGGAGCATCTCCTGGCAGGCCCTGCTCGCTGCCTATGGATTTGGGTTAGGCATGTGGACGTGGTGTGCCTGATTTTCTCTTTTCTTACTTGCTCAGGACTTCATTATTAATGAGATCTTTCCGTTCTTGGCAACCTCTCGAGCTTGAAGACAGTTTCATGCATTGCACTGGGCCTCTGACAGTGGTTAGACACAGAGTTGGGATGTTCATCCTTGGCTGTCTGCTGCCAGGGTGACTCCTACACCATTCCCTCTGCTTCCCCACTCAAATGGAGGAAGGTGTGATGGGGTGGAGAAGCTGCCTCTGATGGTTGGGATGTACTTGTGGGACCTGACAGGATGTGTTGTGATGGCAGAGTGCAGGTGGAGTGGGACTACTGGAAATACCTCCCTCAGCAGCAGCATTGCAGAAGGAAGTGGGTCTGGGTTTCCATTTGTGCCTCTGCTGGGTTGTTTGCCTTGAAAGGTTGGTTGCCAGCCCATCTTTCTCCTCACATCATCCCCCTTCAGCCTTGGCCAGTTCCACTGCCCAGCTTCAGCTGTGGTGGTTGTTTCTCTTATCCACCCACCTTCACATCTGGCTTGACATGTTTTCCTTAAAGCTGCCTAAATAATTCACCTTGACTAAGAGCAAACAGCAGTGCCAGCCCTGAAGGAGCTTTCTGGGAATGACAGTGACTGGAGGGTATCTGCTGTGCCAAACACTGAGCCATGGCACACCTGCCTCTGCTGGATCCAGGTATCCCAGACTTCCACTGGCCTTCCTGAGAGGGCAGGGATCCTGCCTCAGAAAGCTGAGCTGCTCCAGATTGAAAGGATCAGTTTCCTTAAGTTGTTCTGAAAATCCTTGGGATTTTTTCCTTTTTATGGGGGAAAAAAGAGACCATTGGGATTATGCCCATATTAGTTCCTTCCCGTGACGCTTCCCCACCTCTGCTCCTCCTGAGCATCAGGCTGAAGAGCAGCTGCTCCCGTGCTGCTGTGGAAGGCTGGAATGCTGCTGTGTCTGTTCCTCAACTCTTGCATTCTTGCACCAAAACCCCGCAGGGAAGAGGAACTCGGTGAGCTGCCCTGCTTCTCCTTAAATCAAATCTAGCCAGGGCCTTTGGTGTGTTGAGTCCCTTCTCCTGGCCTGTGTTCAGAGCTGCTGTCACAGAGCTGGTGCCACAGCAGTTGGCTCCGGGTCCGTGTCCAGCTGAGTGTCCGCAGAGCAGGAATCGCTGTTGCCATTTCCACATCGCTCGGCTCATTGAGCACCACCCACTCCTGGAGCTGGGAATCCCAGAGTAAGAAATTCCCAGAAATCTGCAGTGGGGTTTGCCATACAGCCCAACCCTTGGGCACCCAGCCTGCCCTCCAGGCCCAGCACTGCCGCCCTTCGGGGGTCTGTCCCCTTGTCCTGCTGCGGAGGGTCTCGTCCTGCATGTAGGGGTGGCTCTGGGCCCTGGGGCAGCCCTGCAGCTCTGAGGAGTGGGGAACAGATCGGCCACTTCTTGACGGTGCATTGTTAAAGGTTTCACCTCCCCCAAAATGACACATTGCAAGCAAAAATAGAACAAGACAGAACACATAGACCCACCCCCACCATCCCCACCACCCGGCAGCCAAGTGCACGCGGTGCCAAACCCTCAGGTTTAAAAGCTGGTGCTTTGTCACCTTCCCTCCCCTCAGCCCTGCCACCACCTGCCCTGGCCCGGTGGGCATTCTGGCAGCACCAGGAGTGGCCATGGCACCGAGAGCACCATGGGCTGAGGGCCACCCAGCCCACTCCGTGCGCTGCATCTGGCCTCCCTCTTCACCTGGTGCGTCTGGGCACGGAGTCAGCCCCCAGCTGTGCTGTTTGTGCCAGAGGGTCTCTCACCTGCTGCACAGTGGTGCTGTACAAGTGGCATGAGGGACGCCTTTGGCCAGGAGAGCCACCTCTGGCATGGTGTCCCAGCTCGGCCCAGCGTGCCGGGAGCCAGGGCTGTCCCCTGGGGATGGTGAGGGAAGCTGCCTCCCAGCCAAGGAGCAGGGGCCAATTCTGGAGTGCCGCCGGCGTGTGCTAAGCACAGTTGGACTGGATAGAGATCTGGTTGGAAACCCTCCAGGAAGGGAAGGGTTGCTCTGGGAGGTGTGGAGCTGTCAGCTGTTTGTCAGCAGTGCCTAACGAGGCTGTGGTCTGCCTTCACTACCCCGGATTCAGGGCTGGCACTTACACTGGCAGAGGAATTATCCAGGGTTCATGAGACCCCTGTGATCCTGTTCTGGTCACAAAGCCTGTTACTTTTACATCCAGCAATTTTTAACATTGGAACAGCTGGAGCAGAACTGGCAGTGTCTGTTGGTGTTGGGGAGGACAGGAGCAGAGAAATGACAGCATCAGAACCCACAGCCCCAGGACAAGCAGCCATGGCTGGAGAGTGGTTGAGGCATGAGGGGGAACCTCTCCCTCTGAAGCTGGGTGAACAGAGATGGGGCACACGTTGCCCAGCTGCAAGGGCTGTCAGGGCTGAGCGTGTCCAGGGAGCTGCACCTGGAGACAGAGTGTGACACGTCCCTCCATCAGCCAGCCCTGCCCCAGTTTGGGCACAGGGAGCCAGCACAGTCGTCCCACAGGGGTGGTGGGGCTGGGGGAAGGCGGCTGTGGCCCTGCACAGTGGCTACACTGTGCAAAGAGACACTGCACAGAATCCTTGCAGAATGAGTCCTGCCTCAGTTTTTTTGTGGGAGTCACACAGTTAACGCTGGCTCCTCCTGGGGCTGCTGTGAGTTTGTGCTTGGTAAGCTCTGAGAGGAGCTACAACATCCAGAGCTGCCTGGCTGGGATCTGCTCAGCCCCAGTGCTGTTCTCCTGAGGAAGAGGAGGCATATCCAGGGCAGACCTGATGGCTTTGTGGCAGCAAGTGGCTGCTCCATTTATCTGTGCTGAGGCCGTGAGGCATTTGCAGCTGGTGTCTCACCGGGTGTGCTTTGCACTGATGGGTTTCTCCCATCTCGGATGCTCTGCATCTTCTCTCACAAGTCAGGTTTATCCTCTGGTTCACCACGTGAGTAGGGGTGAGGGCAGGAGCCCCGCGAAGCTCTGCCTTGGCTGGGCAGGCCCCACAGTGTGGAGACAAGTCCTGGGAGGGCACTGAACCAGCCAAGCTGTCCTGGGCTGCACATGGACCCTCCTCCCTGCCCAGGGCTGCTGTGAGACTGTCTCTGGGACAGTTGTGCCCTGAGAACCAAGCTGGGTGCCACTGCTGGCCTGGCTCTAGGTGGGGACAGGGGACATGTGAGACGATGCTTGGGGATGTGCTGCTGCATTTCAGCACGTTTGCTCCCTGTGGGGTGGGCTCGGGGCCCCACAGACACTGCGCAGCCCTGGTCGCCTGCACCGTTCCCCCTCTCGCCCTCCAGCCTGTTCCACTCCTCCAGTCTGGGGGCGGTTGGGAAGCGACAGCTGGAGCCAACGCGCCAGCCCGGTGCGCGCTGCCATGCCAACCCCGTTTCCATGGCAATGGGCACCCAATGGGTGACTGCCAGGCAAGGCCAAGATGCCTGAAAGATGATGTGGTGCCCCCCGAAGCGGCCAGCCGAGGGTGGGAGCGCACCGATAGTGCCGATTGCGGTGCTGCCTGCAGTGCCTGCGGGCGGATCGGGACCACCCCGGGCCACAGGTGTGTGGACCAGGGCAGGTGAAACCCTCGGGGCACCCGGTGAAACCAGGGAGAGGAACAAACGGGGGAGGTGTGTACAGCCCCTTTGACAGCCCCCTCAGACCGTCTTGCAGCCTAATTTAATTAAAATCGATGGGTCTTACATAACCGGCAGGGTGCCGTGCTGCTGGAGCCGCCCCCGCCGGCGCTGGAGAGGGTCCCGCAGTGTGGGGGTGTCGGGAAGGCAGCACTTGCCCTCCCCAGGGCCGGCTGCGCCCGGGGCCGCTCCCCACCGGCCCCCCTTATGTAAGTCCCTGAGCCCCGTGTTTATCCAGCTCCACGTTGAAGTCTAGGTGTGCATCAAAACATTTTAAAATAACTGTGCCTTTTGTTAGCATTGCAGCTATCTTTAGAAGAGATTTGAATTTATTTGAAAGCCCTCTCTGGGAGGGTTTGGTGGAATAGATCCCTAGCCCAGCAGTTTAAAGGGACATGGGTGTGGTGATCTCCTTCCTTGGCTGGAAACGCTGTATTAATTATTGCTTATTGATCCAATAAACCCCTTTTTCCCCCTGCAGCCATGTCTTTGGCATTCCTGAGGTTTCCACTGCAGGAAGGGGCAGTGTTGTGCTCAGAGTGTCGCTCATGATCCTCTTGTTCAGGCACCCTGGGCTGGCTCTTCGGGCATCCTGCTCTGTCACCTCTGTGTCACCAACTGCCCTGGGCATGGCAGCTGGTGGTTTTCCCAAACACTAAAATCAGGATGGAGAAAACCAGCGCTGTGTTTGCACAGTGAACCCAGGTCACAGCCATGTTCACCACCTCTGCAGCCATGGCAGTGGCTTGGGGGACAGCCCAACACACTCAATGTCCCTGCTCCAGCTGTGACAGCAAGTGGAGGGGACGAGGAGCTCTTTGCTGGAGTGGAGGTGGCCAGGAAGGCGCCCCAAGCCTGCCAGGGGCCAGCTCTGCACCTTTGGGGCAGCCAAACCATGGTGTGTCTCACCAGTTGTCCCATCAGCAGCCTGACTGCCACTGTCACACACTGGGGAGAGGCAGCTGTGAGTCACCTGCAGTGGGCAGGGTGGCCAAGCAGAGGCTATGCCCTCACTTCTGGCTTCTTGCATCCTGCTTTCAGGGTTCCTGCTTTCTCCAGGCTCTGATCTCTCTGACATTTGACATGTTACCCCTTTCTCCCCCACCAGGAGACAGGAACAGTTCCAGACAAACCCTGACAGCTACAATGGAGCTGTGCGAGAGAATTACACCTGGTCCCAAGATTACAGCGACCTGGAAATTAAAGTGCCCGTGCCCAAGCACATTGTCAAAGGCAAACAGGTAAAGTGGTGTTAGTGGTATGTGTTTAGCACTTCCCTTTCCTTCAGGGTGCCCAGCTTTCCCAGGAAGCTGTGTTTGGAATGGGAAGGCTCCTTGTCCTTCATGCTCAGAGCAGGATGTGGTTGTACCTTTTTCTCTGCTGTGTGTCTGGTGGGGACTGATGGTCCCAGCCTGCTTCTGTTCCCATTGCACTGCAGTGTCCTCTACTCTGTCCCAGCCAGGCTCTGGCACTGCCTGGCCCTTTTTGCCCTTTTTCCTTCTGCTTCGACCACCTGCACACTCAAAGGTGGGTTTTGGAGCCTGGCTGGGGGTGGATGCCCCTTCCTCAGTTGTCCCTCTGGCTCTGAGCGTCTCCTGCCTTCCATTTGGATGTGGGAGCTGCTCGAGCGATTCTTCTGGCACTCAGAACTGGATCAGGCACAGCCTGTGTGTGGCTTGGCCTGTTCTGGGTGGAAGGGAGCTCAGGGCCAGCCCTTCTCCCTGGCTGGCTGTGTGGGCAAGAGGCAGAGAGGTTCCTAGTTGGCTCAGGCAGGAACTTCTCTGCTCTGCTTGTGGCCGTGTTGTTTTTCCTTCCCCAATCCTGTCCCCTCCCGTGGCTGGCCTGGGTTGGACCCAGGAATTTGAACTCTCCCAGGTGTGCCCTCCCCACGGCTGATGCTGTATTTTTCCATTTGGGAAGCCTCAGTTCCCCCACCTCCTGCCCTCCTCTGCTTCCAGGGCGGCTGAAAGGAGCACGCTGGGGTTTGTCACCGGCTCCAGCCCACACAGCTCCTCAGCACGCCAAGGAGTGGCACTGGCAGCAGCAGAGCCTGGGCCAGAGGGCTGAGGAGCACACGGCTGCCACGGGCACAGCAGGGCACCGGGAGGGGCATCCCTCCCAGCGGGTCTCTAAAACTAACCCAGGTGGTTTCTTGTAAGGATTCTGGCATATCCATGCAGGTATTCCATCCCTCTGCATTGTACTGGGATCACAATGCCTCTCCCTGCCCAGGGAAGTGCCCTCCATGCCAGGGGAGTTGTGTCCTTGCCAAACACACTGGGCTCTGTCTGCCCCATCCTTGGCCATGGAGAGGTGCAGGGCCCCCCAGGAGCTCATGGGAGCAGAGGGAGGATATGCCTTCCTGACCTTTCCTTGGCTCAGGACTTTGCCATAGGAGTCCCTGCACCTGAGAGGGAGTGGAGGGGCTTTCAGGACAGCCCCTTTCCACACCAGAGCCTGTGACGTGTCTCTGCCTGCCCTTGGCCCGGTGTCTGCCTATGCTGCCCTTGGAGTAATTGGCTGTTCAGATGCTGGAATTCCCTTCTCCTTGTACTCTGTCTCCTGGTGTTTTGTTTGTTCATCACTCTCGGGGCTCCCCTGGGCAGCCGAGTTTCCATTTCCAAGCAATTCTTTAATTCTGCTTCAGCCTCAGGGGATTGGGAGCAGACAGGCTGAGTCTTGGGCCAGAGCAGGGGGACACAGAGCTGTTATGAAGCTCCATCGTCTTTGGATGTGTTCTTGTTGGGTTCCTGCACAAGAGCAGCATTCCCCTGCATTCACACAGCTTCAACTTTTTAAAAAATTACCAGGTTTTTGGCTTCTGCCTGCCAAGGTGATATTAAAAATCTTCCCATTTGGTTCCTGGGCTCGCAGTGCACCCAGTTCTAATGCTGCTCACAGTCTTCCTTATGACACTTTTTGGGATTTGGGCTGTTGCTATGGCACATTTTTGCTCTGGTGAGCTTAAGGTTTCCTTGTATGGAGCTCAAAAAAAGTGTCCTTGGAGCAGGAATGGGCGAAGGAGTGGGTGGGAATGTTTTCCTCCCTGGTCCCCACCTCTCTGATGTACTTATGGGTGCAACAGAGGCCCTGATCCGAGGGCTTAAGCAGCAATAATGACTGCAGGCCTCTGTCTTTGCTGCCTTGGAGGAGCTGCTGCCTCCCTGGGTTTGTGTTTGCCTGTTTGATCTGCATGGGAGGCCGTGGGCGTTCAGTGTGCACAGGAACTGTGGTGGAGAAGCCACGGCAGAGCTGAGAGCTGGCGTTCCTTGGGAGCGCTGGGATAGCCAGGCATCTGGGAGGCAGAGGTGCTCATGGGGAGGGACAAGCAGTCCTGGAGCCTCTGGGGTGCTGCCAATGTGATGTATTCCCTGTGGGATTGCCCTTGGCCTTCCCCTGGGTGTGGACTGTCCACAGGCACCCCCTTATGCACACATGAATCCTCTCAGACACGTTCCTCTGTGCACAGAGGGGCAGGGCTCTCCCAAGGTGTGAACTCTGCCCCTCTACCCTGCCCCTGCTCCTGGGGGGCTGGTGTGCTGAGTGGGACCTTCTTGCTGGGCACATGTGTACAAGCAGGTGTTGCAGTTGCTCCTCACTCTGGCTGCCTGCACAGTGAAGGGGCTGGGTGAAGGCTGCCCAGTTTGGATCTCTTCTTTTGGTTTCCCTGCTCCCTCTCCCAGTGCCTGGCTGGTCCCAGAGCCACCTTGAAACTGTCCCTTAGCACCACCAGCTGCCTTGTGGGAATAAAACCCCTCTCAACATTTGGTTGCTCCTGTTCCTGTGGACCCCACAGCCACAATGCTGTGTCTGTGCCTTCCTTGTCTCCAGCCTCCCTGACCCTCCACGCCCCAAAGAAGCCCCTTCAGAAGTGACGGGGGAGTCACCTTCCTTTTTTTCCCTGGACCCCTTGTGGGCAGGCCCTGTGCCGTGCTGAGAGCCCGGCGTCAGCAGCCCTGTCCCTGTCCCTGTGCCCTGAGCAGGTGGTGGTGGCGAAGGGCAGAGCCTCATCCCCACACCTCGTCCCTGCAGTGAGGCCTCAGCTGGAGGGGACTGCTCCATGCCCAGCCCCTCCAAGGTGTTTCCCATCCAGGAACTGCTGCTCTTGCAGGGACTGTCCACAGCCACATGCTGGGTGACAGCCAGTTGTCCTCTCCTGTCCTCATGTTTCTTCCCCAGGCCCCTGTGCCTGTGGCCTTGCTCCCAGCCCTTGTCTCAGAGCTCAGTCCCATGTCAGCCTGCGCTGTGTGTGCTGGGCCTCCTCTGCCTCTGCCAGAGCCCCAGCAGCTCCCTGTCACACACAGCAGGTTCGGGGTGTCACCCAGGTGACATCAGTGAGACACAACCACGGTGTCCTCCCTGGCTGGAGCAGCTCTGCCTGTCTCCTGCCTGCATGGAGCTAGTGAGCTGCTGGAAATCTCCTAGGTAATGGATAATGTAATAACATTTCAAATGAGATCTGCAGAGCGGGAGGAAGATCTGGGGGAACTCTGGGAGAGAATGCAGGCAAATCTCACTGCAGTCTCCTCCTCTCGGGCCAGTGCTGGGAGCCACAATCCTGCCCCTTCCCAGCCAGGTCTTCCCTGCGTGCCCTGGCCTGGCACGGGCTCTGCTGGCGGCAGCTCAGCGCTGGAGGGGACAGGAGAGAGCATATGGTCTCTCCGGAGACCGAGGATGCTGCGTGCCTGTCACAGCCTGGCTCTGCCTCCCCGGGGACAGCCGTGGCACCTGCGCGGCAGGTCGGAGCAGGGTCCCCCATATGGCTGCTGGGGGCGGGCCTGGCCCCGGGCCTGGCTCCTGGGGCCGGAGCTGTCCCCAGGCAGGGCAGGGACTCTGCTGCCTGTCCCTCCCGCCCAGGGCTGGCTCCAGCAGCCAAAGTGCAGCCAAGGACTGTGCTTTCGGCACAGTGCAGCAAAGGGGGCACGAGCTGCTGCAGCCCCGGTGTAGGAACCCCCACATTGCCCCTGCCCAGCTCGTCACAGTGACAGATGGGCACACACCCTGCTTCTAAAGAGCTCAGTCACAGCAAGTAGGTGCCCAGCCTTTGAGTGCTGTGTGGAGGCCTGTAGCATTACTGGTGTTCTCTGTGGGGAAACTGAAGCAGTGGGTACAACCAGCTGCCTCGAGTCTTCAAGGGCCACAATTGTTGGGCTGTGCTGCCTTTCCTCCCCTGGAGAGGTTCCCTCTCTCCAAGCTGTCGCTGTTCACTGTAAGACGACAGCGGGATTCCCACCCTCCACATACAGGCAGTGCTGGGAGCTCTTCTCTCTCTCATCCCTGCTGAGTGCACTTGACCCCACATCCCAACTCACACAGTGAGAGGGCAGGCAGGAACCTTCTGGATTATTGTCTCTCTCTCTGTGTTTCCAGGTGTCTGTGGATATCAGCAGTGGCGCGATTCGCGTAGCAGTGCTGGAGGGGAGCAGCCAGCACGTCCTCATGGAAGGGAAACTCACCCACAAGATCAATACAGAGAGTTCCCTGTGGAGCCTGGAGCCCGGGAAGTGCGTTTTGGTAAGGGCAGTCCACACCAGCTGTGTCTTCTTGGCTTGCAGCTGCACTAGGCTTGGCCTGGGAAACTGGAGCAGCTGGAATTTTGAGCCAGGTGACAGGACACAGGAGTGTCAGCAGATGAGCACCCTAATGCAAGCCCCCACAGTGGGAAATGGAGGGGAAATGTGCTGCCAGACTCAGGAATGCTGCAGGTGGTGTGTAGGGAGACTGTGCAGTGTCACCTGGTCACTGCTGATCCATAGGGATGTACCCCAAGTGACAGGCTGGTGCCAAAAGGATAAGTGAGGTCCCTGCAAGGAAGAGGAGCTTCTCCAACGCTGTCAGGCAGTGGAGAGATGTGGAAAGGGAGGTTGTGGCTTCTTTCACCCGCATTTTGTAACTGTTCATAAACATCCTGAAAATTAGCTGATCTGGGAAAAGAATCAATCCTGGAAAGCTGTAAACCTGTTGAAGAGATGGCCCAAGGGGTGGCTGCTCTGCAGCACGGGGAGTCCCGGGTGGGTGTCCCCAGGATCAGCAGGGGAGGTGATGGCTCCTCAGTTCCCGTCAGAGGCTGGGAACGGTGTGGGTGGAGCGCGACTTGGGGCCTTGCACAGCAGCAACGGGCAGCGTGAGGAGCAGAGTGGGCCCAGCACCCCCAACTCCAGAGCTGGGTCTTGCCTCAAATTAGCATGAACCCAGGGTTGTGAGGATCTCCAGCTGGCTGCCAACATATTGATGGTGGGATGAGATCTCACTTGAAGAATTGTAAGGTAACTGGAGCACAGTGAGTAATTCTCGCCCAGGAGCATCTCCTTGTTCCATGCTCAGAGTAGCCACAAGTGGTTTGCGACTCCTCCCGGTTCATTCATCAGGAGACATCCACCCCGTGGGAATGAATTGCTTCGTTCACTGCCTGGGTGGGGCTGTTGGAGTTGGAGCTGATGGGGCCTACGGACCCTTCCTGTACCCCAGTTTGCACGTTGCTCCATGTGAGCTCCCAATGCAGCAGTTGAGGGTGTTTTCCTCCTGCAAGGTGCTGCCTGCCTTGCCTCCATGGGACCCAGGGATGGCATTCCCTGGCAGGGTGGGGATGCAACTGAAACCAAACTCACCCAGTGCCAGTGCCAGGGTTGTCTGAGGAGATCCCGCCAGCCTTGGGGACTACTTGGGGCACCTTGGTGGCCCTGTCCATGCTGCGTGTTTGTGTTCTGTGAGTTGAGGTGATCCTGCTTGGTCCTGTCCATCTGGGAAGGTCTGTGCAGAGAGGCTGTTGAATTCTGTGTTCTCTTGCAGGACATGTCAGGGATAGTCTAGATCCCCATGTTCTCCAGGCTGCTGTTACAGCTCTTTCGTTGGTCTCAGCTTCCCTGATCTCCTCCCGGCTCCCTTCTGGGATGCCTTTCACAGGTGCCCCAAAACCAGCCTCCCTTCAGCTTTTATCCTGGGAAGATTATCTTGCCTTACAACCCATCCCAGCTCTGCTTCCCCCATCCTGCCTGGTGTTCTTATCTGTAAATCCTCTTCATTACATGTCACTTGCTCTCCAGCAGCCACAGCACTCCCCTCACCAGTGTTCAGAGACCACGCTGCCTTCCCCTTTCTGCTCCATGAGGTTCTCCTGGCTGGAGCCCAGCCTGACACCAACATGTTGGTCATTTCATCCTTTGGCATGCTCATGTGCATGGCAGCAAAACTCAGCTGGTGTCATTCCACAGTGGAGTGCTCTGCTGGTGAGGGGCAGAGGTCTGTCCATGGCTCCTCCTGCCCAGGATCATGGCCCAGGATGGTGCCCCTGCCCACAGTGCTGCACCATACCCTGGTCCTGGGTGTGATCCCTGTGCTCTCCCTTCTCCGTCACACCCGCTCGCTTGTCGAAAGCGAGATTAAAATAACCTCGCATGAGCTGTTTTTAGCAATCCCCGTTGGGTGTTGTGCACAACACCATTTGGGATTATTTTCGTTGTGGAGGTTTTTCTTCCCATTTCCCTCTCTTTTTTCTCTTCCTCTCAGCCTTTGTTATCCACACTTGGGCTTTTGTCATCAAGTACTGCCTTATCATCCCGTGAGCGCCGAGGTCGAGGGGACACGACTCCGTGGGGCCTCGGTCATCCCTGCCCTCCACACACTGCTGGGAGCACCACTGCTGCCTTCCCTGTCCCCCTAAACTCTTCCCCGTGGCTTTTGGGGTGACTTCAGGCTATTGTGGTTCCAGCAGGAAACCAGACAGGGAGAGGTTGTTTTCCCAAGACCTACTTAGACTCCTTGACAGCATCTCCCCAGCCCTGGAAGGTATTTGGAATTGGAGAAGGAACCTTGTGCTACAGTGAAGCCCAGCACCAACAGTGGGGGGGGATGACCTTCTCAGCAGAGTGTGGAGGTGGGACATGACGTCATGTCCATGCCAGTGACGCCTGTCACCTGCTGGGGGGTCCCTCCTGCTGAGTGTCTCAGATGTGCAGGTGCTGGCAGGGCAGCAGCAGAGGAACAGGGTTTGGTAGGGAAGGAAATGTGGATGGATTTTCCATCTCCTGAAGCTCTGGAATGGGTTTTCCATCCATGGTGCTCTGGGATAGATTTTCCTTGCCCTGGTGCTCTGGGATGGGTTTTCCATCCCCCAGTGCTCTGGTGTGGAGATGGGGTGATGCCTGAACTCGTCCAGCACCTGCCTGTCCCTCTGCCATCAGGCTGGCTCTGGTAGGGACATCCCAAGCCATGCATGCTCCGCAGCGATGCTGTGGGCGCGTGGCTTGTGCCAGAGCCATCACCAGGGAAGCTCACACCTCACCGATGGCACTATGGGGACGTTGCTCATGTTCCAAGCCCTGAGGAGTCTGGAGGGTGCTCCTGCTGCAGGCGTGGGCTGGCTGGGGCTGCCGCCCCTGTGTGTGGCTTGCTGGCTGAGGGGTGATGTTCCTGCTGCTCCTGCCATCCCCCTGCCTGCCCACCCAGGGTGGGGAAGCCCAGGAGCAAACCCTGGGCGGCTCTCCCTCCCCTCCAAAGGGGAACTGTGCAATTAAAAGGAGAACAAGCATGCCTGTCTAGCTGGAAAAACTAACGCCTTCCCCAAGCTGGAATATTTTACCGGCTCTGCTCTCCCAGAAGGATTAAGCCCCATCCACCCCCTCCTGTATTAATTGGTTCCTTTT
This sequence comes from Myrmophylax atrothorax, assembly GCA_026770055.1. Classification (NCBI taxonomy): domain Eukaryota; kingdom Metazoa; phylum Chordata; class Aves; order Passeriformes; family Thamnophilidae; genus Myrmophylax; species Myrmophylax atrothorax. The sequence continues at coordinate 105,126 of JAOXXN010000271.1, forward strand.
CCTCACACTGTGGAGACGCCTGGCTTCGGAACGGGAATGGCTGCCTGTGTTCTCCCCTCCGGAGCCGTTGAGCTTCCAGGGAGTTGTGAGCAAATTGTGTTGTCTGCCTTTATTGATGATTTTGCAGGGCCCAATGAATGCCATAAATCTGCCCTGCTTCTGGGATTAGTGCTAAAATAACACAGGAGGAAGCAGCTCACTCTTCCTGGAAAAACAAGAAGCAAGTCGGAGTTCCCGGTGCGAGGTGCCCCACGCTGGCCCTGGCACAGCCCCTGCCCCCAGCGGGTTCCAGGGAGGTGCTACCCGTGGCTCCAGCCAGTGGCTGTTCCCGGTGGGAATGCTGTCTGGAGCGAGGGGATGTCACCTCACCATCCTGCTGGGGCTGCCGCCGAGCCACGGGGCAGTGGGAAGCTGGTGCTGGCAGTGAGCTGGGCAAGCACATTCTTGCCTCCTTTGCCACCACCCAGCTAACACCGGGAGAGCTGAGGCCAGAGCTCCTTCTGGGTAAGGGAAAGGCGAGAAAGGCCATGCCAGGAGCCCCACACTCCACTGGACAGTCTCCTTGTCCAACGGTGCCAGGCTCTGTTGCTGCACTGAGTCAGCCGGGCAGCCCCAGGCTGGTGTCACCCTTAGGGGGACACCACTGAGGGACACTGGGCCCAGCCTTGAGCCATGGCATGGGCTGGGATTTCAGTCCCAGAATCTGAGCTGGGGCTGTGGGGGGCTATGATGGGGTTGTGCAAAGCCCTGGGACTGCTGAAGGAGGGAGGCACGAGCATCCTTCCCCCTCTGCCAGCTGTGGGGCTGGATTAGGGTGAGCTGGACCCTGGGCAAGCCCTGTGGTGCTGTTGGCACAGCTAAGCTTTGCATCGCTGCCATGGAGCTTTGGGATGGGCAGGATGGGGCTCCTCTCCCTACCGCCTGACCCACACCTTGTCCCTAGATCAACCTGAGCAAGGGGGACGAGTACTGGTGGAATGCCATCCTGGAGGGTGAGGAGCAGATCGACATAGACAAGATCAACAAGGAACGTTCCATGGCCACAGTGGACGAGGAGGAACACGCTGTGCTCGACCGCCTCACCTTTGACTACCACCAGAAGCTGCAGGGCAAGCCCCAGAGCCACGAGCTGGTAGGTGCCAGCCACCCTGGGCCACCAGCCCAGCCTGGGCCTCCCACCTGCCCTCCAAGTGTCCCATCCCTGGGAAAAGGGTGCCACGTGTGCCGGCCCCACAGCTCTGCTTCGTCTCAGAGCTCCTCCTCACCCAGTGTCCCCACTCATCAACAATGTGGGGTATGAGGTTCTGCTGGTCCATCTTTTGCCTCTCACTCCTGCCTTCCCCTTCCTGCCACCTTGGCAAATGCCCACCAGCCCAGGCCTGCTGCACAGGGGCTGAGCCCCACATCCATGGGCCTCTCCCCAGAGCTGGCCCTGCTCTGGGGTGGTCCCACATGGGCCTGGGCTCAGCCTGACCCAGGAGCTGCCCTGGGTGCCATCTGCCCTTGCCCAGGCAGCGAGGAGAAGCAGAGGCAGTGTGTGCCCTTGGCAGTGGCTGCTGCTGCCCCCCATGTCCCTTCCATGGGTCGGGTGGCCACACAGCCCTGACACCTGTGGGACAGGGGGCAGGGGAGGGCGAGGGGCGTGGGGCACAGCGTGGGGTCACCCCAGGCTGATGAGAGCATGTGGCTCTTTGCAGAAAGTGCACGAGATGCTAAAGAAGGGCTGGGACACCGAGGGCTCCCCGTTCCGTGGCCAGAAGTTTGACCCCTCCATGTTCAACATCTCACCTGGTGCCGTCCAGTTTTGATGGAGCCAAAAGCAACTGAAAAATAAAGCAGGGAGAGGAGAACCCCCCCGGGTGCCCACTGGGAGCCTCCCCCTCAGTGCCGGTGCCCGTGCCCGCCGCTCCGCGCTGCCAGCACTGTCGGTGCCATGCGGGGAAGGCAGGCACAGATTGCCATGCTGTCACCACGGCAACCCGGGCGCCGGGACCCCTCTCCTCCCCTGCCTGCCCTCGCCTCGCGCTGCCGACGCTCCGTGCTTTTCCGGAATAGACGGAGCCTGTTGGGTGACATAATTATTATTTTTGGTGGATGAGGATGCTGCTTTGGGGCTTTCTGGGGATGTGGAGCCCTGCCCCCCCTGGCGCTGGGTAGCTTTGCCCCTCGTGGGTGGAGCTGGGTGCTGGTACGGACAGCAGGGATGGGTGGACACATGGAGGGAGCCTGCCCCGCCTGCACTCTGCCTGCACCCTGCCCACCTGGCACCCCCAGATCCCCTTGCCAACCCTCTTCTGGGGTCTCCCACGGGGGAGCCCTCCTGGTTTCTGCCTCCCCTACCCCATCACTGGAGGGTGGTGAGGGCACCCTGGGGTGGGCAGAGCCCCCAGCCAGACCCCAGGGTTTGCTTCCCCTTCCCCGGGAGTCAGCGGGGAGCAGTGGGGGTGTCTGTAGCTGCCTCCAGACCCACACCTTGAAGCCAGCAGCTCACCCCTCCAGGTGGTGGGCAGGAGGCCCAGGAACGTGGAGTTCCCTGGCATGGTACTTTGGGGTCTGGGAGGGGCAACGTGGCAGCCCGAGCCCTCCCCAGGCCCAGCCTGGCTCCTGCAGCTTCCCACTGCCCTCCCCTCTCCAGGATGGGTGGGCTGGGGGTCCCTGGCCATGGCCTTGTCCCCCCACTCACCCCAGCCCCAGTTTGCAATAAACATGTTTCTCATGCAGGGCCTTGAGTGATTTGGTGCCATCTCAGGGAGGAAAGTGTGCCTGATCCCCCAGCACCCGAACTGGGAGGGGTTCCAGGGATGGGGCACCTGAGGGGGACCCCGGGGTGTCTGTGCTGGCATGGCCCAGGCATATGGGTGGGTGTTGGGGTCCTTGTGAGGGTGGATCTGGGATTCCTCCAGGGGCGAGGGGTGGATTCTGTGATCCCTGGGAGGGGATGGGTACAGGATACCCCCTGGGGTGCTGGGTATGGAGGTTCCTTGGCCTTGGGGGTGTGGGAATGTGGGACCCAGGGGCGGGGCTGGATTTTGGGATGTGGGATCCCCGCAGGATGGCTGGGTTTGATGTGGTGGGAGCTTTGGGGGTGCTGCCCCCGGATCCCCCCCACCCGCCCGGTGCCGGCATCTCCCGGCGGGGATGGTGATGGTGATGATGGTGGTGATGGTGGTGATGGCGGTGATGGCGATATGCACACCGGGCCCGCGGTCCCCCGG
>JAOXXN010000271.1:463312-477888 GCA_026770055.1 Myrmophylax atrothorax
TGTGGGTCTAACCCTGTCTGTGTCCTGTCCCTGCTCCCTGGGATTCCCACCTGGAATGTGGGTCTAACCCTGTCTGTGTCCTGTCCCTGCTCCCTGGGATTCCCACCTGGAATGTGGGTCTAACCCTGTCTGTCCTGTCCCTGCTCCCTGGGATTCCCTCCTGGAATGTGGGTCTAACCCTGTCTGTCCTGTCCCTGCTCCCTGGGATTCCCTCCTGGCTCCAGACTCTCTCCCTGGGGAGGACTCTCTGCTCGACTGTTCCCTGCTCTCCAACCCTGCTGATCTCCTGGACGAGTTTGCTCCTGTGGCTTTTGCAGCTCAGCCTCACAAAGGTAAAGAAAGAACCCTGTGCCCCCTGCTCTGGGGCTGCACCGGGGGGGCACAGCTGGGACTGGGGGGCACAGGGTCCTCCTGGTGTGTGTGAGCTCATACTGGTGTGCAGGAGCTCATACTGGTGTGTGTGAGGTCATACTGGTGTGTGTGAGCTCATACTGGTGTGCAGGAGCTCATACTGGTGTGTGTGAGCTCATACTGGTGTGCAGGAGCTCATACTGGTGTGTGTGAGGTCATACTGGTGTGCACAGGCTCATACTGGTGTGCACAGGCTCATACTGGTGTGCAGGAGCTCATACTGGTGTGCACAGGCTCATACTGGTGTGTGTGAGCTCATACTGGTGTGCACAGGCTCATACTGGTGTGCAGGAGCTCATACTGGTGTGTGTGAGCTCATACTGGTGTGCACAGGCTCATACTGGTGTGTGTGAGATCATACTGGTGTGCATGAGCTCATACTGGTGTGCACAGGCACATACTGGTGTACTCATGCTCATACTGGTGTGCACAGGCTCTTCCTGGTGTGTGTGAGCTCATACTGGTGAGCACAGGCTCATACTGGTGTGTGTGAGATCATACTGGTGTGTGTGAGATCATACTGGTGTGCAGGAGCTCATACTGGTGAGCACAGGCTCATACTGGTGTGTGTGAGCTCATACTGGTGTGCATGAGCTCATACTGGTGTGCAGGAGCTCATACTGGTGTGTGCAGGCTCTTACTGGTGTGTGCAGGCTCTTACTGGTGTGCACAGGCTCTTACTGGTGTATGTGAGCTCATACTGGTGTGCACAGGCACAGGCTGGAGAAGCTGCTGGTGCCTGAGCAGGGAGTGACCCCATTGCAGAGGGCCCGGGGGGCTCCTGGGTGGGTTGGGAACAGCCACAGGTGAGTGACTGCAGTGCCGGGGGGGATGTCCCAGGAAGGTGAAGGCCCTCGGCGTGTTGGGCACTTGGCACTCCTCGCTCCGAACGTTTCAGGGAGGGGCTGGACATGGCACTCGGTGCCCTGGGCTGGGTGACAATGACAATGGTGCTGGTGAGTCATAGGTTGGACTCGATGATCTCAGAGAGCTTTCCCAGCCTGATTGACTCTGTAATTTGGGGGTTGTCTGTCCTGGCTCTGCTCCTCCAGGGCACGGGGGAGTTCCCAGGTGGGTTCTGCCACTGTCCAGCCCCAGTAACATCTTTGTCAGCCTTTTTTCCCCAGTAGGGGCCAAACAGGAACGTTCCTGTTCCCTGAAAACCAGTGGCTTGTGCATGTCCTTGCTGGGCTTTCAGAAATAGTTCCTGTGGGAATTGAGGAGCAGAGTTTGGAAGGTATTTCAGGTGTCTGAGGTAACAAGTGAGTTTGGGAGCCTCTGAAGGTACAACTGCCTGATAAAGGGGGTAAATGTTTCATCTCCTCTGGAGAGGGTGGAAAGTGCCTCCCACCAAGTGACAAACTGTGGTTTGAAATCAGTGGGATTTCCAAGATCCCACCTGAAATTAGTGGGATTATCTCCCAGAACTACTCTGGGGGCCTTTAGAAACTCTCTCTCAAGATCTGGTGATGTGTAAATCTCCTTGGAAATCTGACTTCATGGCCACCTGTTGTTTCCCCACCAGGGGTGAAAGCTCAGGGGTTTGTCTCAGGGAGATGCCTGGAATTTCTTCTGTGTGTTCTTTTTTAGTTTTTTTTAACCCTTTTCCTCTCCCTGTGCTTGGTTGGTGGGAGCCAGAGGGCAGCCTGTGCTCTCAGCCCATGCCAGTGGCAAAGGACACCTTCTTCAGTCCTTGGCATTTGAACCCCTGGCCTGGGGCACAGCCCTGCACTCTCCTGAGCCTCCAGAGTGGCCACATTCTATTCTGGCTCTTGTGATGTGGCTTAGTTTGGTTTGGTTTGGTTTGGATTGGTTTGGTTTGGTTTGATCCCCTCTCTCTCTATATTTAATTGCCTCTCCTCCTTCTCACCCACTTCATTCCACCCTTTAAATGAACCTCCTGCTTCTCATCCCTGTCTCTGAAAACATGTTGATGTTCTAACCCTTCCTGGCAATTCTAACCAGCCTCTCTGCTGTCTCTGCTTCTCTGCCCCTCTCTCCTCTGTGCTGCAGAAGATACTAACCTGATCTCAGGCTTTGATGCTCCTGAGGGCTCTGAAAAAGTCACAGAAGATGAGTTTGACCCAATCCCAGTGTTGATATCCAAAAATTCACAAGGTAAGCCAGGCTGGGGGTGGTGACAGAGGGAAGGAGAGGAGGCAGACAGTGAATATCTGAATTAGTTGTGGGACAGCACTTGGGATGAGTCCCAACCCCAAACAGGGACCAGCAGGGTGGTGTTTAGGGAGCTCAGTCTGGCCCTGAAATTCCTGTAGATTCCCTGTTTGGGAGAAGATTCCATGTCCAAAAAGATCAGGATTTCAGCTCCCCTGAGGTGAACTCTCCCACCCTGCCAGGAGGGCACAGACCCCTCGGGCTGAAATGCTCTCAGAGTTGTTCTCTCACATCCTCATTTACTGTCCAGGGAGATCCTTTGGCTTTTGAGTGAACTTGGAATGAGGAACAAGAAAGGGGGATGATGATGATGAGGAGGAGGAGGATGATGATGATGGTGATCCTTTATAACCCCAAAACTCCTGCTGAAAGGGAGGTTTTTTCTCTTCTGGCTGATGCCTTTCAAAGGTGCTTGTGGGAACTGAGTGTGAGGATTGTCCATGGTCCCCACATCCTCTGAAGGGCTCTGAGCAGGACAATCTGTAGGGCAGGGGCTGCAAAGCTGCTCTTTGCCCCCAACCTGTCCCCTCAGTCCCAGGAGGGTGATCTTTGCCAGCAGCTTCAGCCCCACACAGGGTTATGCAGAAACAGCAGCACTGTTGGCTTAAAAGCTCTTAAAAGTTGGGGTTTTAGCTCTTTAGGGACAGCATTTCACAGCCTGCCCAGTGAGGTGGCTCCTCTCTGCACTCAGTTGAGAAGTTTGGATGTTCTGGTGGAGGTTTAAAGACAACTCTAGAACTCCTCTTTTTTTAGGCTTTTTTTTTTTCCACTTTTTTTTTTCCACCCAACTTTTTGGCTTCCTCAGCTGCCACTCGTGGTGCCAGCAGGAATGTGCTGTGCCCCTGCCCTGCCCTGCCCTGCCCTGCCCAGTGTTGGCTTTCAGAGCCTGACACTCAGAAATAGTTCAGACATGACAGCCCTGCCCCTGCTGGAAGCCAGAGGGGCTTTCCCCAAGGCTGGACCAGCACAGAGGAGCATCCTGGGGGGTTGGAACCACATGATCTTTAAGGTCCTTTCCAACCCAAACCCTTCTGGGATTCCTTCCCTCCCCATCCCAGTCCCAGGTTGAGAAAGCCCGAGGAGAGCTCAGCTCTGCAACCCAAAGATGCTCTTCAAACAGAAACTTGAACTGGAAACTCTGAACTGGCCTTTCTTGAGGCTGTGGGAGCTTTAGAGCCCCTTTAGCAAGGGCAGGATTCTGCAGCCTGGATAAACCTTGGGGGGGAAAACTGGTTTGTAGGGATTGGTTTGGTTTGCTTTGGTTTGGTTTGGTCTGGGGGGACAAGGGTGGAAGAGCAAGGAGGGGATGTCATTGCTGAAGTGACACAAATAACCAGAAGAGCTCAGGCCAATTCTCTGGTTTGCTTTGACTTTTTCTCTTTTCTTGCTTGACCTTGAACTTCTGCTGCTCTCGCTGTGTGTGTGTCCTGTCCAACACTGAATTCCTGTCTCTCACACTTCCAGGTGGGCATTCTAGAAACAACAGTGGAAGCTCTGAGTCCAGTCTTCCCAACATAGCCAGGTCTTTGCTGCTGGTGGATCAGCTCATAGACCTGTAGCAGTGGCCCAGTAGCAGCTGCAGGTTCTGTGCCCTTCGCTCCCGTGGCCAGAAGAGTTTCCTCCCGTTCTGCTTCTTTGGGGCTTTGCTTTTTTCCTTCTTTTTGTTTTTCTGAATTGAAAGAAAACTCTGCCAGCAGGAGACAGTCCCCCACCTTCCTCCTGCCTTCCCATGCCCTGGGGACAAGGGGCTGTCTGGGGGGGTTCTCCAGGCAGTCTGTGCTCTGTAAAGCTCCAAACAGCAGCTGGGGTTCCTCTGAGCTGCCCCACAGCCCAGCGAGGAGCCTGGTGGGCTCAGGGGGCACTGGGGGTCCATCTCTGCCCTCCCCAGGGCAGGCTGGGGGTACTGTGGGTCCATCTCTCTTCCCCAGGACAGTTTGGGGGCACTGTGGGTCCATCTGTGCCCCCTCCCCAGGGCAGTTTGGGGGCACTGTGGGTCCCTCCCTCCCCAGAGTAGGATGGGGGCACTGTGGGTCCATCTCTGCTCTCCAGGGCAGGTTGGGGGCACTGTGGGTCCATCTCTGCTCTCCAGGGCAGTTTGGGGGCACTGTGGGTCCCTCATCCCCAGGGCAGGTTGGGGGCACTGTGGGTCCATCTTTGCTCTCCAGGGCAGGTTGGGGGCACTGTGGGTCCCTCGTCCCCAGGGCAGGTTGGGGGCACTGTGGGTCCCTCGTCCCCAGGGCACGTTGGGGGCACTGTGGGTCCATCTCCTGCTTTTGGCTCTATTTCCCCTGGAGGGGTAGGAGGAAGGGCTGGTGACAGGCAGGGATGTCCCTCCCCTGCAGGCCCCAGGTCAGGAATTGGCTGCAGAGGAGGAGGAGGAGGAGGAAGGCCCAGGTTCCTCTGAGACAGCCCAGCCCCAGCACTGGTGATGGTGCAGATGAAGAGTTTTCCAGCTGCCCCCACCCAGCCCATGGTTTGCTGTTTAACAACCCTGCTTGGGAATGAACTGCAATTCCTGGGGGAGGGGAAACCAGGACAAAAAGAGAAAAGAAAAAAAGGAAAAAAACACCCCAAACCCAGATTGTTAAAGCTGCAGGAATGAGCCCAAGTGAAACAGAACAAGGTTCTGAACCAAATCCATGTGAGTATGGCTGTGACTGGCATTTTGTTGACCTTCCTTTGGGTGAAAAGGGCACTGTGGCAGCAGCAGATGTATTTTCTGTGACTTACTTTTCTGTGTTTGACTGGAAAGAAAAAAATCCCCCCCAACCCACTGTAAATTGTGTATGAAACAAATTGTCCTACGGTTGTTTGTCTATTTTTAACCCTGGTTTTAGTCCAGCATCTGGTACCTGTTTGGGTTCTCCATTTCTCTTGTAACTGCTGTGGTGCCCCCAGTTGAGTATGGACCATTTGTCCCAGTAGCAGAGACTCCTGTGGGCCCTTTTTTCCCCTCCCCAGCCCCTGTGAACACGCATGCACTCGGTTCAGGTGGTCTCAAATCAGTGCTGCTACAACCCCGTGGGCTCCCCCTTTTCTTTGCCCCTCCTCACGCTTAGTTTGTCACTCGCTGGATCCTCTCACCTCGTTCTCCTCGGCCTCTCCCCAAGCCTGGGATTCCTCTCTGGTGTTTGAAAGCTCTCTCTGCCCTGCCCAGGAGGACTCTGGCCCTCTGTGTGGCCTCCTGCAGCTTCCTGCTCTCCCCGTGTATGTGTTTGTAGCTGTATTAGTAGCAGTGCAGTCCCAGGAGCCACTGAATGTCTGTGCTGACCTCTCTGAGAAGGGAAGAACCCCCAGTTTGGGACTCCCCCTTCCCCTCCATCTGCCCCACCCACCCAGGTTTAACAATCCTGTACATAGACCCTCCCATCGGTTGTGTCTCTACATTACTCTTCTTTTAAAACCTACACTTAATAATAAAAGTATTGCTTAAGTGTGTTGTATCATTACATGTGTATACTGCACTTTCCAAGAGAAGCTTTACATGAGAACTATGGAAATGACCTTAGTAAAATTGTGGATAGAACTTTATTATTTTTTTGTTTTATATTCCTAAAGCACAGGCAAGCTGGACTGGAAAACGTGAAGATGCTATAGATAGAAAGTTATTGTATAGTCAGATACTGAGATTATATGAAAAGAGAATGGATTTTAAAAAGTAACCATCTACTGTATATTAGAAACAAAGATTTCTGTGAATTAAAGTACTTTTAAAGAATGTTTAAGATTTTAAATCTAATGGCGCTTGTTCAAGGGTTCTGGAACAAAATGGCAAATGCACTGGGTTGTTAATAATGCTATTAAATAAGAAGATGTGAATGTTTATTTTATTGCTTTTTCAAGTAGCTGTTCGTGGGGGTGGGTGGAAATGTGGTGTTTTAGAGGTGTCTGTTCTTACATCTCCTTTGTTGTGCTCTCCACGTGTTTGCAGAGTGAGTGGAGGGTGAGAGAGGAGATGGGGGGAGATTGGGGATCCAGTTTGAGCTTCCCAGGGCTGTGACTGTCCTTGGGGCACTGAGTTGGTGCCCTGAGTCCTTGGGGCACTGAGTTGGTGCCCTGAGTCCTTGGGGCACTGGGTTAGTGTTGGTGCTGCTCAGAACTGGGGGGGTCTGTGGGAAATCTGCTGCTGGGAGGGCACAGACTGGACTTTGGTACCTGGCATTTCCCAGCTGGTGGGAGAGTGAGGCTGTTGGAGCTTGGTTGGAGCCTTGTTTGAAGCCAGGGGAGATGTTTCTGTCCCCTTGGAAGGGTCAGGAGGTGTTAAGTGGCAGCAGCACAACCTGCAGTCAGTGAAATGCCAGCAGTGCTCTCTGCTTGGTGCTGTTCTGAGTGCTGGGGTGGCACAGGGGCTGGGGTGGCACAGGGGCTGGGGTGGCACTGCCTGTTCTGGTGGCTCCTCTGTCAGGGCACTGCAAACACAGCCATGGACATGGAGCAATTTCCCTTCAAGTCAGGGCTGTGCTTTGGGTGCAAGAACAACCTCTGGGTTTGGGTGGAAAGAGTTCAAAGGATGGTCAGAATTTCAGTGTTGGTTCTCTCTTGCTCTGGGGGCACTTGGGCTGGGAAGTGTCCCTGTTTTGGAATATAACCCTGAGATCAGCTCAGGTGCTTAAAACTTGGTTGTAACAATGCCAAGGTCAGGGGTTCAATCCCCTCTGTGGGCCATTGACTTAAGAGTTGGACTCGATGATCCTTGTGGGTCCTTCCAACTCAGAATAGTCTGTGTGTGAATAGTCTGTGAAGGCTCCTGGGTCATCTTTCCTCCCCTGCCCACAGGGGAAGGGCAGCCTGGGCCAATCTGTGTAGAGCAAAGTTGTTTTTAGTGGGGCCTTCTTGGAAAGGAGTGAGGAAGGTGTTGCTTGGCCTGAAGGTTCTCAGGGTGTTGCTCCCAAACCACCTCACTTAAAAATTCATTTTGAAAACAGAATTGTTGTCCCAGAGAGAGTTCAGGTGTGATTCAGAGCAAAGACAGAGCTCAGCAGCTTGGGGGGTACCAGGTGAAATGTGGGGCATGTGGGTCTCTGGGCAGCATTGGCACAGCCCATGTGGAACTGGTGCCTTTCCAGCCCAACTCTCCCAGTCCAGGGACTCCCATGGGCATCAGCCAGAGCTGGGAGTGCTGGGGTGGGGGAGGCAGGGCTGGGCATGGCAGGGGGTGAGGCTGTGCCCGGGGGTCACCAGCAGGGCTGGGCATGGCAGAGGGTGAGGCTGTGCCCAGGGGACACCAGCAGGGCTGTGCCATGGCAGGGGGGTGAGGCTGTGCCCAGGGGACACCAGCAGGGCTGTGCCATCGTGCAGGTGAGGTTGGTGCCAAGCTGGGTCACCAGCAGGGCTGGGCAGTGTGTTCCTGACTCTCTGTGCTCAGGGGTGAGGGCACTGCCCACTCAGCTGCTCCCCTCCAGCAGGAAACACAGACTGAGGGGGGGAAAGAATTGAAAAAGGGTTTCTTGTGTTGAATTTTTGCTCCTGTGCAGCCCCTTCCTGTGTGGGCAGGGCTTGGTTCAGCTCCTGCCTGGACTCTCTGCCACGGTGCTGCCCCAGTGTGCCAAAACCAGGGCATGAAATTCCTTATCTCTGGAACTGAAGGCCCTGGCTGTGCCTCAGGTGTCCCACTGGGCAGTGGCTTTGGGCAGAAACTGCAGTTCTGTGCCAGCTGTGCAGGGGCACAGGTGACAGTGGCCTTGGGTGCCCTGCCCTGGGACCTCCTTGCTGGAAGTGCTGCCTGGGCTGCTCCTGTGCTGCTGTTAAAGGAGCTGCCTCTGGGAACTGGGATCCAAGGAAAGGCCCCACTGTGCAGAAGGAAGGAATGAAAAGACTTTTGACCCTTTTTTAAATGCCAAGCTACTAATCCTGCCCCGTGGTGCTTGTGCTGATCCTCAGCTGCCTCTTTGTACAGGCTGAGACCTTCCTGACTTTGGCTGGTTGAGATCAGGAGTTTTCTGTCTCCCCTGGCTTTGCTTTGGGCTCTGCTCTGGGAGTGAGATCCTCATCCCTGTGGTGGCTGCTCTGCCTCCTCTCATAGGCAGTAAATCTTCTCTGATTTTCCTCTGGGTTGTTTCAGGACTCTCCAACTTCCAGGCACTGTTTTCCTTGGAAGCTTGGGAAGCTCCAGGTGTCAGGGCTGTAACCTACAGTCTTTTCTTGAGGCTGCTGTCTGGATACACAAAGGGGGTATTTTTAAGGTTCTCCCTGTGAAAAGAGAGCTTGAGTATAGTTTGGAATTTCCTTCAGTGTGTATATCTGACCCTGGAATGAAATGTTGTACACCAGAGTTGTGCAGGGGTAGGGAGAATCCTCATCCCTGAGCTCCAACTTCTGCAGAGATTTCCTGCTGTTTGCTGTGTCCATGTCTTAAACCTGAGCACGAAGGGAAAGCTGAGAGAGGCTTCCCCATGGAGGGACAGCAGATCCAGGAGTGTGGAGGAGGAGGGGACAGAGAGGAGCTGCCCAGGGACTGTGCCTGTCTCAGGGCTGGCAGATTTGGGAAGTGCAGGAGGGTCATCTCTGCACCAGGGGTTGTGCTGCTTTGTGTGTTGGCCCAAGAGATCCAAGCCTGGCTCTTTTCAGGCCCTTTGTCCAGTGTGAACAGGCTGAATTCTCACAGAGAAGGGACAGCAAAGCCTTAGTTTGGTGAGATCAGACTGAGTCCTGCTGTCTCCAGGGGGTGGAGTGACCCCTCCTGTCCCTGCCTGTGACACAGAGCAAGCTGTGTCTGTGGTGGCCGTGCAGACCTTTCCACGTGGAGCTGTCCCTGCAGTGCCCCAGCCTGGCTGGGCCCTGCTCTCAGCCCTGCTGGAGCATCCCTTGGTGCTGAAAGCTGAAATTCCCTGTTGTCCCAAGAGTCAGGGCCTCTGGACTGTGGGGCTGTGAGACCTGGAGCTCTGGGTGCCTTTGGGAGGCACTGGCCTTGTCCCCTCTGGCCTGAGCCTCACCCAGGGGCTGGCTTTGGTTTCATGGGGTCACCTTTAGCTCAGCCCCTGCTTGGCCCAGGACATGAGCAGCTCTGAGGGGAGAGGTCTGAGCCACACACCCAGGGGTTTGCTGATGTAGGACACTGGTGGGATGCCTTCCTTGCTGTAGAGCTGCTGCTGGAGCTCCCTCTGGGCCCATTCCTTTGCTTTCTGCCAAAGGAAATGCTGAGGGAACCAAGAGGAGAAGGAGCTGCTGAGATCAGTTACTGTGGGAGGGCTCTGGAGGTGCCAGCTCTTCTTCCTTCAGCACCAGACACAGACCCTGGCAGTGCAGGTGGTGCTCCTGCCCTGGCAGTGAATCCCCAGACTCTCAGGGAATATTTTGCCATCTCTGTGCCCATTTTTGTTGTGTTCAGATTATCAGGGCCCTTCCCCTGTGGTATTGCCTGGCAGCTCTGACTGGAAGCAGCTCCTGCTGCAGCATCCCTTAGTTTTTATCTGCCAGAGTATCTCACAGCTCCTGCACTGGCCTTGGCAAGGGAGAAAACTTCCCCTGGGCATTCAGTGCCCTTCTCACTTAGGCTGGGCAGAGAAAGCATTGGAAAAAAAGCAGGTTTTCCTCAAATAGAGTGTTCTGTCTCTCATGCAGTGCCTCCACACTGAGCCACACGTGCTGCCCCTGGCCTGAGCAGGAGAGCTGATATCCTGTCATCCCTCTCTGACTGTCCCAGATGTCCTGGCTTAGGTGGCACAGGCACCTGCTGACACACAGAACTAGTTAGAAATGCCAACCAAACGCTGTGTTTGTGCTGTTCTTGGGCAGGGTGGGCCGTGGTCTGCCCTGGCATCGTGTCCTCCCCAGGAAATGCCTTTCCCCGTGGTTCCTGATGCTGTAGTTCAGTGGGGATGGGGAATTGGGAGGCATTTGTGTGATGTGGCCCCTGGTCTTGCTCAGAACATCCCAGAACACCTGGGCAGTGTGTAACCCCCTCCACCAGGGCTGGGGGTTCCTGGGAGTGCCAAGAGGGGCATCTCAGGGGGAACCAGTGTGACAACAACAGAGGCTCCAGGACAGGCAGAGGGTATTTTTGCAGAGTGTCAAATGTTCTCACATCTGCACTGTCTCTGTTCAGCAGTGTCCATGTATCCAAGTGGAGAGTTTCCCAATAAACACCAGTTTTGATGCCCAATGAACGACTGTTGTGTCTTTAATTGTGAGAGGAGAACAGGATAACTTGTGTATCTCCATGGGCTTGGTGGAGCAGTGACCTGGGGGCTGTGATGGGTTTGCAGACACGAACCAGTGACCTGGGCAGAGTTCCCCTGGGCAGAGTTGCCCCTGGAAAGAGTTCCCCTGGGCGAGGAGGCTGCTCTGGCACAGCAGGGTGTGTTGGTTGGTGCCCCACTGTCCCTGGGTACCAACCATCCTCCCCACCCTCCTCGTTCTTCCTGCAATTCCTGCTGCTTAGTTTTCTTGTGATTTTTTCCTGTCCTCTTGCTAACATGAGTCCAATGCCACCCTCCCACAACCTGCCAGTAGTTCTGTGAAGGTAAGAGATCTTCTGTTCTGTCTGTGTGAGTCGGAAGGCAAAGCCAACCCCATGGTGGGCTCTCGGAGCTGGAGAAGGGCAGGGCAGCTCTCCCTGCACTTTGTTGTGCAAATCCAGAAACAAGCCAAGTCACTGGAGTCAGGAGACTCCATTTGAAGTCATGGTTTAAAAACCCTTTCTCTGGCAGTGGTTTAAAATGCTGCTGCAGCTTTCAGGATTCCCTAAAAGCTGGAGGCTGACCCTCAGTCTTTGTTATGTTAGCAGAGCATGGGGTGTCCCTGAGTGTGATCCCATGGGCTGGCACCCAGGAAGAGAGGCTGTGCCAAGCCAGAGCTGTGCTCAGAGGGTGCTCAGCAAGCAGCAGGGCACAGGGAAGGACCAGGCTTGTCTGTCTGCTGGAGCTTCACTCTGGGCAGCAGCACCAGGGAGGGAAACCCTCTGCCACGGTGGTCGTGGTGGGTGGGTGGGAGAGGAGACCTGTGGGGTGGTGCTGTGTGTGCCCATGTGTGTCAAACATCTCCCACCTCTCTGAGAGTGGTCCCTGTGGTGCCCCCAGGCTGTGAGGCAGCGCTGGGTTAGTTGTGTGTCACCTTCCCTGGCATTTTTGGTTTCATTGGTTCACCCTCCCTCTCTCCTGCCCATTTTCCATGCGTGGTGGTGGTTTCCATCCTGACAGTGTGATGTTCTTGTGCAATAAGTACCTCTCCTTCTGGCTGGTGACCAGGGAGATGGAGCTGCTTGAGTAACAGTCTTCTCTTGTGTTTGTAGGTCTGCAGAGGGATCCAGGCCTGTTCCCAGCTGTGCCTCTCGAGCTCTGTAAAGGAGATTCTGGCAGTGATGGACTCGCTTTGTACAAGGGGCAGTCCGAGATGCTGGAGGTGAAAGTGCAGCACAACTCTGAGTCGGAATACTTGGCCAGAGATGGTCCTTCAAGCAACAGCTCCTTCTACAGCAGCGAAGGAGAAGGGACAGATCATGAGGGAGATATTCTGGATTGCAGCGGGTCCAGGCCTTTACTGATGGATTCGGACGAGGAGGAGGAGACGGGCAAGCTGTGCCCAGGGTTCCTGCAGCCTGCACCCACCTCCAAGGAAGGTGCCCACTCCCAGCCTGGAGTGGGGCAGACACTGTTCCCAGCTTTCCAGGCTCACACTGGGGAGGTCTTCAACGAGCCAGATGTTTTTGCCACGGCTCCTTTCCGAAGCTCCAGAAAAGTGCCTGATGAGGTGGATGTCTTTACCAAAGCCCCTTTTATCTCCAAGGGCCACACGGCTCTGCGACGTGCAGAAGAAGCAGATGTGTTCCTGAGAGCCCCTTTCACCAAGAAGAAAAGCCTGGAAGAGTTGACTTCCCATAAGGAACCGTTCCCACCACCCGTTTTCCTCAGCCAAGGGGGCGACGGCCAACACAGAGCCCACGGAGTGTTCCCGAGCCTGGATTCAGCCTCTCTGAGATCCCAGTATCCTCCTGCCAGCTTCCCTCAGCCAGGAAACCTCCATCCCTGCCCTGTGAGAGCCGTGGAGGCCCAGGAGGGCATCCCTGCCAAGGAGCAGGGCGACGTGGGCGGCGAGAGGAGCGCAGGGCAGGCACCGCCGCAGGAACCCGCGCTGGGCACCGCGGGCGACAAACCCTTCCGTCTGCAGTCCCTGGCCAAGTATTCCCGTCACTACGGCCCCGAGGATGGGCCAGGCCTGGAAGCCAAGCCCATAGCTGCCTACAAAGTGGTGTGTCAGAGCAACAGGCAGGCCATAGCGGGCTCGGTGTCGGTGGGGCCGCCGTCCTCCAGGACTACGGAGCTGCCCGGCACCGCCGACCCCTTCGCCTCCGCGCCCTTCCCTTCCAAAGCGGGCAAGCAGAAGCCTTAACGTGCTGGGAGCTGGGGCTGTGCTTCCCACAGCGCCTGGAACCTCGTAGTTGACATGAATGACATAGCAATATATATATATATATATATATAAAAAATAATTATTATTTTTGGTCAGAACTCTATTTGCAGTGATAGGTAGATGAACTGGTTTAAGTTATGTTAGTCCCAATGCCTGGCTCTCAGGATCCTCATGGCCTTTCTCACCCTCCTCTTCTCACTGGCTTCCCCCCAGGTATATTTTTAAATGCTTTTCCAGACCAGTAGTAGTCCATATTTTCTGGTCCTGGCTACAGAAATGCATTATCAGATGAATGAAAAGGTTTATTAATTACAGAGCAAGTCAAGCAGGAACTTGCTAATGCTCTGGAAAGGACGTGATTTCACAGGTTGGAGGGTTCCTTTGCTGCCAGGGATGTTCCTGCCATGGCCTTGCCCCCCTGGTGGAACACATGGCAGTGCTGGGGCCACAGGAGTCAGGGAAGGACCCACAGTGCCTTCAGTCTTGGGAGCTCCCAGTGAGGCAATCAGGCTGTTCCTGTTGCTGGAAAATGGAATTACTGTGCAAACAATCAGGCAAAGCTTTCACTTTCACACATGTATTTCCTGTCTGGTCTATGCCAAAGTGTAGGACCCGGGAATCTGCTTATGGTGAAGGAGAGATGTGTATTTACAGTATTAAAAACAGACCTCTGGAGAAATTCCTGATGCAAAGAGCTGTGTGGCTGTGCTGATGTACCTGACAGGGTGTGACTGCAGCAGCCACAGCCCCGTTGGACTGGTCTGTACTGCCAGAGAGCCTGACTCAAACTAAGCCTGCCTTTTGTTTTCCTGTTGGTTGAGGATGAACTTAAACAAAATCCGTTCCCTCTCCTTCTGAAGTATTATAAGTTTTCCATCCTGATCCCAAAGAGAAGGACAAGTGCTTATGGTGTGACCAGGCAGAGTGTTCAGAGGCAGAATCCCCCTGAGCAGGCTGTGCTCCCTGCTCTTCTCACTGGTGTAACCCAGAGAGAAGGGAAACCACCCAGATTTATTTTGCAAAGTGCCTGGTTGCATGACTTGTCCTGGATCTGCCATTCCTGGCCTGCCAGGACTGCTTGTTGTGAGTGTGGACTGGCTCTCACATCCCTGGTTATCAGGGCTCTGTGGGATCCCAGTCCAAGCTGGAGCCTCGTGCTGAGGGGACAGGCCGTATTTTGTGTTTGGGGGTCTCCCACGGTGGGTTTGTGGGTCTTTGGGGGTTTGCAGGGGACTTGCTGGAGCTGTGGGTTGGTCTCTGAGGTTGGGACTGGCTGTGTGTAGAGCAGGTCCCTCCCTGTGCACTTCCTGGTGTGTTTGGGCTCTGAGAGCAGGTCCTGGGAGAAGTGACCCTGGAGAAGTGTCCCTTGGAGGGAGGGAAGGATCAGCTGTGGCTCCTCCTGCCTCACTGGAGCCACACCTGGGAGAGCTGCTGCAGCTGAAAATGGGGTTTGGTGTAGTTCGGTGAGGGAAAAACCATGAGAGCACCTCCAGCACAGGGCTGTGTGTGATGTCCAAGCAATGGGTGGAAAGGGAATGCAGGAGGCACAGTCAGGATGTGTGTGGAGGCTGCAGAAAAGCAGGAAACTGCACAGGCTGGGGCAGACTCAGTGCTGAGAACAGGGTTTGCCCTGGACTGCTGGC
>JAOXXN010000271.1:504718-520142 GCA_026770055.1 Myrmophylax atrothorax
GGGCTGGGCTCAGGGGGGCTGGGCTGTGTCCCAGAGGAGCTGGGCTGGCTCAGGTGGGCTGGGCTGGCTCTGGTGGGCTGGGCTGGGCTCAGGGGTGCTAGGCTGGGCTCAGGGGTGCTGGGCTGGGCTCAGGGGTGCTGGGCTGGGCTCAGGTGGGCTGGGCTGTGTCCCAGAGGAGCTGGGCTGGCTCAGGTGGGCTGGGCTGGCCCTGGGGGGCTGGGCTGGCCCTGAGCCCCGCTCTGTGCCCTGCAGGAGGGGCAGTCCCCTGCTCATCGGCGTGCGCAGCGAGCACAAACTCTCCACCGACCACATCCCCATCCTGTACCGCACTGGTGAGTGGCACCCCCTGCCCCGGGAGCCTCCCCTGGCACAGCCACCCCCGGGCACCAGCACAGCTCCCACACATCCCTGTGTGCCTGGATTGCACTTGGAAACCTTCCTCTCCTCCACCCCCTCCCGCCAGTGCTCAGTTTGGGCATCGAGGGTTTGATGTCCAGTCATTGCAAGGAAAATGCATCTTAACAGGATAAAACAGAATCCTGGAATCACACAATGGGTTGGTAAGGACCTTAAAGATCATCTTGTTCCATGGGCAGGGACTGGCCCAGGTTAGTCCCACCAGCCTGGCCTTGTCATTCCCAGGGGGATTGGAACAGCTCAGTATAGTCCAGGTGACAGTCTGGTTAAACTTAAACACCCAAATGTGGCATGTTGGCATTGCTGGACTGACAGAGCCTCCCAGGCCAGAGGCTTGGCATGATCCCAAACCTGTCCCTCACCCCCCAACAGCATTTGTAAGCAGCAGAATGTGCCACCCTTCAGGTGACAGTCTATATTTGTGTTGTCCCTCCATCTCTCACCCAAATGTTTCACCACCAACATGTGGTTGCACCCTTGGAAATGAGAAGGGACAGAGAATGACCCTGTAATTTACTGTTACAAACCCCTTCAGTGCCTGGACTTGTGTTCTGAGCAGTGCAAGGATCCCAAGGAACTGATCCAAAGGATCTGCTGTCCTGTGTCTTGCTGCTTCCCAAGGGTGTAGCTGCTCCAAGAAGCAGCTCCAGCAGCTTTGCCTCTTGGTTGTGTTGGATAATTGGCACTAACCCTTCATGTATGTAACTCTGGATTTGTTTTACTGCTTCTCTGAAGTTTGCTTTGTTTTGTTTTGTTTTTTTTTTTCCCCAATTGCACTTCCAGCTGTACAATCTATGGATCATTCTTTTGATGGAATATCCATAAAAATGGAGGAAGGTGCCTACCAGCAAAATAAAAACTATTACTGGGAATGTCAGACAAATCCTCCAGTTCTGTAGGAAAGGAATCACAAATGAGATGCATTGTCTCTTTAATATGTGGTTGTTGCTTTCCTTGTAGTGAAACAAATGGGATAATCAGAATTCCTGCTTGATCAGAAACATCACGAGCAACACACAGGAAAATCCACCCACCATCCCATTGCAAATCTGGGGCCATCCTGCTCAGCATGTGCCAAACTGATGGCAGTGCACGTTCCCTGCAGCTCTGACTCCAGGGGGAACCAGCAAATCACCTTAAAACCCAAACCCCACTGAACTGGGAGGCTGCTGATAACCCCAGTGCAGCCACTGCCCAAAATTCCCCCTGGAATTCTGGTTGACAGAGCTGCATCTTCCCCCCTGAGCGTGGTGTGAGTCTGAGCTGCAGCCTCTGGTGGGAGCAGAAAGCTTGGCCTGAGGCTGCAACTTCTCCCCTTTGCTCCTTTAGCAGGGGGGAACCAGTTTGGATCCACATCAAGGACTTGATTTGTTTTCAAAGGCTGACCCAGCAGATGTGATGACCTGAGTTCACATCTGGAGCAGTGTAGGGTGGGGAGGGTAAAATCCTGACCTGAATTCCCAGGGACTTGAGGAACCAAAGCTCCTCAGCTCTCAGGGGGGCTCAAAACCCCACCCCCTGCCCATTTTTGCTGTACCTGTGTTGAAGTTTTTGATTCAGGAGGTAAAAGATGAACCTCTGTGTTGCTTCTGAATTCTCATGGATGGGGTGGTTGGTGCTGTGGAGCCACAATCCAGATTATCTGCAGATAAATGAATCTGTGGACAAATCCATGGATAACAACCATTCCTGGCTGATAATGCTGACTGGGACTCTCCTTGGGAAGCACACACAGGACACACTCCAGGGTCCTACAGGAAAGCAAGGCCACATAATAAAGTCAGTGCAGGGAAATGTTCTATTTTGAGGGACCAAATTTGCATGTTTTGATCAGGTTTGGGGGTTTGTGTTGGGGAATGGCCACTAAAACCCATCTCAGCTCTGTCCTTCCTCAGCACCAAATTATGTCCTTCCTCAGCACCAAATCATGTCCTTCCTCACCACCGAATCATGTCCTTCCTCAGCACCAAATCATGTCCTTCCTCACCACCGAATCATGTCCTTCCTCAGCACCAAATCATGGCCTTCCTCACCACCAAATCATGGCCTTCCTCACCACCAAATCATGTCCTTCCTCAGCACCAAATCAGTCTGTCCTGTCTCATCTCAACAACAAAGATGTTGTTTTCCTCATTTACTGACTTACTAACTCTTAAGTTGTTGGCTGACTGGACTTTCTCACCGAGTAGCAACATGAAAGCAGTATTTTTAATTTACATTTGCACTTGCACAAGTAGAAATTCAAACCCCCTGAGCTCTGCTGACATCACTGAATCAGCTCAGTGTCCAGTAAGTGAAACAGCATCAGGATTATGGAAGAAACAGAGAATAGAGGAACTTCAGGGTTGTTGTTCTTCAGCAATGGGCCCATTTTGGTGGATAAGCTGATTAATCCACCCCCATCCTTTCCATGCCCTGCACAGTGACTGGCAGGAATTGTGCTCAAGGCCAGTGCTGAGCAGGAGGTGTTGGGTCCTCATCTGCATCCCTGAGGAGCTTCACCACTGAGAGGTATTTTTTGAGGAGGATTAGAGAGTGTTGGGAATTGCCAGAGTATTCCAGAAGGCATCCCTGGTGAGGCACTGGACTTCTTTAAAGGCTTAGCACAAGTTTGTCCAAAGCTGACTCTTGGTCCTTGTGCCCACCTGGATCCCTCCTGGCATCAGCAGAGGACCCAAAGCAGGGCTGATTTTTGGATCCCAGTGAGGTGGGTGTGTTGGATAGGGCAGGAACAGGTTGGAGCACTTAATCCTGGATTTCCTAAGCTGTGTCTGAGCACCTGAGCTCTGCCAGAGCTGGCATTGGGGTTGGGTTCCATCTGCCATGCTCAGAGGAGCACTGTGCTTGCACAGGGGGCAGCTCTGAAAGGATTTGCCCAGTGCTGAGAAGAATTGCCCAAAAAAGATCAATCCTGCTCCATTTCTAAGAGCCTGGGGAGAGTCAGGGAGCAGCTTGAGAGCAGAAACAGGGCAGGGTCAAAGGGGGCTGCTCATGAAGCAGCTTCAGTGGAGCCACACAGGACTTTCATTGGAGCTTTTGCTTTTGTTTCCCTCTACATTTAACCCCCTGCTGTGACACTGAACCTGCAGATTGAGTTGGAAAGGACATCAAGCCCTTGCAGAGCAAACTGAGAGCGGGCACAGCTGCCCTGCCCTCTGTCACTGCTGGCTCCTCTGGGACCACCTGCAGGGCCCAAAATAGTGCTTCATGTTGGTACCCAGTCTTGGGGCCTCTGTGGGTCTGCCCTGTGCCCAGGTGGGCAGCGTGGGCGGCTCCTCACCCTCGTGTCTTGCAGGCAAGGACAAGAAGGGCAGCTGCAGCCTGGCCCGTGTGGACAGCACCACCTGCCTCTTCCCCGTGGAGGAGAAAGCTGTGGAGTATTACTTTGCCTCTGATGCCAGGTGAGGACTTCTCAGCAACTGAGATCAGCTCAGTTGGTTAAAACTTGGCTGTAATAATGCCAAGGTCGTGGGTTCAATCCCCTCTGTGGGCCATTGACTTAAGAGTTGGACTCGATGATCCTTGGGGGTCCTTCCAACTCAGAATAGTCTGGGATTCTGTGATCCTTGGACATCCCATTCCCCCCCAGCGTGCCTTGGTGAGCAGGACTAACCCAGTCTCAGCTCCGGACAGACAATGACCTCTTGAACAGCGTGAGATGGGAGTTCACTTGCTCCTCAGAACAGACAAATAACTACCTGAGGGTCTCCTGCTCACACTCACGAGTGCCTCCACGCTGGGGAGTCCAG
The DNA here is from genome assembly GCA_026770055.1 of Myrmophylax atrothorax. Lineage (NCBI taxonomy): Eukaryota > Metazoa > Chordata > Aves > Passeriformes > Thamnophilidae > Myrmophylax > Myrmophylax atrothorax. The sequence goes on from JAOXXN010000271.1 coordinate 508,885, forward strand.
CAGGTCCCCTGGGAGCTGCCCCGTGGCTGTGCCCGTGAGCAGGGCTGGGGCTGTGCGTGTTCTGCGGTGCTGGCCCCGCGCCACGGCGACCTCACCCCGAGCTGCATCTTCCTGAGGCTTGTGGGTGGTTCAGAGAGAGGGTTTTATTGGGCTCAGGGACAACAGGGCGCAGCTGGGAAGTTTGCATCCGGATCTGAACTTGCAAAGAGTTCAAATCCAGGGGGGTTGGGCCAGGTCCATCTCCAGCATTACATTTCTAGATATCACAATCCCACCCCCGGGACTCACAAAAGCAGGGCCAGCTCTGGCGTGCAGAGGTGTAACAGCACTGCCCTCGTGGAGTCTGTCCTGCCTCACCCAGAGACAGCAAACCCCTGCCAGGGCAGCAGGGAAGCTGTGCTCTCTGCTCGCTGCCGTGATTCCAGCAGACACAATCCCAGCTGCTGCTCCAAGGCAGGCAAATATCCTGACGTGCTTCCCAGCGGTGCCAGAACTCCTCCAAGTGCATTGAGAGCTACTATTTTTGTTTTGGGGAGATCTGCACAGCTCCTCTGCTTTCACATCCAAATGGTCTTTCTCAGCCTCCTCCCTGGCAGCTGCTCCTGCTGCATCTGTGCTGGGATGTCTCAGGGCTGGGAAGTGGCACTCGAGGTCCTGGTCCCTGCTGTGCTCTGGCTGCTGCTCCAGCCACATCCAACCAAAGCTCCTCGGGACTCCCAGAACTTCCCACTCCATGGGATGTCTCAGGGTTGGGAAGTCCCTCAGGGTTCTGGTCCCTGCTGTGCTCCAGCCATGTCCAACCAAAGCTCCTCAGGACTCCCAGCACTTCCCACTCCATGGGATGTCTCAGGGCTGGGAGGTGGCACTCGGGGTCCTGGTCCCTGCTGTGCTCAGCTATGTCCAACCAAAGCTCCTCAGGACTCCCAGCACTTCACGCCCCACAGAGGTTTGTGCTTTCTGGGAGGGTGTTACAAAAGCAAGGAAGAAAATACAACCTCAGGCTTGGATAGAAATCAGCCCCAAGCGTGTCTTGCCCAAACTGAAGGGCCGATGAGTTAATCAAAGCTCAGGAAAGCTGGGAAGGAGCACAGGAGCTTTGGCCAAGCTCCCAAAGTGATCAAGATTCTCAGTGCCACAGACTCTGGATTCCAAAACGAGGGAGTTACTGCAGGAACAAGCCTGAGGCTGTTCTGCCACAACCACCTGTGCTCACACCAAAGGGAGGTACCTGGGATGAGCACTCAGGGTCAGGAAGATGCTCCAAGGGCTGGAGCTGGGGACAGGCTGGCACAGCTGGGGGGGTTCAGCCTGCAGGACAGAGACCTTTGCCAGGGCCTGAAGAGACTTCAGGAGAGACAGAGAGGGACTTTGAAAGGGCCTGGATGGACAGGACAAGGGGGAATGGTTTTAAACTACCAGAGGTGAGATTTAGGTTAGATATGAGGGAGGAATCCTTCCCTGGGAGGGTGGGCAGGCCCTGGCACAGGTGCCCAGAGAAGCTGTGGCTGCCCCATCCCTGGGAGTGTCCAAGGCCAGGCTGGACAGGGCTTGGAGTGTCAGCTCTCCCTGCACCCCAGCAGTGCTGTCTGGCTCAGTGAGACCCTCAGGAGCTGCAGCCCAGGCTGAGAGCAGGGCTGGCCCAGGCTGTGCGAGCAGGTCCAGCTGCCAAGGTCGGGCTGGGAGCTGCTCGCACGCTCTTTGCGCCTGCACGGGGGAGGTGAGTGCACATTGCACAGGGCTCAAGCACAACTTAGTAAGAGATTCCTGGAAAGTCTCACAGCCTCAAGGGTCTTCACCTTTGGCCAAGAGCAAAGGAAGATTTGCTCCCACTTAGTCCATCCCCACCATAACCAGGGGCCCTTCTCCAGCTGCAGAGAACTGAGGCTGGTGGGAATTCACACACGCAACAATTCCTGTGGAAGGCCAGTCCATCCCTTCTTCACTGATGGGAAAACAGGGATGGGTTTATTAATTCTTTTTTTTAAACTTTTTTTTTTAACTGCCAGATCCAGTTTAAGGAGCAGGGGAAGCAGCAGCACTGCTGTCCCCTCCAGCAGGTGACCAGAGACAATCCTGGAGGGACATCAGCAATTGGAACTGGCTCTTCCTCCCTGGGCATCATGCCAAGGACAGGGGCACACCATTTCTTCTCCTGCCCTATTCCCACTGCTTAATAAGGTCTCAGGAAAACATGAGAATGTCCCAGATGAGTTTGTGCACCTTGTCTGTGCCACAAAACACCCCTGTGATTTCCAACCAAATTCCTTGGCTATAACAGGCAGTGATACACAGAAGATTTTTGTTAATCCATTATCCTGACAACTTAAAGCCAGAGAAATGTACATTCACCCAACAGATTCCACTCAGCATGGCATTTCTATTAAAGTCAGACTTGATTCAGATGACATTGAGAGCAAAGAGAGCAAGGGGACACTAATCATGGTTGGGTTGGAAGGACCTTAAAGCTCATCCCATTCCACCCCTGCCATGGGCAGGGACACTTCCCACCAGCCCAGGTTGCTCCAAGCCCCGTCCAACCTGGCCTGGGACAATTCCAGGGATAAAGAAACCTCCACAGAGAGCAAGAATAGGAAAATTTAAACTATTTCTCCACTTATCTAAACAAAAACCAACCAAACAACCTCCAAACCTCACTGCTGCAGGATCTCAGATGCCAGCAGGCAGTGGGATTCTAAAGGATTGCATATAAATAAAGCAAAAATATTGGGAGTTCTCACATGAAATACTGAGGGAAACCCCTGGAATTTGGGATTGCTGTACAGCCCCTCCTGCTCCAGAGCTTCGGGGAAAATTAAACTACCATGAGCCAAGCCCCAACCCCTCCATCAGCAGGTGCCCCCACCAGGGGCCCCAGGAACCCCCTGGTCAGGTGGGCTGATGCCCAGAGCAAGGCCAGGCCTGTGAGGGTGCCAGGTCCCTACAGCCCCCTGGTCCTGGAGGAGAAACAACTGACAAAAACAAAGTGTGGCCCGAGTGGAAAGAGCAGAACCAAACAGGGCAGGAGCTCCTTCCTCCCTCTCTGAGGGAGGAGCCAGCCTGGCTGCCCACCCCAGACACCCTGGAAATGCCCCTCTCTGCCCACAAGCCTCACATCCCACCCCGAGGTGCCCCTCCAGCTTTAACCAGCACAGCCCGGGTGGGCAGAGCTGAGGACACACATCTGGAGCTGAGCCACATCTGGCTTGGTTGGAGCCTTTGTGTCACCCCCACATTCCCCTACCTTTATCTCCTCTCAGGATCCTCAGAGCAGCCCTTGCTTTGAGCTCTGTGTTTTATTTGGGTCTCCCTAAAGTGGTCCTTAATTAAACAGAGGGTTTTCTGGGTATGTTTCTGATTGTATCACGTTTAAACCAGACCCCCAAGCCCAGACCCACGACTGACACAAAACAGAGAGCTCTCCACACAACAGCTCCCCAACCCTTGGTTACTTTGATGTTATTGCTTTTCTGCTTCAGAGGCCAAGGCAGGGGCTTGGGGCAGAGAGACTGAAGCCTTGAAATTTGCCCCCAAAGCAAAGAGAACACATCCTGCCCCGGGAGGGTCTGGGCAGGTGCTTTAGGAACCACTGGCACCTCATTCCCAGCTCACCCCGAGTCCTGAGCAAGGTCAAGGAAGGGGCTGCTCAAATCCTTCCCCAGCGTGGAGAAACACTCAGACCCCGGGCACTGACTGCCCACAACCCTCTGTCCTCTGTCCCACCACCTGTGCTGTTACTGCTCCATCCCCACCTCCCCTTGACTATCCAGCTGATCCAGAACTCTTCCATCTGCTCCAGAGCTCTTCCAGGACGGACAGCAGGTGCAGAGTTTGGGGATTTTGCAGTCTGGGTCTTTGGAAATCCTGCCTGGAAAGTGCTGGAGTGTGACCTCAAGGTGTTTCCAGGAGGAAGAGCCAAGGCGGACGAGTGGAGGCAGCGGGGGCTCCTCCCGGCAGCGCAGCAATTAAACCCACGGCCTTCCAAAGGCTCTGTGCTCAGGCAAAGGGAAGGGAAGGAAGTTGGAAGGCTTGGGAAAAGCTTGGGGAGTTCAGCAGGCTGCTGAGGAGCGGATTGTGTTACTGTGAGCGCTCAGACTTCCTTCCACAGGGCTCCTTGCAGGGATCGGAGCCCGCCCGGAGCAGCCACGCGCTGCTGGGGCTGGCCAGTGCCCCACAGCCAGCTGAGACCTGGGCACACGCAGGGAGGGGCAGGGGAACATCCCCTCCAGCAGCAAACCCTCCTCAGAGCTCCCAGGAACCAGCACACCTCCCTCTGTCCTCGGGCTTTCCGTGTCCACGCAGTGACATCAGTGAGCGACTCCGTCCCGAGCCGTGCCCCTCCTGTCCTTGCCCCTCCTGTCCTTGCCCCTCCTGGCCGGCTCATCCTCTCGCCTGACTCACCACAACCACCCAACTCCCACTCCTTTGGACCTCCACTCTCAGCAATCTTTGTCCCTGGGGCAGCTTCAGCCACCAGTGAGTACAAACCTACAGCAGTGAAGTCACTCTCGGAGCTGGGGGGGCTGACTCAGAGGGGCAGGGGCTCAGCACTTGAGCAGCTCCAGGGGCTCCTCCTGGACCCACCAGAAGGCTCTTTGCTGGCACTGCCCACTGAGGTGTGCCAGGGCTCGGCACAGATCCACTGGGAATGCTGGAGAGCCAAGCGGTGCCACTGCCCCGTGCTCAGAGCCCACAGCAATGGGAATGCCCCAGATGATCCCCCACCCTGCCCCAGGGGGAGAGGGGGAGATGGGCTGGCCCTGCAGCAACCTGGGAAGGCTCAGCTTTGGTCCTATTCCCATCCTCCTGCCATGGATTGAGGCTAAAGGCAGGAAAAGCAGACCTGAGAGGAGCTTCCAGAACTGCTCCTTGGCAGAGCTACCTGGGGGCAGACACACGGTAAGGACAGTTTGCTTTGGCAAGTTGCTTGTAGGAATATATATACATATATATATATTTATACATTTTAATACCTTTGGCAAATAAAGGATCATAAAAAGAAAAGTTGGTTGGCTTTCCTGGCTGGGCAAAGAATGTACTTTAGGTGAAAAAATAGACTCTGAAAAGGATAAAGCAAGAAAAAAACCCCCTAAACCATTTACAAAAAGCCCATAAACCATTTACCATAAACATCTGACATCCCTCTGAGCCTGCCTTGTCCCTGATGCCACAGCTCAGTGGTGGGTGAGAGCACGTTGCTCCTGGCTGATCAGCACAACGATCCTGCCACACCTTTAGGGAGACACTTGAGGGACAAACCTCTCTTCAGTCAGGTCCAAATCCCCATATTTATTAGTCTGCTCATGCTCTGGAATGAATTTCCCCCAGTGGAAATCCCTGGGCTGACAGTGCAACACGAGGCCAAAGAGCAACCAAATGTTCCACTGTGGAGCCTCCTCTTCCCTCCCTTTCCTCTTCCCCTCCTGATGCTCATCCCCAAAGCTGCAGACCTTCTCTGGCCCCTCAGCTCCTCACCAGCCTCAGGGTCACAGCAGCACCTCCACAATGAGTGCAAATGTCTTTCATATGGAGGAGGAACTGCTCAATTTGGGTCATCTCTGAAGCACCAAGACAACTCCTGAATGTTGCCTTCAAATATTCCCCTTTTATGTGCATGCCTAAAAGGCCTGTGCAGCGTGAAAGAGGCATAAAATAAGTTACAGACTGTTCAAATGGTGTCACTCCTGTGTAAAATGGCCATAAAGGTAATTGGCCCGTCCCTTCCATCACGTAAATCGCTCTGAGAGTGCTCCAGGAGGCCAGTTCTTGGCCAACACAAAGCAGGCCAAGAAGGAAAAGCATCTTGCAAGTCTAAAGGAGGTTTATGGACAAGATCCTAATGGAAAAAGTCTCCAAGCACGTGGCTGCCCAGGGGAAACTTGGTTATGGGGAGTTCCACTCCAAGCCAACCTGCACCTTGGGGATGTGACACTTGGACACGTGCAAGTGGTGAAAGACCATCACATTCCTGGGAGAAGAGGGCTGGGCCAAAGCCCACTGAGTTCCTGGGAATGCATCCACTGATGACACTGGGCTTTGCACCAGACACCCTGCAGGATCTGGAAAGATACTTAGGAAATCAATGAAGACAGGCTGGGAATGTTGGGGGTGTTCACCTGGAGAAGAGAAGGCTCCAGGGAGTCCTGAGAGTCCCTTCCAGAGCCTAAAGGGACTCCAGGAGAGCTGGAGAAGGACTTGACAAGGGCACAGAGTGGACACTGGTACCTCAGAGGGCACAGGAACTCTGCCAGCCATGCAGCTGGCCCTTATTTATTTGCAGGCTGGGGGCTGGTTCTCCCCTGATGTGCATCCAGCAAACCCAACTGAGCCTCACCTGGTGCTCAGCAGCAGAAAAGTTCCAATTCCATTCCCTTCCTCCTCAACAGCCTTTCAAACCACATGGAAACTCAGGGGATCATGGGGGACAAACAGGAAGCATTTCCAGGGCAATGGAATACCCTGTGTTCTGGGGAGAGAGCCAGGGGAGCCAGGCCAGGATGGGCATGGGCAGGAGAGAGCCAGGGGAGCCAGGCTGTGATGGGCACAGGGAGGAGAGAGCCAGGCTGTGATGGGCACAGGGAGGGGAGAGCCCATTTTATGAGCTTTCCCTTGGAAAAAGCTTGTGCAGGAAGGGCTGGAGACGGAGAGGGAGGGGAGCCAGAGCAGCTCCCCAAGCAGGGGGGTAGAGCCCTGCCAGCAGCAGCACAGGGGTCACACTCTGAGGCACCCACAAACCATGGGGGACACCCCAAGCTCCCCTTTGCTGCCAGAGGGACCAAGACCCTTCACGTTCCAGCCCCAGAACACCAGGGTGGATGTCAGCCAGTGGCTTTGCCTTCCTGCCATATGGAGCCAGTATGGAAAGGCAGGTGGGAATGACTTCTCCTCATGCCAGCCCCGCAGGTGGCATCCCCCCACAGCGAGTTGGCTGGAGGGAAGCAGAGCAATGCCCAGTTAGAACGTTTGGAGCATGTTCTCATCTCCCTCAGAAGGATGTGATGCTTCCAGCAGAGACACCACCCCAGCTCCTCCTCAGGCACAGCAGGATCCCCTCACCAGACCAATTCTGGCACTGCAGCCAATCCATGCTTTGGGAGGCAACTCCACAGGGTTCAAAAGTACAGCTCAGTGAGAACAGACACACAAGCCCCTCTTCAACACCAAGATTTTCCCTATAAATCTGCAGGACTCACATTCCCAATTCCCAGTTCCTGCTCCCCCTCCCTGGAGAGGTGGGGGAGTTCCCCCCAAGGGATGAGCATCTTGAACAGGACAACAACTTCCTCAGGGCCCCAAAGCTGAGCCACGAAGCCTCGAATTCAATAAACACTTCCAGGGATGGCGACTCCATCTCCCTGTAATTCCAAAAAAACCCACAAATCTCTCACCAGTGTCCAGGGATTTTCTCTCTTTTCCCTCCCTGGGGAAGGCCACCAAGAAGAGCTGGTTCATTCCAGGCTTCCTGCTCACATCTGAGTGTTGCTCACCCCAAAACCTGCCCCATTCCCACGTTTCTTGCTGTCCTTCTCCCTTCCTGGAGAACAAATCCATTTGCCACCAAGCAAGCTGTGAGCAGCTCCTCTGGGCTCGTGTTGGCACATAATAAACACCCCCTGCTCCAGGGCATTTAGAAGCAAAAAATAAAATTAAATAAAAACTAAAGCCCCCCTGCTTTCCAGTCCAAGAAACTCCAATAACTGCTGATAAATAATCCTATTTTTATTACAAAGGAAAACATTTTTAAACTTCGAGAGCCCTTTCATTTCTGTCTGTACAGCAGAGATCAAATTTATGTCCCTCTTGCCACTATTAATACAAAGCATTAAACCAAGAGGGGCATCCAGGACCCCCAGAAATATTTATGGTCAGGGCTGGGCCTCTTTGTATCTGCAAAGAGTGTTGGAGGAACGACTGGAGGAGGCACTTGAAGAGATTTATTCCTTCCCCCTGGGAATTCAGTGTCTGAACCAGAAACAAATTCTGCCATGACATAATATTCCATAAAAGAAAAATATGGCCCAAGTATTTTATTTGTACATAAAAATCGTCGTTTTAATTAAAAGGAAAAACATATAGAGGGTCTTATCGGGGGTTTTGGCAAGAACTAAGTGATGCATTCAGTGTTATACAACCAAAAACTACTGGATTTTTATTCTGCAACGTCATTTTTATCTGCCCTGAGACACATTTCACGAGCAGAGTTATTGCAAGGGCCTTATTCTGGTTCTGCTTAAAACAACGAAGGGGAGAACTGGAGTTGCTGAGTCCATTTGAATTGTGCCACTGCAGAGCAGTGCCCTCGAGGGCATGGCCCGAGGCCCTTCTGGAGAGGAGGTGCCCACCAGAAGGAACCCAGCCCTGCCCTCCATGGCTCCTTCTCCCAGTTCTGGCCCCTTCCCTGACCCTCCATCCAGTGCTGGTTTGCACCGATTGCAATTCCAGCTCTGGGAGCCAAACTCCATGACTCAAACCTGGTGTGGTCCAAGAGATCAACCTCTGCCTGGCTGTTGGTGGAGATCACACAGCATGTTCCCTTCCCCACCAAGGGATCAAGCTCTGTCTGGCTGTTGGTGGAGATCTCATGCCACGTTCCTTTCCCCACCAAGGGATCAGCTTCTGCCTGGCTTTTAGTGGAGATCTCATGCCATGTTCCCTTCCCCAGCCCTTGGCACAGCTCCCACCCCCATGTGGGAACCCACCTGAGCTCCAGTCAGAGCCACATCTGCTCTCTGGGGGTGAAATCCTCCCTCAAGGTGAGAGCAGGACACAGTCTGACACCTCTGAGCAAAGGTCTTGGAGGTGCCTCTGTGTGTCCACGAGCCACAACCACGCATGGAGAGTGTCCCACCCGGCACGTGCTTCCCACCACGACCATTCCTGTTACTGCCTGGAATCCAAGCTGTGCTGACCAACCCTAACCCTAACCCTAACCCTAACCACAGCTCCCTGCAAACCACCCTGCTCTTGCTGCCCAGTTCACTTGGGCTGTTCCAGTGGCCACCACAGGATGGTTTGGGCTGGGAGGGACCTCAAGGCTCATCTCCTTGCTCATGCAGAGACACCTCCCACTACACTGGGCTGTCCCAAGCCCCCCCACCAGCCGCAGCACCTCTGGGAAAGGTGAGAGCAACCCCAGGGCACGACCCATCCCTGGAACCACAAGGGGGTCACCCAGCCCTCTGTATTCCATACCAAGGCCTTCATAACACCCCAACCCTCCAACCACCGAGTCCAGGCAGATCCCAGCACGGCTGAGTCACCCCAGAGCTATTTTGCAGCAGGACCTTCCAGGCCCTCAGAGCAGAGCTGAGTCTGATCCCACGGAGCAGGACACGGAGCTCCAGGAGCCCCAGGGTGACTCATGGCACACACACCACTCGGGGCTTCTGGCTTTTATTTTTACTTCAGCAAAATATTCAGCTTGCCCTGGAGCAAAGCCATTAGTCACACTCACTGCTGGGAACGGGCAGAGAGAGAGGAGAGGGAGTTAAATGCGGTTTCCTTCTTCTTGATTTCATTGTTATTCATCAGGAGTGAAATTCCTTCCTCTGCACAAGCCCTATCTGTCATACCCCCCTCACATGGAATATGGGTCACCTCCTCCCACCCCCACAGAAACAAACATTTGCTGGGAAAAATCCCTTTCAGATTCCCTGAGAAACTTTGCAGAATGCTTTTTCCTCAGCCTCAGAGCCCACTTAAATCAGAAATTCTTGAGTTAAAGCACAAGCTCTCCATCCTTTCAGAGGAGATACATCCAGGGAAAACAGGAACCATCCCAAACAGCAAGTCATGTTAGAGCAGAGGTAGAATAGGGCAATGATGAAGGGCTTTGGGAGGACCCCTGGGACTTCCTGCAGGCAGAAATTATTGGTTGTGTTAATTGATTCCACCAAGGTGAAACCACCTGCAGTAATTTAGGGCCATAACTTGGAGCTCTAACTCAGCTACCAGATGAGTCTCCAAACCAACCACCCAGTCCTTGGGATGCTCCAAGAGAGGACAGCACAGCCCAGCAGCTCCCCAGGCAAAGGGGCTCCAAATTGCCCTCCAGGCACGGAGAAAACCTGCCCCTCCACACACAAACCAGGCAGCTAAGCACTAAATGCAGCATAAAGTGGCTGCTTTCCTCATCCTTTCAGAGAACAACTTGTCCTCCTGGGGGACAGGGGTGGGGCGTTCTGGGCCAGGAGCAAAGTTAAAAGATGGATGTGACTCCAACCCACTTCCAGCCATGGGTGCTGGGAGGGCTCCTCCTTCCAAACTGCCCACTCCACACACTGGGATCACTCCTGAAGCCCCTGCCCATCCCCTCTCCGTCCAGGTGGGCAGGAAATCACTGGCCAGCGGAAGGTCACCAGCTCTACTTCACCCTTTCCCAACAGAGTCTGGAACCACGAGCAGGACGGGCCTTTTAATGCCAACCCCAAAGCTTTCTGTGGTGTTTTATGGGGGAAGAATTGCCCTTGAAGAAAAACACCATTAAAAGCAGCATTTTGCACAAATTACTTTCACTGGGATGTAAAGAATGTGAGAAGTTTTCACAGCTTTAGTTGGACCACAAGTACCTTTGCATTAGAAATATAAATAGCAACTTAATCCAAGCCAGACCTTTTCCCAAAGAGGGACAATCCCTGAGACTTATTCCAACCCATCCAGATTTTATCTGACTTGCTGTTAATCCAGCAAACAACTCCTGAGCTACAGCAACAGGGAGAGCAAAATAAAGATCCCCGTGGGAAAACAACAACTTGTTTTCAAGCCTCTTCACTCAGTGCCTGGTCAGACACAACATCCCGTCACAAGATAAAGGACTTTTAGCACTTCCAGTGGCCCTTCTTGCCAGGGCAGCAGGAAAATGGGGCTTGTGGAACTGGGAAAACAGGAATGTGTCTCTAAGGGACTGAGAGAGTCACATCTTTGCTGCATCTGCTTCTCAGCATCCCACGGTCCTGCCCAGAGCAGGACACGCTGAGCTTTCCATCATTCCCACCACATGGATCCATCCCCTCCCACTTTCCTTTGGTTTTCATCCCCAAACTCGGCATTTCCCAGTCCCAGCCAGTTCTTCTGAGCACAAACCACAGTTGTCTCCAGTTCAGAGCAGGAGGAGGCCAAGGGACACACACAGAGGAATCATGGAATGGGTTGGGTTGGAAGGGACCTTAAAGCTCATCCCATCCCACCCCTGCCATGGGCAGGGACACCTTCCACCAGCCCAGGCTGCTCCAAGCCCTGTCCAACCTGGCCTTGGACACTCC
>JAOXXN010000271.1:539578-551672 GCA_026770055.1 Myrmophylax atrothorax
TCCTCTTAAACACCTCCAGGGACAGAGAATCCACCAGGTCTTGATCCAACCCCACTGTGATCACCAGCCCAGGGCACTCTGTGCCCTGGGCTGGTGATCACAGTGAGGTTGGATCAAGAGTTGGCCTTGATGATCTCAGAGGTCTCTTCCAACCCAACTGATTCTCTGATTCCTGTGGAGAACATTGCAGGGAGCTGCAGCAACACTTCAGTAGAACAACCTGAGTCACTCTGAAGGGACTTCTTGTGGCCACCCTGTGACTGAGAGCCAGCTGTGAGCAGGGCTGGACCCAGGACAGAGCCTGGCACGTGTCCCACGAGCTGCTGTCACACACAGGGCACTGCAGGGGCTCGAGGAGCCACCAAACCCACCAGGAGCTGCCCCAGGTGTTCCCAGACTGTGTCTGTTGGTTCTTTCCCACTCCTTTGATCCCAGGAAGGAGGTTGCTCCATATTTTCGTGGCTTCCTTCCACCAGTGAAGTTCCATTTCAGGCTTAAGAGTCTAAATCTTTTCTGCTTCAGAGTCCTTCATCACTGTAATCGTTTCTAGACCTATTTCAAAGCAAACCAGCGAGCTCTGAGTGTGTGATTATCCCTTCACACTTTGCCTGAAGGCCTCTGTGGGCATCACCTCCCTCTGCACTCAGGAGTTCAGCAGCATTTTGGAAGAACTTTCTGCAGATAAGGAGAAGGCAGAAAGCTCAGACTAAATTAGAAGTTCAGCTTAGCCTCTGAGAAATGATCTGCCTGTGGTAGGGGGTGAACCAGATGATCCTGAAGGACCTTTCCAACTCAACCCACTCTGAGATTCCATGAGAAGAGGTTTCAAAGATAAAGGATGTGGGATAGCTGAGCCCACCCCAGCAAGTCTCTCACCAGGGGTTAAGCAACCAGGCCCATGACACACTGAACTCCCCAACAGCTGCAACACCAGGAGGCTCCAAATTCCACAGGACTCCAAGGAAATTTTTACATCAGATCCTGTTCATTTCTGCACCGGAAAAATCCCAGAAACAGGAACCCTGCAAGTGTCAAAGAGGGATTTTTGCTGGATGCCTCGAGGCACTGAGGGCAGCCTGGCTGCTTTCAAGTCTGTGCCAAGGCTCCAGTTTCCACCCAAATCCTTAATCCCTCCAGCTAGGCTACAAAGTCATGGATTTTAGTAAAGGGACAGCACAGAATTTGAATTAATTGCCTGCTGAAGTTACATGAGCTCAGAGGAACAACACAGCACATCCATCACGTTTGATAAAACCTTCAATGCTGCCTCAACTCCCAAGGAAATGCAGTTTGCAAAAGCCCAAATCACGCCCTGGGGTTGTTTGGGCTCGGTTTGTTTCCACACAACAGAGATATTCCAACAAACAACCCAACAGCCAAAGCAGCAAAACACACGAACCAGACAGACCTTTCCACTGAATAAAAGAAATAAATGAAAAAAAAACAAACCCTTTCCCTTGGAGTGCTGGGACAACTGGCTGTGTCTGGAGTTTACATTTTACCCAGTATTCTGTAATAAGGGCTTATGTAATTCCAAGGCATTTATACCAAAGGAATGTGGGAGCTGCTGCAAAACACTCCCGAGAAAGCTCCACTGGCAACTCCCAAAGACTTTCCTGTCTCTGAAATTTATGGTTAATAATGTCAGTGCCACGGCCCTGGCAGGCACAATGTCCAGTATTTCCAAACTTTTGGTACAAAATGATTATTCTTCATCCAGGACAATCATTTTAGTTGGGGTTTTGATTTTTTGGGGGTTTTTTTTGTTTTTTTTGAATGAAGCTTTCCAAAGCTCAGCACAATTTCACGTCGCTCCTTCCACGTCTGAAAAAAAGAGGCACAAAGAGGGAGCCGAGGAGATGGCACTGCCCCAATCAGTGATGGAAAAGCGAGGTGGGAAATTATCTTCAGCACAAACAGCTCCACTCAAAGCTTGCATTTGATTAACACAGGACAAAGAAAGTGTGACTCAGCCAGAGAGAATAAAGCTCTCTTGAAACGAGGCACTGGCACAACAACAGCTGAACTGAGCCCCTTTCAAGGCAGGAGCCCCTCTCAGAGTTGGTTTTGACCTGCAGTTGCTGCTCTGGAAGGGACCTGAGGAGCTCCAGGTGCTTCCTCCACGTTCTCAGCTATGGAATGAGCTCACCCCTGCAAGCCCTGCCACGGTGAGAGCTCGTGAGGGCACCAGGGTGCTGCCCTCGTGCCAGGCTCTGCTGTAGGGAAGGGCAGAGTCCAGCACACAACAAAGCCCCCCCCCACCAGCAAAACTGGGCATGAGAAATCCCAGCAATTCACGGGGCACAAAGGGCTTCATGCCCCAAACCCACCAAAGAAGTCACCCCAGCAAAGGCAGAGCGAGGGCTCCGGAGTGGCACAGGTCCCTCGGGGACACGGTGACTTCTGCTGAACCCAAAGCCAAGGGAAAGCTCCTCAGGATCAGCAGGAGCCGCTCCAGCCCGTGCCTAGACAGAGATCTCTCGGACAAAGAACAAAGCAGAGGTGACTTACTTGTCCAGGATGAAATACAAATCGAAGCCCCCATAGCAGGCAGGACCACCGTTCTCCCTCTTGCCCCCGTGCCCGTCACAGGGGAGCACAAAAACTGCCAGCAAGAGACACCTGAAGCCAAATCTCAAGATGCTTTGCTTTGCAATGGCCATTATATCCCGAGAGGAGGAGAAAAAGAAACGTCTTCTTCCAAGGCTCCCTTACTGCACGGGTTTCTCCACAAAAGCCATTCAATGAGCTTCAAATGCACATCTGGAGGTTGTATTCCTTAAAACTCCACTTGCAACAGTTGTCCTCGGGAATTGCAAGACTTTCCCCCTTGTTTCCCTTGCACTTCTGTTTCTTGGTTTCAGATTTCAAGATGCACAATACTGTATTTCACTTTTTTTTTTTTTTTTCCTTTTAAAGGGACTTGCCCCTCAGTCTCCCTCGCAGCTCTGGGGGAGCAGCACCATTGTTTGGCAAGAGCAGGAGCAGGAGAAGCCTCCTCACAGATCCTGCTCCTCACAGATCCTGCTTTGTCCCAGACTTCACAAAATACAGGGAGGGCTTGGGGCTTTATCCCCCCCCCTTAATTATTATTGTTATTATTAAAGATGACAAGTCTCGTTTCTCCGGAGCAAAAGCAGCTCAGAAGATGCCACCTCGTGGCCAAAACTCGGGCTGAGTTTGGTTGGCGGCATATTTGGGCACTGAGCTCATGAACCCACCACAGCAGCTCCAGGTGGGAACACACAAGGGGTTTGCTCCCAGCAGGCACAGCCCGGAGCGTGGAACCACAGACCGGGTTGGGGGGAGGGACCCTAAAGATCACCCAGTGCCACCCCCTGCCCTGGGTAGGGACACCTCCCACTGTCCCAGGGGGCTCCAGCCTGGCCTTGGGCACTCCCAGGGATGGGGCAGCCACAGCTCTCTGGGAATCCCAGCCCAGCCCCTTCCCAATATCCCACCTCAGCCCACTCCCTGCCAGTTGAAACCCATCCCAGTGCCAGTTGAAGCCCAAGTCTTTCAGCTGCCTCTGGGCTGGAGCTGAGGAGGGGCTGAGACCCCCAGAGCTGCTGGTGGGACGGAGCTGGAGCTGCCAGGGCTGGGCAGGAGCCCTGGGATGGGTTGGGCTGGAGGGCCCTTGAAGGTCATGCAGTGCCAGCCCTGCCCTGGGCAGGGACACCTCCCACTGTCCCAGGGGGCTCCAGCCTGGCCTTGGGCACTGCCAGGGATGGGGCAGCCACAGCTTCTCTGGGCACCCTGTGCCAGGGCCTGCCCTACTCTCTAATCCAAACGTGCCCTCCAGGAGCTCAGGGCCCCCCCTTGTCCCCAGAGCTGTTTCAGAGCTGCAGACTCTGCACAGCCCAAGCTCTGTCCCTGCCTCTCCCCACACCTTAAACCTCCCCCAGCACAAAACCCAGGCTTTGCCCCCTTGGTGCCCCTCCCTCCTTCCAACAAGGGGCTTTGGGGTCCCTTTGCACCATTTCCCAATGAGGCAGAAGGGCAGGTTTGTCTAACAAAGGATTTTTTCCTGAAATGCCTCCAGTGCTCATCAGGATGTCTTGAGACTCAAGTGCTTCTGAGGAGCCAAGAAACTGCTTCTCTTGCTCTTTGGTGCTAAGCTACAGTTTGTTGTACATTTTTAAACAAAACCTTTGCCCTCTGAGCTGCTTTTTTCCCCTTTTTTTCCCTTTTTTTCCCTCCTAAGTTCCACCTGCAAAAGATCCCACTGTAAATACTCGAATGTCAGAATCAGCACTATTCTGTTATGGATTCATTCCTTTCACTATGAAATCATCCCAAAAGGCACCAGAGGATTTCTGAGCCCATTCTTGAGTTTTTGGATTTGTGAGCATGTGCTTATTTTCTGTTTACCTCTTTCCCCTCCCAAAGTGAATGTTTTCCCTGCTGAAAAAGTGCCAAATTGGAGCACTGAGCCCCTGCAGGCTGGAGTGGATTTGTTGGGGCAACAACATCCAGCATTTCAATGCTCTGCCCAGCTCTGTCAGGACAAGAAGGGCATGAAGGGCATCAGGGGGATGTGACAGGGCTGAGAGGAGCTGGCATGGAAGGGGCTGGCACAGAGACACACACACAGCTCCTCTCCAGCAGCTCTGCCAAGAGGCTCCTCCTGCTCCCTGGACATGGAGAAACATCTGCTGAGCTTTGGTTCAGCTCAGGGTTCCTTGCTGAGGGCTGAGGAGCAGCCCCAGCCGAGCTCAGCCTGGGCTGGGCAGGAGAAGGTGCTTCAAGGAAAGCAGGGATTGATTGCCCAGCACCTCGGACTGCACCGAGCTGGAGGTGGGCAGAAATCCCAGCCAGAGAAGGAAAAGTTGCAGTTGGTTTTTTATGGAGAGATGCTCCATCTGGGATGCTCTGGGAATGAGGTTATGGAGCTGCTGGTACAAGTGGAACTGAGCACTGCCCTGAGAGCATCCAGGAGGGTGCAGAGAGGCTCAGAAATCCTTGGCTTTGGGGCTGGGGCAGGGCTGGAGGACTGAAACCCGTCTCATGCTCCTGGCAGTGCCCAGGCCGCGCTCCAGAAGGGTGAGGGAGCACATCCTGGGCATCCTGGGCACGGGCAAGGGTTTGACTTGGTACTGGGGAGAACAGGCTGGGACTACAAGCCATGAATTACCAGGCAAAGGGGCTCCCAAGCCATGCCAGCTGTGGCTGCCCTGTTGGCACAGTCCTTGCAGTCAGCCCCGACCTGCACAGCTCATCCCCACGGCCAGTTTGGGGCAAAACACACACTCGGGGCAGAAAGTACAGAAACAAAGTCTTTATTTGTTTGTCAAAGCTCATCAACCTCACCCAAGGCACTGAAACCCACCCCCAGCCCCTGTGCCAGGCATGGACATTTCCCTGGCCTGCTGTCCTGAGCAGGTGCCTTGGGAGAATGGGATAAAGCTCTGCCTCTTCTCCCAGCAGAACTCTGGAATGTGTCTCCACTGGCAGCCCAGAGAGTGAGAAGGAAAATTATTTTACTGAAGGCCACAGAGGCACCTCCTATTCCAGCCAGCACTGCCTGTTTGAGAGGAAAATGAGGGATGGATTTGGGAATGGAGCCACGTCAGTGTTGGAGCTTTAACACTCCAACCTCAGTCTGGTCCTTCAGAACAGGATTATACACCCAGCAGTAAAAAATAAGTTGCTAAGGCAAAGAATCCCATTTTGGCAGTGAAAACAGCACTCAGGAGAGCAGGGAGGTGTGGAGGGCTGGGGGGAAATGCCTGTCCCAGAGGAGTCAGGCACAAACACAGGATCCCGGGGTGATTGTGGGAGAGGGGGCTGGAGCCAGCAGTGGGATCTGGGGAGGTGTCCCAGGGACATTTGGGGAGCTGCCTTAGGGAGATCATGGGGAGTTGCCCCAGGGACATTTGGGCAGCAGCCCTGGGAAGATGTGGGGGGGTGTCTCAGGGAATTTGGGGAGCCACCTTGGGGAGATTTGGGGACCTGCCCTGGGGAGCTCCAGGGAGGTGTCCCGGGGAATTGGGGAGCTGCCCCAGGGAGATTTGGACAGTTGCCCCAGGGAGATCTGGGGAGCTGCCCCAACACCAAGCTCATGAGGTGTGTGTTTGGGGACAGGTCATCCCTTACAAGGCACCATTCCAATTCCAACAGCATCACTTCATCCAGAGGATGGTTGTCATATAACCATTATTATTTACATTGCCATGAGTGAAGAAGACAGACCAAGTGCTGCTTTAACCAGGGCAGCAAGAGGTTCTTCTGATGTCACCAGTGACATCTTCCCCACACACAGATCTCAGGCACCACACACACACAGAGCAGCCAGGCTGTTAATGCTCCACACTAACAGAGGGCAAGTTCAGCTGTTAACATGCTTGTATTTTAGATATTTGGGTTCTTGGTGTATAAATGATCTGGGAGAACTGAAGCAAGCCTGTGCTCTGCCCTCTCCATGCACTGGTGAGGTGAGTTTTCCCTTGGGCAGCCTCTCACACTCTGCATCCAGGTTTGCTTCAGTTGGGGTGTTTTGTTGTGTGAACACAACAGCAAAGGGGCAGCTGGTCAGGAAACAATTTAACTTTTATATCTTTGGTTACAGCATTCCTTTTAAGATGGGCTTTACCAGCCCAATTAGTAGGCAAATGGGTGTTCCAAGCATAAAAGCAGATCAAAAGGGCCAACCAGAATGGCCATTATCTAACCAGAGCATGAACTAACCTAAGGCAACAATCAGAGCAATTAATAAGGTGTTTGGGTAAAAAATTACATGACAGAAATAATTCTCAGGCTGGATGATCTTAAAAATCTTTTCCAACCTAAATGATTCTGTGATCAGCTGCTTCCCATCACCCAGCCAGTCCCCCAGGCCTCCTTTAATCCTCCCCGCCACAGAGTCTGAGCAGAACTTTCCTGTAGTCTCCTGAGCAATCTCCCTAGAGAGAGCAGAAAAAGGGAACACCATTAATATCACAGCTCCATACAAGGTTGGATTCCTCCCAACACGTGGGATTTTGTGGAGGGTTTGTACCCTCTTTGGCAGTTCAATAACCAAGAACATTCAGGGCCGTTTTCATTACATAAATGTAAAACCTCCTCAATTCCACCCCCTCTAAACCACCCAAGAGGTGTCTCCTGTTTTTCCAGCATTCCAGAGCTCACCTTGATGAAGGAGTGGAGTGATTTCCCATACATGGAGAGGAATTCCTTCCTGATGTACACCATGTCTACCTCGGAGCGGGACACCATCACCCGGATCAGGGTGCTGTCATCTGTCCCCAAGCCCTAAGGGACACAACAAACAGCTGCAAAGCGTTTGGGGCAGAGCAGGGACAGGCACAAAGGTTTGATCACTTGGCCTCCTGCAGGATCTGCTCCTAATTAGAGCATTTCTGTATTAATGCAGGGATGCACTGCCAGCTCTGGGCTCCCTGAGGGAAAAGAGGTGCACAGGAAAGCTCAGCCTTCTTTTTTATCCCCCAGTGAACACAGAGTTTCTCTTCCTCCAGTGATTCCTGTCATGCTACTGACTCAAGCATGGAAAGGCAAGGGGGGGAAACAGCAACCTCCCAGGAAAGGCTCTTTACCTTCATGGATTTGTACAGTCTCTCAGCAAAATATGCAGGTTTATTCCTCATGCACTTCACTGTAAAGGAGGCAAGAACAAGAGCATAAAGGCAAATAAACACTGAAGGACAAGGTCTTCCAAACCCTTCCAGCACCTTCTCACTGCAGGTGTTTATTCTGTAAAGATGCAAGTCAGCAAGCACAGTGACCTGCTGTCAATTGATGTCTCTGTGCCCAGGAATAAAATATTTTTAAGGCTTTAAACCTTCCTGACAGCAAATGTCAGCTACCAAAGCATCCTCTGGGAAAGAAATACAGAGCAGAGAGCTTTCCCACCAGGTTGTATCTGCAAAGATTAAAAGACAGACAGTATCTGCCTCCTGGAGCTGTGTAAACAGCCATGGCAAGAGACAGTATCTTCAGGATTTCATTCATTTGTAGACAAAGTTTCAAAGCAGGGAACTCACCCACAGCTAACAGAGCGTCCTCCAGGTCTCCCGACATCTCGGATTTGATGCTCTCTGTGATGTCCTTATTGGCAATCCCTCTGTACACGTCAAAAACTGGGAGGGAGAGTGGGGGATGAAAAGAGCTGCCTCAGGGCACCCAGGGTGTAAAGCCCCGGGGATCACTTTGCAAGATCAAGCTCCTCATGCTCTGTATGTACATTGCACCATTATTGTGACATTGTAAGTTAAATCAGGGCTGCCCCCAGAAGGAATTAATTTTCATTATCAGTTGCCTTGCTAATTGCCCTACCACTGCTGCAGGGATGTTTGAGAACTGCTGGTTAATGAGGGCAGTTTCCAGGCCTGGCTCTGCCCCAGGAGAATCACTCTTCATTATCTCCAATTTACAGGTTGGAGGAAGTTGCAGGGATGTTTCTCTCAACTCCCTTTTTGTCTCAGGAGGGAACAAAACAGTCTAAAAGAATTGAATGGGACTGGCCCTGAGGATACCTGTTGTCTTGGGAAGGGGTCACAATTACTTGAGGAACAAGTACAAAGCTCCCACCAAATAGTCCTCAAACAAGGAATGAAACTCCTGGATGTCACAGAGGTCCTACCTCTGAGCAGGTGGCACCTGTTCCGTGTGCAGAGGATGGACATGAACTGCACCTCGTCTGTTCCCCACTTCTTCTCCCCAGCTTCATACAGGCACTTGAAGACATGGTGAATAGACAAAATGAGGCTAATTGAGAAGGCAACGTGTACATAACGAGATTTTGGCTCCACAGCATTGTTTGGGTTGGAAAAGCCCTCTAAGATCAGGGTCTAACTGTTCCCTCAGCACTGCCAAGGCCACCACCAACCCATGTCCCCAAGTGCCACGTGCACAGGGATGTTAAATCCCCACAGGATGGGATGGCAGCTGTGCCAGGGCTGGACAACCCCTTTTTCCTGATATCCAACCTCATACCCCCTGTACAGCTTCACCTTACTCATCTACCTTGGGAAAAAATGAGGTCCAGACAAAGCAGGGATTCCCCACGGATCACAGGTACAAACCCAGACAGTCCCTGCAGGGAAGCAGATTGCTACACACCTGGGCATCTTGTTGGGCAAGGGCCTCATCCACGAACGTTCCCTCATCCCTGTTACCCTGTGGAGGTACAAGGATGAAAAACTCATTGCACCAGAGCAATGAGGAGAAGCAAGTCCTGTGAATTAAGAACTTGACCCTGAGATCAGCTCAGTTGGTTAAAACTTGGCTGTAACAATGCCAAGGTCATGGGTTCAATCCCCTGTGTGGGCCATTGACTTGAGTTGGACTTGATGATCCTTGGGGGTCCTTCCAACTCAGAATAGTCTGGGATTCTGGGATTCTGTAATTCCTGCATAATGGGGGTGTTACTATTGAATGATGGGCTACAAGTTCAGCAAAATGTGGCTTAGGTGTGGTTTGTTTCTGAAATGGGCAGCCAAGCACTTTAACTGGACCATTTGGGAAGGGCACAGGGCATGAATGCCCAGCGAGGCTCCTGCCCCTGCAGGAGGTGTGAGGGAACAGCCATCCTGACCCCTCAGCACCCAGGGAGAGGTGCTCAGCAGCACAGCCACCCCCAGCCCACCCAGCCCGGACTCACCGTGGCCAGGGACACGAGGACCCTGCGGAACATGGAGGACGTGTCGGACACGATGTCGTCCTCGAGGCTGGAGCCATACTCTGGGCAGGGCACACACACAGAGCACCTCTGTCAGCAACAGCTCCACCTCCTGCACAGGGCTGGGCCACAGCACCTGCCAGCTGTGGGCTGGGCATGGGGCTGTGCCCAGGGCTCTGCTCAGCACACAGCCGTGCAATGGTTTGGGTTGGAAAAGCTCTCTGAGGTCACCGAGTCCAACCATTCCCCACTCACACAGGTCCCCCAGTGCCACATCCACAAGTCTGTTAAACTTGTGGGGATACCACCACTGGCCTGGGCAGCAGTGCCAGGGCTGGACAGCCCTTCCCATGAACGAATGAATTTCCCCAATATCCAACCTGAACCTCCCCTGGCACAGCTTGAGGTCATTCCCTCTTCTCCTGTCCCTGTTCCTGGAGCAGAGCCCGACACCCCCTGGCTCCCCCTTCCTGGCAGGGAATCCTGGAGAGGGAGAAGGTCCCCCTTGAGCCTCCTTTTCTCCAGCTGAGCCCGCCCAGCTCCCTCAGCCCCTCCTGCTGCTCCAACCCCTTCCCCAGTTCTGTTCCCTTCCCTGGACATGCTCCAGCCTCTCAATATCTTTCTTATCCTGAGGAATCCACTACAAACTGACCCCAGGATTGGAGGGATGGTCAGTGCCCTGGTCCTGCTGCCACACCATGGCTGGTACAAGCCAGGATTACCCTTGGCCTTCTGGGCTTTCATCACAGCATTTCATAGTTGGTGGTAGAGGGCAAAATAAAGAAGCACAGCCAGTAAATGACTGGCGAAAGATCCACGTATGGACAGACAGAGCCACACCAATCCCTCTAGACTCAATTTCTGCGTGAAATCCCAGTCCCTGAGCTGACAGAGCCTCGTCCCTGCTCCCCAGCACACACACAGGGGGCTCTGCAGGCAGTGGGGGGGCCCAGGGGGCTGCACATACGGATTCTGTAGTTCTCGTTGATGTGCCGGATCTCGGCGTTGGTGCGCGACGCCAGGATCTCAATCAGGCAGCCTTCGTCTGTGCCTGCCCCCTGGGGAGTGCCAGAGGCAAGAGCCAAGGTCATCCCAGCTGTTTGGATGGGCAGCTGGGGCTTTTTGTTTATCATATTTGAGTTAATAATAAGAAATTAATAATAAATGTAAAAATTATTCCATATGTCTTGGGTTAACCTCTTGGTTTGGCTCTCCTGCTAAGCTCAACCTGCCTTCCCCCTCTTGCCCCCACTCTTCCCAGCAAAGGAAAGAAAACTAAAAAAAGACCCTAAAAACTCAAAAGAAATGAAATAAATCAAAATATATGTATTTTCTAACATTTACAACTACATACACAATTTGTACACACCATCGGGGGCCCCCAGGGGGAAAAGGGAAGAGGGAAGGGGGAACACGAATAAAGGAGGGACAAACCAAAACCAAACCAGACAAATACAATAAAAAACTCTAAAAAGGAAAGAAACTGGCAAAAAATACAATCTCACTAACAACTCTAAGGAGAAAATGAGCTTTCTTTCTCTCTCTGTGTGGGTCCTGTAAGGGACTGATGCCTGGACTGCCTCTGCTCTCAAGCCTTGCTGGAAGAAGAAGAACACACAACTTCCTCTCTGTCTCTTAATTATCCTCCCTTGTTACGTGGCAAACACGTGTGGAATACCTACCTAATGGCCACTTGCCTAGTTAGAACTGGTTACTAAGGGGGCCTGGATCAGAACTATCACACCGTATCACACTGAACTGACCATGACTTAAGGAACATAAAAGAAGATTTCCAAACCTTCAGAGCCCTCCTCAGCTCATGCACGTCATACATGATGGTGGGAGTCATCAAACCAATAATCACCCTTTCAAAATTCCCACTCAGCTCAGACTTCAGGTCATCTATCAAATCCTGGAGGAGAAAAAGAGAGCAAGGGAGGTGGGGGAAGATGCAGATTTGAGAACAGGAAGAACTAATTCATCACTTCTCTTCATGCTCCAGCCCTCCTTGGATGAACAGTCACTCAGAAGTGAACCAGGCCAAAATAAACTTGGCCAAGGAAAGCCTGTGCTAATCACACTGTCACAGAGACTGGGATGTTGTCAACAGAACCCCCAAAAATGTCTGCATCTCCCAACTAAAGCCACTCTGAGCTCTGAAGGACACCTACCCTGCCAATGGTGCCTTTGTAGGTGATCAGAACTTGCTGACGTTGGGCAACGTTCAGTTTGGTCAAGGTCTCAATGATGGCATCTTCATCTGTGCCTGGAAGAAACCACCAGGAATCAGCCAAGGGAACCAGCCACGTGCTCTGGTTGTGCCCAGGCTGTGCCAATAACCACAGTTCCACACATCCTCACACAAGCTGGTTCTCAGCTGGGCAGGGCTGCCCCAGCCCAGGCAGCAGCAGGGCAGGGGAGGGAAAACAACACCCAGACTTGGGGTGTTTTATGGCC
>JAOXXN010000271.1:561958-574823 GCA_026770055.1 Myrmophylax atrothorax
CAGAGACAGGAACAAGGCTCTGATCTGTCAGTGTTTCAAAGTGAGATTCTGCCACGAGTTTGAAAGTTGTGAATGATGATGTTTTAACCAGCTTTTGGAGTGTGGGTGCTGTTGTGCAAAGTGTGCTGGAGTTTGAGCCTTGTAGGTTGGTGCTGCTCCATGGGGAGCTGGTTGGGCAGTGCTCATCCTTCCCTCTGTTTGGCAAATTTCATTAAGAGAAGCAAAGATTAAATTACTTTTCTAATGCATTTTTTTTAAAGTAAGTAATTGGTGATGTTGTTATGGGGATAAAATGGTAGCCATGGGACAATATTTCAATTAAAATGCCCTCATCTTGGGTAAGTGTGAGAAACTCTGCCCAAAAGGCAGTGTGGACATGGAGGTACATGGAGCACAACCTGCTGCTGTGTCAGCCAGTTATTATGAAAGTTTGTTTACGGGAAGATTTTCTAGGAAGGAGCCAAAAGAACTTTAGGTGGGGCAGAAGCACCACCTATTATTATGTTACCTGATGCTTACTATGACGTAGCCCTCATTTCACTTGGTTGTTGCCTGCCAAATTTTAATTATTTGGGTGAAATTTCCCATGGTAGGTGTCTGTTCTAGGCTGACTTTTTGGGTGCTGTGCAGGAGAGAAAGGTTCTGGAAAAAAACATTTGGTCTTTTCTAAAAATTGGGCAAAAATATTTCCTTATATTCATAATAAAATAGAAAAGAAATAATCTAATGACCTCCAGTGCTGCTTTGGGGAAAGCTGAGATGTGTTATAATACGATGTTTCTGCCAGGGGTGTACTTGTTACTGACCCTACGAAAATCTACTCAGTGTTGGTCAAATGAGCATTAAATACAAATGTAAAGGATAATCCCTGCAGTGAATATCCTTCAGCCTGAGCTAAATGGGATTTCTCTACAGTCTGAAGGCTCCTGCATTCGTCCCTGGCGTGGTTTTGGACAAAAATGAGAGCACGGAAAATTCCCTTTGTGCACTCCTGGTACCCAGTCCTGTCTCCTCCTGCAGCTCTGAGGAAGAAGCAGGGACTGGATTTAAACAGAAGGTGCAAAATGCAGATTTTCACAGAATATGTACAATAAATGAGGAGATGGGGGTGGCTGAATGAGGAGAATGAGGCTGGAAACCGTTGGTATTAGCAAGAAATAGAAGGGAGGCTGCCTGGTGTGGGTACATAGGGTTTATTTTACAATGCTAATGCAGTTGTTTGTTGGAATACAGTTTTGCCATCTGCATAAATGAGAAAGTGTTTCTGAAATAGAATAGGGAATAGCAAGAAAGCAAATCCTACTTAAGCCCCATCTTTGCCAGACTTCATTTTCTGTATTTGTAATGGTTTTCCCTCCTTGTGATGCAGAGAAGTGCTGGATGCTCCTGAGGCCTGGGCGTCCTGCACGGATCATGGAAAGGGCTGCACAGCACAGGGCAGGGCAGGAGGGCACAAACCACTTCTGGTGGTTTTACTCTGAATCTAACAAGTTTATAGAAACTTCTAATTTGCGTTTTAATGTCTTAATTCTTTGTAAAATCGGAATACTGTCAGAATGATTAAGATGTTTTCTTGATGCTTGGGAAGGGCTGGGTTGCAGGACTGCAGGCATTATTGCAAAGTTAATGAAGACATTAAAATGCAGCCTTTGGAACCAGGTTGGAGGAGCAGGCAGTAAATAAGGCCTCGGGCCCTGTGCTGAAGGATTTCACTAGATGTCCATTAAGTCTGTTCTGCCTGTTCATTCCACCAGGTAGCCCTTGGAAAATGGACTCTGTGACTAATACAGTTAAAGGCAATATCATAATGCAGACACACAGGAGGCCACCCTGAGCTGGACAGGCTGTTTTGTCCTCACACAACCTCAGAGTGGCAAACTTTGCAACTTGCTGTTTGTGCTGCTAATGAAGGCAATATATATATATATATATTTTTTTTTTTTTGCTTTGTGTGGCTGGGAGCCTTCCATCTGGGGGTTAGGGGTGGTTTTCAGGCAGTGCCAGCACACACCACGAAGATGGACTTGATGATCTCGGAGGTCTTTTCCAACCCAATCCATTCTGTGATTCTATGGATGTGGCACTGAGGGAGAATCCACCACGTCTTGATCCAACCCCGCTGTGATCACCAGCCCAGGGCACTCTGTGATTGTCACAAAAATATTAATTTCATTTATTAATTTTATTATATATTTCATTATGTATTTATCTTATATATTTTTAAATGAAAACGTCGGGTTCCACAACATCAACACTGCACGTGATTGCCACAAAGATATTAATTTCATTTATTTTATTATATATTTATTTTATCTATTTCTTAATGAACTTAAAAGGCCATGGCAATGTCTGGCTCCAGGACATCAACACTGCACATGATTGTCACAAAAATATTAAATATTTTACTTTAATTAAATATTTGTTTTATGTATTTTATTAAATATTTGCTTTATTTTATTAAATATTTATTTTATATATTTATTTATATAGTTATTTTATTAAATATTTATTTTTAATATTTATTTTATATATTTATTTTACGAAATATTTATTTTATCTATTTTTAAACGAATTTAAAATGCCTGTGGCAATGTCTGGCTCCTCATCAACACTGAAAAAAGGATTGTAACAAAGATATTAATTTTATATATTATTTAATTCGATATTTATATTTATATATTATATTTATATATTTTATTATATATTTATTTTATATATTTTTAAAGGAGGTTAAAATGCCATGGCAGTGTCTGGTTCTACAACATCAACACTGCTCAGGATTGTCACAAAGATATTAATTTCATTTATTTCATTTATTTCTTTATCATATATTTACTTTATTTATTTGCTTTATTATGTATTCATCTTATATATTTAGAGATTATTTATATCTTTTACATATTTATTATAGGTTTATTCTATTGTAGAATTTACTATATTAAATAATTTTATTTACTAGAATTAATTTTAAAAAATTAATTTATTTTATGCTAACTTTTATTATAATTAATTTAATTTACTATATTTTGTAATGTAATTTACTACATTGATATTTAGCAAAAAAATAGAGTATTAATTCAAATTTATTTACTAAAATTTAGAGTATTAATTCAAATTTATTTATTAAAAATAGAGTACTAATTCAAGTTTATTTACTAAAAATATTGTATTAGTTCAAATTTATTTACTAAAAATCGGAGTATTAATTCAAAATTATTTATTAAAATTAGAGTATTAATTCAAATTTATTTACTAATAAATAGAGTACTAATTCAAATATTTACTAAAAATATTGTATTAATTCAAATTTATTTACTAATAAAGTATTAATTCAAATTTATTTATTAATAAATAGAGTATTAATTCAAACTTATTTACTAATAAATAGAATATTAATTCAAACTTATTGACTAAAAATTAGAGTATTAATTCAAATTTATTTACTAATAAATAGAATATTAATTCAAACTTATTTACTAAAAAATATTGTATTAATTAAAATTTATTTACTAATAAATAAAGTATTAATTCAAATTTATTTACTAATAAATAGAGTATTAATTCAAACTAGGCATGACCTGAGTGCTGTGACTGTAAGTACAACCTGAGTGTGGTTGTCACCCTGAGATGGATTTACGGCCATCAGTGCCGGTGACAAATCTGGGCTGGTGAAGAAGGGGAAGTTTCCAGGTAACAAACCCAGGGATGAGCTCAGACAAAAAGCAGAGCCCGGAGAGCTCAGCAGGGCCGAGCTTTGGCCCTTGGGTGAAGTTCCCAGGGCTTGGAAGGGGAAATTCTGCAGCAGGAGCTGGAATTGTTCTTTATCTGGAGTGGTGACCCCTCGGGGACAGGAGCTGCCCCGGCCCTGCTGCCACCACAAGGGCACTGGGAAGAGCCTGTGGAGAACAGGCAGGGAGCAAAGTCCGTCATCCAGACCTGTTTTTGCACCCCCAGCACTCACATTTGGTTGGGGGTTGAATTTTATCACATGTTTTTGCAAAGTCAATTCCGTGTTCCCCACAAGGTGTGTCTGAGCTGTTGGAATTGGGGAGGGGGTGAAGTCGGAGTCGCCTGTTGTTGGTCTTGGTTTTTTGTACCCCTTGGGGTGCTGGGGCTAATTGGGAATATCTGTCACTTGCCAGGTCACTTTGTGTGACTAAGGAGGAAGTGAAGATTTTCTGAATCATTTCCGGATACTCCGGTCATAAAATCATGGAATACCTCAAGCTGGAAGGGGCCCAGAAGGAACACCAAGTAGGATGTCATTCTCCTTGCTCATCCTGAGCTGCTCTGCCTCCAGATCCTTGTGACTCTGGAGAACCAAGAGCTCCTCTCCAGGGGCTTTCCACTGGATGAGCAGAGAAGGGAACTTTTCCCAAAGGAATTCCCTTGCGAGTTTAACGTAAAGATTTGCCTCTACAACAGTTTTGAGAAGGGTCAAAGGGTCAACGAGTTTTGAGAAGGGCCAAGCAGTTTTGAGAAGGGTCAGACAGGTTAGAGAAGGGCAGGGCTGTCACCCCGGGGGAGCTGTTGGTGTGCGATGGGTGCGTTGGGCGGAGGCTGTGCCGGATTGTGGCGTTCGTGGAGCTCCGCGCGGAGCAGAGTCGGGAGGGAGAGAGCAAGAGCAGCTCCTCTGTGAGGAGAAACTCGTCCTATCTCGGAGTGTCCCACACAGAATGTTTACAAAACGCTCATTAAGGGAGCGGGGATGGCGAGATAGCGGCAAATCTGGGGAGCAGCTCCCGCGGCCGAGATAAGGCAGCGAAGGCGACCATGGCAGAGGCAGCTCCAATTACGGGCCCTGCTCCTGGGGAGGGGGAAGGGGGAGGCACCCAGGGCAGATCACAAGCTCCAAGACAAGAGCTTCCAAACTTGTCATCTCCGTGTGACACGAGCCGTGTCCGACCCAGGGGATAAAACCTCCGCTGAGCCCTCCCAGAGCCAGAGCCGCGGAGCGCGGTCAGAGGCGCCAGCGGAGCCATGGATCCCACAGTCCCCCAGCTGTGGGCTGTCCTGTCCCTCCTGGCTCACCTTGCTGTCTGCAGCCCCATCCTGAGCCTGGAGCACTCTTCCTTGGAGGAGGACGTGCCTCTTTTCGACGAGATTCTCTCCGAGCAGGATGGGGTTGATTTCAACACGCTTCTCCAGAACATGAAGAACGAGTTCTTGAAGACGTTGAACCTCTCGGACATCCCCCTGCACGAGTCAGCCAAGGTGGACCCTCCAGAGTACATGCTTGAGCTGTACAACAGGTTTGCCACCGACAGGACGTCGATGCCTTCTGCAAACATCATCAGGAGCTTCAAAAATGAAGGTAAGAGATGAGCATTTCCGGAGAGGTGGATAGAAATGGGCGTCTTTAGAGGCAGCATGAAAGGTCTTGACCAGTGACAGAGCTGGGAAAAAGGCCTTTAGGTGAGGATGGCCTTGGAAATCAGCTGCCAAAACTGGGTGTGCCACATCCTGCTTCCTGTGGGACAGTCCCTTGCCCTTTGCTCTGGAGGCTGTGAGGTTTGGGGGGGAAATACACCTTTATTGTTTGGGCAGCACCAAGTGGAATTTCAGTGCATCATTTTCTTTATCCCCACACAGAATTTGCAATTAGCTGGTTGATTTTTCAAACGGATACCTGAAGTGATATTGCAAATCAAGGCCTGAGATGTCCTCACACACTGTTCAAAGGTGCAATATTTTCATATAATGAGCTTAACCAAACAGAGCTTTCTGTTATATCCTCTCCCTGTTGGCCCTCGTGGTGTTTGTGGTGGTTTCTCCCTTTGGCATCAGAGCAAACTCAGGGAAATATGGAGAGCGGAATTTTGGATAACTCTGGAGGACCAAAGTATTTCCTCATAAAAACAGAAGAACAAACAAACAAACAAAACCTGGAGAAGCACCAACTGTGCCCTCAGATCGTTTCCCTACATGTTTTTCCTTCCTCGTTGCCTCTCAGTTCAATGAGGATGAGATAATGCCTCAGTTCTCCCATTCAGCAATTTGCCTTTTCACACCCAAACAGGCTTGATGGCAAAGATGTTTTCCAACTGTACAATTCCAAATTCCATTATTCCACTTGATTCCTGTTTAAATGCTCAGGGGCACATTCAATCTGCCCTGGGGCCTCTCTCACCCTTGGTTAGCTTAATTAATGAAGTCAAAGACCTTGCTGCTTTTTCTCTACCATTGGCAATTCCAAGATGCTGAGCTGTGGGCGAGGCTGCATGGAAGTGGTTTGAGGTCTGCAGAGCAGTGAGATGCCAGGAGAGAAACCCAAAGCTCTGACCTCCTGCCAGGCCTGGGCACCTTCTACCAGCAGCGAGTTTCTGGTTTGAAGAGGCACTACCTGGTGGTTTAAAGGTTCTTTGCACATCTGCTCCAGCATGGAAAAATTCATTGGAGGGCTGGTGGCAAACCAGTTACACCCAGTGCTGCCCATTTGCTCACCTGGGAATGAGGACACACCCAGGATGGAGGTTGTTCTCTTCTCAGTTTGCACCATTTGGGGAAAAGCTGATGGGATAAAAATTGCCCAGTACAAAATACCATTTTGGTTTGGTGGCACCAACCTGAAATCACCACCTGCAGAACCAAAACCCAGGTTTGCAGCCCTGACATGGCACAGCCTGACCTCTGCCAGTGCTGCAGGAAGGGCTGGCAGCTCTCT
Organism: Myrmophylax atrothorax; assembly: GCA_026770055.1. NCBI lineage: Eukaryota > Metazoa > Chordata > Aves > Passeriformes > Thamnophilidae > Myrmophylax > Myrmophylax atrothorax. The sequence goes on from JAOXXN010000271.1 coordinate 568,623, forward strand.
GCCATCACTGCAGAAGTTCTGCACCAGGTGGGGCAAACTTGGCTGAAACTTGTGCCATTTCAGTGTTTCCCTTTCCTCTCCCAATCCAAACCAGCACGAGGTGGAGCTGATGTTAACCCAGCTTCAAACCCACCCACAGCTGAAGGGCCAAGCAGCTGGTGTGTCCTGAAGCTCTGTGTAACTGAGAACCATCCATTCCATGCTAAAGAGTTCTTTTGATAAAGAAATTCATTATTTGTGATGATAACAGCTGGAGAAACAGACCAGGACATTTTTATGCTCTGCTTTCCTGCTGCAAATTGGCAGTAACTGTGGTTTCCTTATTGCCCATTAAATCCTTTATTACAGAAATAGAACAGGCTGCATGGCTGGAATTAACTCTTTGGTTTAAACCACGGACCCCAATTTTATAAATCTGACTGCAATCAGTTTTCAATACTTGAATAAAAGTCTTAAAGGAAATGATTGTTTCCCTGTGGACTCCAAATCTCCCTCCCTGACCCTCCCAGGGGTGTGCTGGGAACAGCAGGAGATCTTTCACTCTGTGGACTTTCTAGATGAAGAGCAGAGCCACAACCTGGTTTAGAAAGGGCATCTCTCCTGCCCTGATAACACTCACCCACCTTCTTACACATGGAATGACCTTCCCCTGCCTCCTGCAGAAGTCCTTGTGCTCATCTCCTGGCATTTCCCCACCCTGGCTTTAATTATAAGCCTGGTTTTAGCACATTAAGGTCTAGGAACCCCCAAAGGTTCCTTCCAGATTGGGGGTTATGGCTCAGCTTGGATAAAATTGTCTTTAGCTCCCAGTCTGCTCCTCCCCTGGTGCTGTGCACCACCTTCACCCACGGGCACAGAGGGAAATGGAAGCAGAATCACCCCCTCATTTTTTTTTTCATTTATGAACAGATGAAAATGCAAAATGCAAAAAAAAAAGTAAAACAAGAAGGCAGGTGCCTCAAAGCCTCAAAACTGGAGTTAAGCAGGACAAGTCCTGTGGTAAAGTTAATTAAGGGCTTGCCTAAGGGCACTGGTGGAGCGTGGCCAGGACTTGCAGCTTTGTCAGGGTCGGTTTTCTACAAATATATGAAAAATGGGGAAGGCAGAGACGAAGAGAGCAACAGTCACAAACGTTTCAGAAATTGCAGTCCCAGTCTCTGTGTCCTGCTCTGTGTCCTGAGATCTGAGGAGGCAGCAAATCCCCCCTGGGGGCTGTCCCTGCCCTGGGGCAGAGGTGCCCCTTGTCTGTGTCTGACCAAGCACAGGCAGGACGGGAAGAGATGGCACTTCTGACATGTTTTATCAATCAAAGCTGCCAAAAGGGCTCTGCTGAGTGCACTGTTTGACTGCACCCCTGAAACCCACAGGATTGGGGCACTCTGGGTGTTCACCACCTGCTCTTCCCAACCAGGAGACTTTCTATCCCCCCAAAGAACTTTTCCTCCCTCAGTACTCGGCCCTTGCAGCACCTGAGGGATATCTGAGCAGCAGGGAATGCTTTTTAGCTCAGAAAATTGAGCACAAGTTCTTGCCTATGCAGCTTTTGCACCACCTGTCTCATGTTCCCTCCAGAGCCACCTCCTTCTTCCCTCCCTCTTACACCAAGGAAAGTTTTTCCTTGTTTGTTAAATAATTGCTGTGCAGCAGCCAAGGAGGATTTGTATTTCAGTATTAGCCACACATTTCAATATATAATCCTTCCAGCTGGGAAGGAAGTCCCTGGAAGGGCTGGGGGTAGAAAGAGAGTCTCTAAATCCAGGTTTATGGTCTGGGATCTTGCTGTCCTTTGTGGTCTTTTTTCCGAGTACTGTTCTGGGAGGAGATGAAAAAACACTCTCTGGGAGCTGTTCAGCTGAAACCAAGCAGTGGGAAACACGTGGGATGAAGTTCTGGGTGTGTGTTTGTGGGTGTATTGACCCTTCTGAAACATCTGATGTCTGTTGTTGTTCCCAGACTTGGATTCCCACCCCACTGGTGTCCCTGGGATTCGGAAATACCCTCTGCTCTTCAACGTCTCCATCCCTCACCACGAGGAGATCACCATGGCCGAGCTGAGGCTCTACACCCTGGTGGAGAGGGACCAGATGCTCTACGAGGGGCTCGACAGGAAGGTCACCATTTTTGAGGTGCTGGAGAACGTCCACGTGGGGGCTGGAGAGGGCAGGAAGACGGTGGCCTTGGCGTCCAGGCAGATCTACGGCACGAGCAGCGAGTGGGAGAGCTTTGAGGTGACCGAGGCCATCCGGCGCTGGAGGAGGGCAGGGCTGACCACGCACCGGCTGGAGGTGCACATCGAGAGCGGGCAGGGCCAGGGGCAGGACGGGCAGGGCAAGCTGGACATCGACATCAACTCGGAGGCCAAGCACGTGCCCCTGCTGGTTGTGTACTCCGACGACCAGAGCAACGACAAGAGGGAGGAGAAGGAAGAGCTGAACGAGATGATCGACCACGAGCAGCTGGCGGACCTGGAGCAGCTGGAGGTCGGCCACTTCCACGACCAGCCCGGCGAGGAGGCTCTGCTGCAGATGCGCTCCAACATCATCTACGACTCCACCGCCCGCATCCGCCGCAACGCCAAGGGCAACTACTGCAAGAAGAGCCCCCTCTACATCGACTTCAAGGAGATTGGCTGGGACTCGTGGATCATCGCCCCCGCCGGCTACGAGGCCTACGAGTGCCACGGCGTGTGCTCCTACCCCCTGACCGAGCACGTCACGCCCACCAAGCACGCCATAGTCAAGACTCTGGTTCACCTGAAGAACCCCCAGAAAGCCTCCAAGGCCTGCTGTGTGCCCACCAAACTCGACCCCATCTCCATCCTCTACCTGGATGCAGGGGTGGTCACCTACAAGTTCAAATACGAGGGCATGGTGGTGTCGGAGTGTGGCTGCAGATAGTAGGAGGGCAGGCACGGCCAGGGGAGGGCACAGGGGGAGTATTTAATGATTCAGTCTGTAAATTTGTACATTTGGGAGCTGCTATTTAATGAGGTTATTTAATGAGGCCTGTACAGATAATTGTGTGTGTCCTGTGCTGGGCAGTGGGCAAGTCGTGCGACCGCAGGGATTGTATATTTTGGTCCATTCCTTCCTTCTTGCTGTTCTTTGCTGCCCAAATCATGAGGAAGTCCCTCCTCCCGTCAGGGCACAGAGCAGGTCATTGGATTGCTTGGAAGACCTCTCTGTGCCAGAGGGACACATTCAAATTCTCAGAAATAAAGGCATATTTTTGTACTTTCCCAGTGCTGATTGGCATCTACGGGGCTGTTAAAGTTGAGTGAGCTGTGCCAGTCACGTCTGGGTTGTTCAACTTGCTGTAAAATCTTTATAAATGTCTTTGCACCCTGAGTCCTTTTTAATTTATCTCTGTAGATCTGAAGTCCTGATAATTCTCAAGCTCCTAAATCACCAAGACACAAGAAGGACTTTTTGTTTCCTAATCCTTTCCTTACTCTTTCCCTGTTTCAGTTTAAGGTACCTGGCACGGATGATTTGGCATCTGGAGCTGAAGGGAACCCTTCCCTTTCTCACCCTTCTCAGGAAAGAGAAGGGCCCAGGGGCAGTGCCAGGCACGGGCACTGCTCTGATGTGCCACGGCAAGAGATTCCCCCTGTGCAGGTTTAGTCCAAAGCCACTCTCTGTAAGCTCTGGTTTGCTGTGGTGGCCATGGGTAGCCTTTCAAAAAGCCAGAGCTTTGAGTGTAGAAAATTTCCTGAATCCTTGGAATTGCACCAGCAAAAATCGTCCTTGAAATTCATCCCAGTCCCCCCAGAGAGTCCAGTGAACTCCAGGGGCACAGCCACATCATCCCACCCAAATGGCCAAGTGTTGCAGGGCAGAACAGCAACCCCTTGGGTCCAGCAGGGCAGAGAGGACCTTCCCTTTCTGTCAGGACCGGAGCTGCCAGTCCCTAAGGATGCTGCCCCCCTGCCCAGGCAATGGAGAAGGAGTCACATGCCGGGATGTTTCCGCCACTCCCCCGCAGCAAATCCCGGCGATAAGGAGGTGTCGGAGTGGGGAAACAACAGCCCCGTCACTTTATTTATACTAAGCTGCAAATTTGTCAGATTCTTGGGAAAGTGTAAGTGATGTTGACTCTTTTAGCCCCTACCAGAGCCCACTGAGCTGGCCCTGCATCTGCTTTACACTTTTAAGGGAAAGTTATCTTCCCTGGAAGTGATAAGGCTCTTTGGAAGAATCACTCCAACACTTCATGGGAATGAACACTAAAGACTTTATCATGCACCAGCTAAACCCAATTTCACCTGTTTTCACACACACTCTTCTGTGCTTCCCATAATTTATTGACCTATTTATTGACTGTCTGCCTTTGTAATATAATGTAGAATACAGAATGTTTTATTTTTGTGCTTGTGTGTAACCCCACTTGGATAAAACCTTGTACTGGTCCTGTTTGACGTGGAATGTCTCTGTTGAGTTGTGTTGCTCAGAGGTTGGGGCTGCTGATTTATCTCCACCCCTGGATGTTGGTAAATCCCACCAGCCCCAGATTCCTCCCTTGTTTGCAGAGCTGTGCCCTCCCTGCAGTGACTTCAGGAGCTCCTGCCCAGTGGGTGACTCCTCTTGCAGGGGTATCACGGCTCTAAGTGCCCAGCTGTGTAGTTTATTGTAGAGCTGTGCAGCCTCCCCTCGTGCTGCCTGTTCCCAGATGGTTCCATTGATTTCTTGCTCCCCCTGGGAGTGCCTGACACGCTGCCAGACCTTTCCCCTGGGCCGCTCTGCAATCGGAGCCTGCGGCTCATGGCACGCCGGAGGCATCCGCGAGAGGTGTGAGGTCTGCTCTGCTGACATGAACTGCAGCAGCCAACGGCTGAAGTGTGACCACGCAGCCCCTTTCAAACCCCTCCACGATTCTTATGAAGCCATTTGCCAAGACAAGCCATTCCCCTTGTTAGGAGTGATAATCCAGCATTAGGGAGATAATCCGACATTTGCTTTTATCGGCTCTTTTCTGCGACCGCTCCCGTGGCACTGATTGGCTTTTGGCACCACTGTCCTCCCCTGACAGCACCACCAGCTCTGGGCAGGGGGGGGAGGAGGGTCTGTGCATTAAAAATAATATGTGACCCACTGGAATTGCCCATAATCACTATAAATCCTCAGCAGCAAACAGAGGGGCTGAGAGAAGGAGCCTTCCCAAGTTCTCTGGCTGTGGCAGAGCAGAGCATGTGGTGTGTCACAGCACAGAGGGACACGGGCAGCAGATCTGCATGTCTGACCTCTCCCAAGAGCAGTAAAAATACCAATAAATGTCAGTGATAGTTTTTAGAATCGAGGCCAGCCACTCTCTGGGTGTGAGTAACTTTTCTTTATGAAGGAGCAAGGACTGTGCTGGACAAGGAGGATTTCAGCAGAGTGGGTGGGGAAAGCAGCGAAGCATCAGCTGTGTCTCCTGCGGCTGTTTTGGGGTAAAACTGAGCAGCCCATGAATCCTTCAGCTGCACTTGGGCTGTTCACAGCCTGGAACTGCTGGTATTCCATTTTTGGGCTGGGTCTGTGAGCATTACAGCCCTTCTTTGTGAGCAAAACTGCGCTTTGGTTTTCGCTCACCTTTGAATAAGCATTTGTTGGATGTTCAGGCAGCTGATGGCAGAGACCAGGAAACATATCAGCAAAAAAAAATGGGAGAAGTTATTTAAGAAAGAGCTTTCCCCATGCAGCAAACTGAGGTTGTTTCTGCAAGCTCAGAAGTGCTTGGCTTTAAATGCCCCTTGTCCAAAGAGACACGACACTCACAAGTAACATGGTGAGTGTGTGACAAGAGCCAGGGCTGAGCTGGGAGTGCTGCTGATGTCAGGAGCCCCTGGAAAAATGTTCCAAGCCCCTGGAAAAATGTTCCAAGCCCCTGAAAAAATATTCCACTGCATGTTTTCGTTTCCTTGTTTTCTTTACTCCTCCCTTCCATCCATCCATCCACCCACATTAGCATTGTGCCTTCTGGTTCTGCAGGACTTTATTTGTCACATTAAATCCTGGTGTGCATTGATTTTCCTCTCATTCCTGGTCTATTTTATATCCAAGTGTTAGCAGGTATTTGACTTAAATCTTAAATTACATCTGAATTTTAGAAAGGTTTGGAAAAATATGGCTTCAGTATCTTTCCATCCATCCATCCATCCATCCATCCATCCATCCATCCATCCATCCATCCCTCCATCCACCCATCCCTCCATCTATCCAT
>JAOXXN010000271.1:750743-761038 GCA_026770055.1 Myrmophylax atrothorax
GTCCATTGTTCTCGGGAATGAATAGAGGGGGTAGAATACATGGCTTTGATCACTCACACACAGTGATAACTGGTCCCATCTGCTGAACTGGGACACTCTCCCAGGCTTTAGTTCATTGAAACACAGAGTTAGTTTATCAAAACTGATTTTGAGCCACGTTCCCACAAAACTAGCTCACGACAACTGTGCTGAGAGTCATTTGAGAAAACCCCTTTAATTTTAATTAATATATATTGGTTACGGTTAATCAAACAGGTGGGAATGGGATGTAGGGGACCCTCCCTGCTGGTGGCTGATATTCCTGGTGTTGTCCTTCCCTCTCTCCCAGCCGGACCTGTGCCTGCCAGGGCAAGGATCCCAACACCTGTGGTGCTTCCTTCTCCTTCGGCTGCTCCTGGAGCATGTACTTCAACGGCTGCAAGTACGCCCGGAGCAAAACCCCCCGCAAGTTCCGCCTGGTGGGAGACAATCCCAAGGAGGTGGGTGATGGGGCAGGGTGGGTTGGCACCAGGAGCGGGGTGGGACGTCCCTCACCCTCAGCTCTGGGTTTGCAGCCTGGGAATGGGATTTCTGGGTAAGCCAGGATTCCTGAGGAGGCCTGGAAATAGGATTCCTGGTAAAACCAGAATTCCTTGTGAAACCTGAAAAGAGGATTCCTGGTGAAGCCTGAAAGTAAAATTCCTGGTGAAGCCTCAAAATAGGATTCCTTGTGAAGCCTGAAAATAATATTCCTGGTAAAACCAGAATTCCTTGTGAAACCTGAAGGTAAAATTCCTGGTGAAGCCTCAAAATAGGATTCCTGGTAAAACCAAAATTCCTTGTGAAACCTGAAAAGAGGATTCCTGGTGAAACCTGAAAGTAAAATTCCTGATGAAGCCTCAAAATAGGATTCCTTGTGGATTTTTGATGGATTAGGGACATGAGGAAAAGAAAGGTGGCACAAATGGGATCTCTGTAGAATGCCCAGGGAAGAAGCCAATGGGTGCTGAGGCTGGAGGCTGAACAGCCAAATCCTCACCAGGAGCTTCAGCCACATGCTTTGTGCTGAGGTGGACATGGTTTGGGTGCTGCGTTGTGTCCGTGGGTTCTGCCCCTGACTCCATTCCTGCTCCCAGAACCCCTGGGTGACATCTCCCTGTGTCCCCTCCCGCAGGAAGAGCTGCTCCGGAGGAGCTTTCAGGACTTGGCCACCGAGGTTGCTCCGCTGTACAAGAGGCTGGCGCCGCAGGCCTACCAAAACCAGGTACCACCCTTGGTGACAGCGATGGGTGCCAGCTGTTGGTGTTTGGGAGACTTTGGATAACCAGAGGCCTCTCCTCCCTCCACCAGGTCACCAACGAGGACGTAGCGATCGACTGCCGGCTGGGCCTCAAGGAGGGGAGGCCGTTCTCGGGCGTGACAGCGTGCATGGACTTCTGTGCCCACGCTCACAAGGACCAGCACAACCTCTACAACGGCTGCACTGTGGTGAGTAGGGATTTTGGGGTGCTCCCACCATAATTTGTGGCCCTTCTTTTTGAGCCACTTGGTCCCCAGTTGTCCTACCCTTGGGTGGTGGTCGCAACACCGCGTGTGGTGGAGTTCAGGAATCATTGGGATGTGGTGGGATTTTGAGGGGGTCCTGTGCAGGGCTAAGAGTTGGACTCAGTGATCCTTGTGGGTCCTTCCAGCTCAGGATATTCTGTCCTGCCTGCCTGGCTGCAGGTCCTCGATGTGACACCCTAAATGACACCTCAGGTCTGTGGGTGCTGAGTCCCCCCAGCCAGACTTGAGTGCCCACAGGGACCTGTGTTTGCTTTTGTCCCACCCATGGGAGGCTTCCAGATGCCAGCTGGGGAGCACAGGGGGCTGGAGGGACCCCAGGATGGTGTGGATTCCCATGGGAGGGGGATCAGGAGGAGGTTTGGCCCATGCAGCCTCCCCTGATGGCCCTGCCCCCCAGGTCTGCACGCTGACCAAGGAGGACAATCGCGTGGTGGGCAAAATCCCCGAGGACGAGCAGCTGCACGTGCTGCCCCTCTACAAGATGTCCAGCACGGATGAGTTCGGCAGCGAGGAGAACCAGAACGCCAAGGTGGGCAGCGGGGCCATCCAGGTGCTCACGTCCTTCCCCCGCGAGGTCCGCAGGCTGCCCGAACCCGCCAAGTCCTGCCGGCAGAGGCAGCTGGAGGCGCGGAAAGCCGCCGCCGAGAAGAAGAAGCTGCAGAAGGAGAAGCTGATGACGCCGGAGAAGATCAAGCAGGAGGTGCTGGAGCTGCCCACGCTCCAGCAGAACGCAGGTAACGGGGGTACAGGTGAGGTCTTGCCACCCCCGAGCCGTCTGGGAAGCGTGTGAGGGGATGGGCTGTGGTCAGGTGGGCTGTGGTGAGGTGGAGAGCAGGCGCCCGGCAGGGTCTTTGGTGTGCTCCCCCCAGTTTGGGATGCTCCTTTTGGAGCCACCCAGTCCCCAACTGTCCTACCTGCAGGTGACATTTCCATGGCACCTGGGTGTTTCCCTGGGAGTGCTCTCTGCAGCCCAGGGCATTAGTGTGAGCCTGTGCAATGCCAACCTCCGTGGGATTTCCGAGTGTTCCGGGGCCATCGCTCCCCTCCGGTGGCTCCCCCGGCCGGCGGGTCACGGGCGCTGTGTGTGCTGTCCCACAGGTATGGCCTTGAAAGGTGGGATCCCCCCACAGCCGCTGAAACCTTCCATCAAGGTGGAGCCCCAGAGCCATTACAACGCCTTCAAGTACAACGGCAACGCGGTGGTGGAGAGCTACTCGGTGCTGGGCAGCTGCCGGCCCTCCGACCCCTACAGCATGAACAGTGTTTACTCTTACCATTCCTACTATGCACAGCCCAATCTGCCTTCCGTGAACGGGTTTCACTCCAAGTTCACGCTTCCCTCCTTCGGGTATTACGGCTTTTCCAGCAACCACGTGTTCCCCTCGCAGTTCCTCAACTACGGGGCGCCCGAGAGGAGCGGCAGCAGCTGGGTGAGCAACGGCTACGAGAAGAAGCCCGACGTCTCGGCGCTGCAGGACAACCTCAACCACACCTACGGGAGCGCCAACTTCCCCGAGCCCGTGCGGAGCAAGAACCATCACCAGCGCACCTACGAGCGCGCCAACCGCTACGCCAGCCAGCAGAAGGCGGCGGCTGCCGCGGCGCACAGGACTAACCCGGGCTCGGAGGAGGTTCCATCCTTTGCACAGAACTGTTTTGGTGGCCGCCCCATCAAGCAGGAGCCTCCAGACCCTCCACCCGCCATCGAGCCCCTTCCTGGTGCAGCAGCCGTGCCCGGCACCGGCTTGGTGCTGCCGGCGCTCCCGGCGCACGGCACGGCACCAGAGCAGCGCTGGAGCCCCTTCAAGGCGCCCCGGGGTGCATCGTCCCCTGAGAGGACTAGCACGGCCGAGGGCTCGTGGGGGGCACCAGTGCCGGGCGCGGGTGGGCGGGAGAAGCCAAGCGCCTTCGACACTGCGGCGCACCTGCCACCACCAGAGAAGCAGTGGCCCAATGTCCTGGCAGCAGAGCCGGCGGCGCCGGCACGCGGGTCAGGCTTGCTGCCGAAGCCATGGAGCCCCTGCAAGCTGGGGGAGGCGGCACTGGCTGGCACGGGTGCCACAAGCCTGCTGGGGCCACTGGGCTTTGGCTCGGCACTGCCGGGGCTGCCCGGCTTCCCTGAGGAGCCGTGGGGCTCTGTGAAGGTGGAGGAGCGCAGGACGCCGGCGCCCAGCCCGGGGCTGCCGGAGAAGCCGTGGGAGGCGGCGGTGGGTGAGAAGGGGGCGGCAGGGCCCCGCCGGGACAAGCCATGGGACCCCTTCGGCCTGGAGGAGGATCTGCCGGAGAAGGTGGTGAAGGAGGAGGAGGACGAGGAGGAGGACGAGGAGGAGGAAGAGGAGGAGGAGTGGTCGGACAGCGAGCACAACTTCCTGGATGAGAACATCGGCGGGGTGGCCGTGGCGCCCGCCCACGGCTCCATCCTCATCGAGTGCGCCCGCCGTGAGCTCCACGCCACCACCCCGCTGAAGAAACCCAACCGCTGCCACCCCACCCGCATCTCCCTCGTCTTCTACCAACACAAGAACTTGAACCAGCCCAACCACGGCCTGGCGCTGTGGGAGGCCAAGATGAAGCAGCTGGCGGAGCGGGCGCGGGCGCGGCAGGAGGAGGCGGCGCGCCTGGGGCTGCCGCCGGATGCCAAAGCCTTCGCCAAGAAGCGCAAGTGGGGCGGCGCGTTGGCGACCGAGGCGCCCAGCAAGGAGAGGAGGGACTCGGTCCCCACGCGGCAGGCGGTGGCCATCCCCACCAACTCCGCCATCACTGTGTCCTCCTACGCCTACACCAAGGTGACAGGCCCCTACAGCCGCTGGATCTGAGACGGGCGACACCGCCGCGGCCCCATCTTACCTCAACCCTCGGCGGCGCCACAGCCCGGCGCTGCCTCGTGGTGCTTTCTCCCCGGGCGTGGGGGGAGAAGAAAAATAAAGAATAAAGAGACAAAAGCAAAGCAAAACACAACCACCACACCACACACAGGAAAAAAAAATCCAACCCATAGGAAGCGAACCCAAGGCGCGGAGCCGGTGCGGGCGCGCGCTGTCCAAGAGCTGCGCCCGGCGAGGAGTTGGCAAACCAAGCTAAACTGGGTGAAAAAAACCCCAGGGGAATGATGCTGTTTGATGATTTTAGGTAATCTCCTATTTATATCTCCATGTTTTTTAATCTAGCCTCGGATGAATTTCCTGGCGTCCTTTCGCCGGGAGAGGTTTTTAATTCCGCTTAGAAAAGGCCTGTTTGTCGGATATGATTTTATTTTATTTTTTACTCCGATGACAACGACAAAGCCGATCTTCGGAAATGGAGCCAACATGGAAAAAACCCCACCCTGAACACAAATCCAAACCAACCTGAACACCAAACCAGCTTAAAGGCAAGAGGTGACTCCCTCCAGCTCTGAGGCTGTCGGGATCATGTGCTTTACTCTCAGCTGGACACGCTGATCAGCCGATTATTTTTATTCCTAAAGGACCTAAAAATACCTATTTTGCAGCTCAAGGAGCCCTTTGTTACAGCAACGGGAGCCCACGAGCAGGTGGGACGTCCCGGGACGGCGCGTGTTCTCCTGGCTCCTCGCCTCCGGCGGGATCGGCTCCGCCAGGACGGAGCGAGCCGGCGTCTTTCCTGGCGCTGGAGACCTCAGGACACGTCCGGGCTGGGGAACGCCGCTGCCGGGGGGGCCGCGCTCGGGCTCAGACTTGGGGCTCCTTTGCCGACGGTCCCAGGGTGAGCGGCGGCGGCGGCATCTCCAAAGGAGCCGACAGGACAAAAAAAACCCCAGAAACAAAAAAAAATACAAAAAAACAGGAAAAAAACCAACCAACCAACCCCAAACTGTGAATAGCGAGTGTTGCTCTCTGTACATCACTGTTGCTAAAGTCTGGTGCTTTCCATCTCCGGGGGACTTTCTCCACACGATCGGCTCTGGGAAGAGCGAATCCCAAGACTTGGTTGGGTCAAACCCTGCCGGGTCCGCCTTCCCTGCCGGTGCCGGCGAGGCGCTCCCAGCACCGCCAGGGCTCGGTGCTCTTTCTCTCCCCGAGTGCCATCCCTCCTTCCTACGGATCACCGTTCTTCCCGCAAAAAACACCCAACCCAACCCAACCCAACCCAACGAATAATCCAGCGATGACAACAACAACCGCATGGTGCTTTTGGAACAATCTCCGTTGAGACTTCCTGCCCGAAGCCGGAGCCGTGCCGGGATGGAGGGGTGGGAGAGCTCGCCGGGAGCGCGGTGCGGCCGGATCCAGGGGCCGGCGCGCCCGGGGGGGTCGTTGTGTTTGCACTTTGAGGTGCCTTTTGGAGAGCCAGCGAGAGGCAGCGCCGGTGCCGTCACCGTGCGGGACCACCTCGTGTTTACTGTCCCCCTCCTTCCTCAGCACGGGACGTGGATCAGCGGGATCTCGGTAAAACAGCCTGAACATTTACCTGGTCTGATTTTAAACCTGTAAATAGGGAAAGAATTTTTTTAAAAGCCATTTCACCTAGATTTAAAAAAAGCAAAACTTAAAAAAAGCGAAACTTAAAGCAAACAACTCCCCTCTTCCCTCTGCCCCCTCACTGCCCCCAACTTGAAGCAGTATGTTTTAAACAAGATTATCGTGGGAGACCTGTAAATACTGGCAGAATATTTAACATGCTTTGTCCGTCCTTCATCAGTAATTAATTTTTATTTTGTTTTTGTTCTTTTGTTCGTTTTTTTAACCGTAATCTGTAAGAGTCGCGTATATTTGGCAAGGAAACTCAACGAGCTATTCCCGCTTTTCTTATGAATACCCAAGAGCATATCAGGATTGGAAGAGTCGACGGCAAGTCGGTTGTTAGGGATGCCCACGGGCGATGCCGCTCGCAGCGGGGACCCGCCGTGTGGGTGTGAGGGCAGGAGGGGACGCGGCTGGTGTGGGGCCGGGTTCGGGTGCCGGCCCCGTTGGGTTTGCCCGTGGCCGGCGTGGCGTGGCGTGGCGGGGCTGCCTTGGGGGAGAAGGTGCGTCGGGAGAAGGCGATGGTGCGTGTAACCTGTCTAAGTCCTGCTTCCTCGGAGGGGTCTCGGTGCAGGGAGGGGTCGGTGCCCGGCTCCGGCGCGGTGCGGGAGCTGCCGGCGCCGCGGGCGGGGAGCGAGAACTGCTGCAGTCTCACGTTTGTACACTACATAACGTCTAACCTACCTCAACTCTCAGTCATGACGAATTCGCACGCTTCAGACTTCTACACAAACTCGAAATCTATGCACAGCTCTTTACCCCTTGCTGCTGAGAGGCTGTTCCCAAGCAAAAGCTTTTCCTTTGCTCGTCCCGCCCGCACCGAAGCCATGGGGGGCACGGAGTTCGGGGAGGGGGGAGGGATGTTTTTAATCGCTTCGGAATGGGATGTGGGGACCTCGTTTTGCAGCGGGTCGTGGCCACAATGGTGCTAGAAAAACACCCGTGGTGGAAACCCCGGGGAGAGCTCGGCACGGGGAGCCCCGACCGGCTCCTTCCATCCCGCTTCAGGTGGGAAATGGGGGATACGCTTCGGATCCCCCCGTCCCGACGCTCTCGGGATGAGGCGTGGGAAGGAGGAGGAAACCAGAATCCCTGAGGTGCCTCAATTGCTGATTTTTCCTTTTAATACTGGAGTACGCTTTGTGGGCTCTATAAGGCATATTTTTATTAAATGAAATCTTGTAATACAAACGGTGCTATGGTGTTTTAACAAACTGTATCACGCTTCTGCCTGATTCCATCTCGCTGAGGTGCTACTAATGTATATAGGAAACTAAGGAACCAAGATATACAAAAATAAAGCAATGTCGTTGAGAAGGAAGTTTACTTTTCCGGAGCGACAGCTCGAGGTGTGCCGGGAGCCGGTTGGGTTGATGCAAACCAGAATGTTGCCGTGTCCGAGGTGTGCCGTGTCCGAGGTGTGCCGCCGACCGGGGTCGTGCTGGAGCCGTTCCCTGCTGTGGTGAGATGGGGTGTGGGCATGGCATGAGGTGCTCGGTCAGGGGTGTGACCACAGTGCTCGGCCACGGTGCTTGGACATGGTGTGTGGATGTGGTGCTGGGGCGTGGTGTTTGGCCACACACCATGGATGTGGTGCTTGGGCATGGTGGTCACACACTGGGGACGTAGTGCTTGGATGTGGGGCTTGGCCACGTGTCGTGGACATGGTGCTTTGGTTCAGTGGTCAGTCACACATCGTGCTTAGACATGGTGTTTGGCCATGCATTGTGGATGTGGTGCTTGGGCATAGTGGTCAGTCATACATCGTGAACATAGTGCTTGGATGTGGTGTTTGGCCACTCATTGTGGACATGGTGCTTGGGGACGATGGTTGGTCACATTGGTGCTCAGACGTGGTGTTTGGTCACACATCATGGACGTGGTGCTCGGGCATGGTGGTCACACATCAGGGACGTGGTGCTCAGACCTGGTGTTTGGCCACACATCACGGATGTGGTGCTTGGGTGTCACATGGATGCTGTGCTCGGACATGGTGTTTGGCCACTCATCGTGGACATGGTGCTCAGACGTGGTGCGTGGACACAGTGCTTGGCCGCGGTGCTCAGTGCGGTGCTCAGTCACACATCGTGGGCGTGGTGCTCGGCTGTGGTGCTCAGTGCGGTGCTCAGTCACACATCGTGGGTGTGGTGCTCAGCTGTGGTGCTCGGTGCGGTGCTCAGACATGGTGCTTGGTCACACATCGTGGATGTGGTGCCTGGATGTGGTGCCTGGACACGGTGCTGAGCCAGGGTGTGTGGACATGGTGCTCGGACATGGTGCCTGACGGCGGTGCTTGGGCACAGTGCTCGGGCACACACCATGGATATGGTGCCTGGGCACAGTGCTCTGCTGTGGTGCTTGGACATGGTGTGTGGACACGGTGCTCGGGGCACGGTGCTCGTCCACACATCATGGACATGGTGCGCAGGCACGGTGCTCGGACATGGTGTGTGGACATGGTGCTTGACCACAGTGCTTGGACTCTGTGTGTGAACATGGTGCTCAGACATGGTGCATGACCACGGTTCTCGGACATGGTGTGTGGACATGGTGCTTGACCACAGTGCTTGGACTTGGTGTGTGGACATGGTGCTCAGACCTGGTGCTCAGACCTGGTGCATGGACATGGTGCTCGGACATGGTGCTCTGCTGTGGTGCTTGGACTTGGTGAATGGACTCGGTGCTTGGGCACAGTGTTTGACCACACCATGGCCACAGTGCATGGGCATGGAGCTCGGGCACGGAGATCAGCCATGCACTGTGGCCGTGGTGTGTGGGCACGGTGCTCTGCTTGGTGCTCTGCTTGGTGCATGGACTTGGTGCTCAGCCACAATGTGCAAACCTGGTGCTCGACCGCGGTGCTGAGCCATGATGTGTGGACATGGTGCTCGGTCGAGGTGTGTGGACATGGTGCTTGACATGGAGGATGGACCTGGTGCTTGACCATGTGTCATGGGCATGGTGCATGGATGTGGTGCTTGGGGACGGTGCTGTGCCATGCACCATGGACATGGTGCACAGAAATGGTGCTCTGCTTGGTGCTTGGACGTGGTGCATGGACATGGTGCTCAGGAACGGTGCTTGACCACATGTCATGGAGGTGGTGCATGGACATGGTGCTCAGGCACGATGTGTGAACTTGGTACTCCACTGTGGTGCTCAGACATGGTGTGTGGACACGTTGCTTGGCCGTGGTGCTCAGACATGGTGTGTGGACACGGTGCTTGGCCGTGGTGCTCAGACACGGTGTGTGGACACGGTGCTTGGCCGTGGTGCTCAGACATGGTGTGTGGACACGGTGCTTGGCCGTGGTGCTCAGACACGTTGTGTGGACACGGTGCTTGGCCGTGGTGCCCAGACACGGTGTGTGGGCACGGTGCTTGGCCGTGGTGCTCTGCTTGGTGCGTGGCCTGACTGCACGGACAGGGAGCCCGGGCACAGTGCTCGGCCACGTGTCGTGGACATGGTGCTTGGCCATGATGGTGAACAGGGTGCTGAGCCACAGGGGGTGCTTGGGCATGGTGCTCAGCCTGGTGCACGCGGTGCTGTGCACATGTGGAGCATGTGCATGGTGTGCAGGTACCGTGTGTGGGTACCGTGTGTGGGTACCAGGTGTGGGTACCAGGTGTGGGGATGGTGCTCAGGCACCACGTGTGACCACGGTGGTCACACACAGTGGTCACACGCAGTGGTCACACAGGGTTGGTCACACACGGTGGTCACACATGGTGCGTGGCTGTGGTGGTCACACACGGTGGTCACACAGGGTTGGTCACACACAGTGGTCACACACAGTGGTCACACATGGTTGGTCACTCACAGTGGTCACACATGGTGCGTGACTGTGGTGGTCACATACAGTGGTCACACACGATTGGTCACACACGGTGCTCACACACGGTGGTCACACACGGTGCGTGACTGTGGTGCTTGCCCGTGGTGCTTGGCCATGGCGCACGGACATGGTGCTGGCACGGTGCTGGCACAGCTATGGCACCCCCGTGGTGCTTGGGCACAGAGCTTTGCCGTGGTGCCGGTGCACAGCATCCCTGACCCCACGGCACAGACCCCCAGCACCGCCCGGCCGGGCCCAATCCTGGCACTGTGCCCCGGCACCGTGCCAGCCCCGCAGCCCCGGCCCTCAGCACCATGCCAGCCCCGCATCCAGCCCCTCACTCCGGTGCTCAGCACCGTGCCAGCCCCATGCCAGCTCCGCATCCCTGGCACTCAGCACCGCGCCAGCACCAGGTCCAGAGCCACATCCAGCCC
>JAOXXN010000271.1:873025-884206 GCA_026770055.1 Myrmophylax atrothorax
TGGAAGTGTCCAAGGCCAGGTTGGATGGAGCTTGGAGCAACCTGGGCTGGTGGGAGGTGTCCCTGCCCATGGCAGGGCCTTGGGACAGGATGACCTTTAGGTTCCCTTCCAATCCAAACCATTGTATGGCTCCCTGAGTCGTTGCTGATGTTGTGACAGACACTTCCTGTGACTCAGCAGCTTTGATGTGGCTGTGCCTCTCTCCCACATTCCGTGCAGACCCTTCTTTTAATCCAGGGACTTCCATGTGTCAGAAGACACTTCCTGATTTCTGGTTTCCCACTTGTGGGCTGTTAATCCTGTGCAGTGGTTTCTGTTTTGGGGCTCCCCTGCCCCGTTCAGCTGCTCTGCTGAGCCCTCAGCTCTGCTTTTCCACCCACCTTGCCATGTGGCCTGAAGCTGTGTGATTAATTGGGATAAATCCCCTCTTTTGATCCTTGCTGGAAGCAGCAACTTGGTCTGATCTGTCCCACCACGGGAGCACAGTGGGAATTTGATCTTCTGATGTGTAGTCAGATATAATTTATCCTGGTTGGAGTGCATGTGCAAGCTAATGAGCCTTGTTTGATCCTTTCCTAACCTGCTCCATGATCCCAGGGCACAGGGATTTTCCACCCATCTGGAGACAAGACGTCCCTCCTGGTGCTGCTCCCCAGGCTGTCCCTGAGGTCCCACATCTGTCCTGCAGCCTGTGAGGCTCAAACAAAGCCTGAACTCAATGTTTTCCCCTTTTTTCCTCCCCTTTTCAGCAATTGGTTTCTGTGGAAAAGTTGCCCAAATATGCCCAGGCTGGATTTGAGGGGTTTAAGACCCTGAACCGTATCCAGAGCAAATTGTACCGTGCAGCGCTGGAGTCGGACGAGAACCTGCTGCTCTGTGCCCCCACGGTGAGATCCCGGGATCTGGGGCCTGTGTGATGGGGAGTCTGTGAAGATGATGATTTTGGGTGACCCTTTCCTCTGGAGAAGCCAGGGATTTGTTGGGATTAGTGGTTCCTTGTGTTCCAGGGCGCTGGGAAGACGAACGTGGCGCTCATGTGCATGTTGAGGGAGATCGGGAAGCACATCAACATGGACGGGACCATCAACGTGGACGATTTCAAGATCATCTACATCGCTCCCATGAGGTCCTTGGTGCAGGAGATGGTGGGAAGCTTTGGGAAGGTGAGGAGGGGTTTACTCTTGCCTGTGCTGGAACTGGTGGGAACGAGGATGAGTGTCCTGTGCTGGGAGGCACCCTGAGTTTGGGGCGCAATTTTGGGCTTCCCATGACAAAGCATTGAAGGACTAGAGCACGTCCAGGGAAGGTAACAGAGCTAGAGAAGGGTCTGGAGCACCAGGAGCAGCTGGTGGAGCTGTGGAGGCTCAGCTGGAGAAAAGGAGGCTCAGGGGGAACCTTTCCCTCTCTGCAACCCCCTGGCAGGAGGGGGGTGCCAGGGCGGGTCGGGCTCTGCTCCTTGGAACAGGGGCAGGAGAGGGAACAGCCTCAGGCTGTGCCAGGGGAGGGGCAGGTGGGATATTGGGGAAATTCCTCCATGGAAAGGGCTGTCCACATTTGTCCAACATAATTACTGTGGCTTCCTCTCAGCGCTTGGCCACGTACGGGATCAACGTGGCCGAGCTGACCGGGGACCACCAGCTGTGCAAGGAGGAGATCAGCGCGACCCAGATCATCGTGTGCACCCCCGAGAAGTGGGACATCATCACCCGCAAGGGAGGGGAGAGGACCTACACCCAGCTGGTGCGACTGGTCATACTGGTGAGCAGCACTGTGGCCTCAGAGCCCTGGCAGGGGCGAGGAGGGGGATGTGGGTGCTGGGTCCTTCAAAACTGCTTCCTGAACGTGGCTGAAGGTGTGCAGGGACTCGGGCTTTGGGCTCTGGCCTGGGCTGCTCCAGTGCACACAAGCCAAGAAATCATCCCAAAAATGGATGAGGTTGCCCAGAGAGGCTGTGGCTGCCCCATCCCTGAAAGTGTTCCAGGCCAGGTTGGACAGGGCTTGGAGGAACCTGGGCTGGTGGGAGGTGTCCCTGCCCATGGCAGGGGGTGAGACTGGACGGGCTCTAAGGTGGCTTCCAACCGAAACCATTCCGTGATTCCATATGCTGGTTTAGGTGGGATATTGGGAAGGAATTCTTCCATTGAAGGTGATAAGAGACTGGGATGGAATTCCCAGGGATGCTGTGGCTGCCCCATCCCTGGAAGTGTCCAAGGCCGGGTTGGACGGGGCTTGGAGCAACCTGGGCTGGTAGAAGGTGTCCCTGCCTGTGGCAGAGGGTGGAATGAGATGAGCTTTAAGGTCCTTTCCCACCCAAACCCTTTCATGATTCCATGGAGTAGAGGCAGTCTGGAGCAGGGATAACCCCATTCCCTCTGTCCAGGATGAGATCCACCTCCTGCATGACGACCGTGGCCCTGTCCTGGAGTCCCTGGTGGCCAGAGCCATCCGGAACATCGAGATGACCCAGGAGGATGTGAGGCTGGTTGGCCTCAGTGCCACCCTGCCCAACTACGAGGACGTGGCCACGTTCCTGAGGGTGGACCCGGCCAAAGGCTTGTTCTACTTTGATAACAGGTACTTTGGAAAGCTGGGGGAGAGGCCATTCCAGCTGGATTTGTGCTTTTCTCCTTCGGCAGCGTTCAGTGACCATCTGTCAGGTGGTACCAGGCCCTCACCAGACCTTCAACCCTCCCCAACACACATTTACTTGCTCTTTGATGGGTCATTAAAAGCATTTTTGGGACAAATCCAGTTCCTGCACAGTCATCCCTGCAGGAAGGTGCTTGGAGAAGGCAGAGAAGCTCTGCCATCCCTGTGTGCAGCAGAAGCTGCTGGAAGGAAGCCTAATACAGGATGATTGTAGTTCCCAACACACCCTTTTTGCTCCCTGAGTAGCAAATGGATTCCAGGAATCAGAAGGAATTGGTGCTGGTCCTTATGGTTCATCCAGAGCCATTGAGGCACAGAGGAGCTGAGTTGCACAAAAAGCAGGATGCCTTTGGATGCCTTTTGACCCTTGTGGGGGTTTCTCCACTCATTTTCTCTTTGATGGATTGGGGTTTTTTTCCCTACAGCTTCCGCCCAGTGCCCCTGGAGCAGACCTATGTTGGGATTACAGAGAAGAAAGCCATCAAACGCTTCCAGATCATGAATGAGATTGTGTATGAGAAAATTATGGAGCATGCTGGGAAGAACCAGGTTGGAGCCTTCATTCCTGACACACTTAATCCTGTTTTTTTCCTTCTGAGCTCTTGTTTTTCCAGAGAAGCTGCAGTGGCAGCTTGGGTGGTCCATGAGAGGGGAAAGAACACAGGTTTTCTCTCTGTGCCAGCTCTGTTTAACCTAGGGATTGTCCTTTTAGGATGAGGGAATTTGGGTGTGCTGCCCTGTTAAATCAGGAGCTCTGTGTGTGCATCCACATCTGGATTAATTCCAGGTCTCTCCCCACCCTGAACACCAGGAACAGATTGGGTTGGGCATCTTTTCCAGGAGCTGCTGCAGTGGTTCCTCTCTCAGTGATGTCCCATCTCCTTGTTTGGCAGGTCCTGGTGTTTGTGCACTCCAGGAAGGAGACTGGGAAGACAGCCAGGGCCATCAGGGACATGTGCCTGGAGAAGGACACCCTGGGCCTGTTCCTGCGGGAGGGCTCGGCCTCCACAGAGGTCCTGAGGACGGAAGCTGAGCAGTGTAAGGTGAGACTGGGGGGATTGGATTGGATATTGGGGAAGCTGCTTCATGGGAAGGGCTGCCCAGAGCAGTGGGGGAGATGGAGGGAGATTAAGGGAGATGTAACACATGTGTGGATGTGGCAGTTGAGGACATGTGTTAGTGGTGGCCTTGGCAGTGCCGGGGGATTGGGTGGGCTCAATGACCTTGGAGGGCTTTTCCAACCTTAACAATTCCATGATTCCATGATAAACATCCTGCCAGTTTGGTGTGGATTCACAACCTTTCTCCTGAGATATTCCCCCGTGTTTTCTGCCTGGGTGGAAACCCCAGAGCTGGTTGTGTTTGTGCCACAGAACCTGGAGCTGAAGGATCTCCTGCCCTACGGCTTCGCCATCCACCACGCCGGGATGACGCGCGTGGACCGGACGCTGGTGGAGGATCTGTTTGCTGACAAGCACATCCAGGTGAGCCAGGAGCACTTCCAGGAGCACTCACAGCTTTATCCAAGGCAGGTTCTTCACAAAAAATACATGAGCCATGTTTTCTAATGGCCTTTTGGTGGCAAAAAGGAGGGCAAAAGGATCCTCAGGATACCCTGAGGGTCGAGGGTAGCCAACCCCATCCTGCTGTGCTGGTGGAGGCAGCCTTGACTTTCCTAAGGATTAGGAATAAAAGAGGACCTAAAGCACATGATCGAGAGGGGAGAGCAGGAGCTTCTCCCATCGACCTGGCTGATTTTCCTAAAGAATAGGAATTAAATAGGAGCTGAAAGCACATGGGCAGGAGAAGAGAGAGGGCAGGAATATCTCCCCTTGGTCTGGCTAGCTGTTTTCAGCCAGAGCTCTATCCCAGAGCAGGTTGGCTCCTCAAATGCCACTTTGACAAAACCTCATCCAAAATTTCCTCATAAATAGAAAGCAAAGGATTTTCTCAGAAAATCTGGGCAGAGATCCCTCAGTTTACCTGCCCTTCCTGTACTCAGCTGTCGAGACATGCCCATTTCTTAGTCTTTATCCCTTTTGTGCTTGTCTGAAGTCAGGCCCAGCATTTTAGATCCATGTTTCCCCTTGGGAAGAGGTCTGTGCCTGGCTCTGATCCCAGTTTTTCCCTGCAGGTGCTGGTCTCCACAGCCACGCTGGCCTGGGGGGTGAACCTTCCAGCTCACACCGTCATCATCAAGGGCACTCAGGTGTACAGCCCAGAAAAGGGGCGCTGGACCGAGCTGGGAGCCCTGGACATCCTCCAGGTGAAGTTCTGGGAGCAAAGAAACCACCAGGATTCCCCTCCTCAAATCCCACATTTAAAATCTCCTTTGGTGTTTTCTCCGTGCGGTCGCTCCCTGTTCTTTCCCGTCAAACTGTCCCAGTGTTCTGGGATCAGGAGGAGAAGGGGACAAGTCATTCCTCTGTAATTCCTCACCCAGACACATCTGAGCTATTTCCATGTGGCTCCTGCCACCTTAAAGTAGCATCAGGCTGAGCAATCTGGCAGGAAAACTCCAGGAGATGGAGAAATTCCTTGGTTAATGGTTGGACTTGATGATCCTGGAGGTGCTTTCCAACCAAAACAATGGGATTCCAAAGCTTTGATGTTTTGCTGACCCTGTTTTCCCATTTTTAGATGCTGGGACGTGCTGGGAGACCCCAGTATGACACCAAAGGAGAGGGAATTCTCATCACATCCCATGGTGAGCTCCAGTATTACCTGTCCCTGCTCAACCAGCAGCTCCCCATTGAGAGCCAGATGGTGTCGAAGCTCCCAGACATGCTGAACGCAGAGACCGTCCTTGGGAACGTCCAGAATGCAAAGGTGAGTGGGAATCTTGGCTCTCCCCAGGGATTTGTGCCCTTGGTTGCTCCCAGTGGGACTGGGAGCAGATTTTTAAGAGATTTGGAGCCATGGGAATTACTGGACGGGGTGTTAGGCATGGATTGGATGCTCGTTCAGAGCAGAATTTTCCATGTGGAAAAGGACACTTGGGAAAAATCTAAATGTGGACAGTGGAGTTTTTTGGTTTTAATTCCTTGGTATTACCTGGTGCTGGAGAGGAGCTGTGGATGGCCCTGCTGGCCTGCCAGGCTCTAGTTTAGTGTGATCCAGTGGGATCGAGCTGGGATCAGGTTCTGTGCCATATCTGGAGCACTCAGCTCGGAGCTGGAACTTCAGCTGTGCTTCCCAAGAGACGTGTCCATGGGGTGGTGCTGGTGTTCCCTCAGGATGCAGTGAACTGGCTGGGCTATACCTACCTGTACATCCGGATGTTGCGCTCCCCAACCCTCTATGGAATATCCCACGACGACCTGAAGGCGGATCCGCTCCTGGATCAGCGGCGCCTGGATCTGGTGCACACGGCGGCCCTGATGCTGGACAAGAACAACCTGGTGAAGTACGACAAGAAAACAGGGAATTTCCAGGTGAGGCAGTCTCTGGAAAAGATGCTGGGAGCCAGCAGTGTCCCCTGGCTGGGAAAAGGGATGTGGTTAAACGTGGATCCCGTGCTGGGCATGTCTGTGGTTCCAGGGAGCTGGCACAGGATAACACCTGGCCCTGGGATAGCACCTGGGATAACGCAACAGCTTGGATAACACCTGGCCCTCAGTGTCCTGCTCTGTGTTTACTGCTGCCTCCTGGGCACGTTTCCATTCCTGTTGCATTTCCATTGCTTTGGAGGCAGTGAGATGAGAAAAGGGAATTAGGCACCAGGAAAAGCAGCTTTCCTGGGATATTTCAGCCTAGGAGTTTTTCTCAGAGCCATTTTCCCTGCTGGAGACCTATTGCCATCCGGCCCCTTCTCCCAGTGCTGGGAGCAGTTGGGATCTGAGCTGTGTCTCTCCCCTGTCCCCGCAGGTGACGGAGCTGGGCCGCATTGCCAGCCACTACTACATCACCAACGAGACGGTGCAGACCTACAACCAGCTCCTGAAACCCACCCTGAGCGAGATCGAGCTCTTCCGGGTCTTCTCCCTGTCCTCGGAGTTCCGGAACATCACCGTGAGGGAGGTGCGGATCCCGCTGCCCGTCCTGGGTGGCACAGCCCCAGGACACGGATCCTGGTGCTGCAGGGACAAGGCAGAGCTTTCCCTGCGGGACCGTCTCATATCCCCTGCCTTGTTTTTCCGCAGGAGGAGAAGCTGGAGCTGCAGAAGCTGCTGGAGCGAGTTCCCATCCCGGTGAAGGAGAGCATTGAGGAGCCCAGTGCCAAGGTGAGCCCTGGAGGGGCTTCTCTGCCTGTCTGGAGGGGAGCAGGATCCTTGGGAGAGAGCTGGGATAGCAAATTCCCCTCAGGGCAGGCAATTCTGCTCTCTTGCCTCTGTGGGACATCCTGGATGTGCCTGGAATGCTCAAAGAGCTGTGTCTGCTTCATGTCCCTGGCTGGGGACAACCAGTCCTGTTGGTCACTGCTGTCCTGCTACATCCATCCCAATCCACTGGGACTGGGCACAGAGAGGGGAACTGGGGAGAGGGAATCAGGTACCAGGAGAAGCAGCTTTTCTGGGAAATTAGATATCAGGAGAAGCAGCTTTCCCAGAATATTTGCAGCCTGAGAGTTTTTCTGAGCTTGTCTGAAAAGGGAATTGGGCACCAGGAAAAGCAGCTTTCCTGGGATATATGCAGCCTGAGTTGTGCTGAGCTGGTCTGGAAAGAGGAATGGAGAAAAGGGAATTAGACACCAGGAAAGACAGATTTCCTGGGAAATTAGGCACCAGGAAAAGCAGCTTTCCCAGGATATTTGCAGCTTGAGAGCCTTGCTAGGCTGGTCTAGAAAGGGAAGCTGAGAAAAGGGAATCAGGTACCTGGAAAAGCAGCTTTCCCAGGATATGTGCTGAGAGCCTCTCTGTGTCCTTCCCAGATCAACGTGCTCCTGCAGGCCTTCATCTCCCAGCTGAAGCTGGAGGGGTTTGCCCTCATGGCTGACATGGTGTACGTGACCCAGGTGAGCAGGGATTCCCTCGGGATCTGTCACAACTGTTTCCACCTCAGATGTTGAGTTTGTGGTCAAAAATGTCTCTGAACATCAGAGCTGGGAGTGGTGGGAAGGTCTGATTCCTGTTGGGATGGAAATAAGCCCTCCAGGGAAGCCTCCAGTTTGGAATCACGGGAATTCAGTGCTGGAGAACCACAGCGTAGCCTGGTGCTCACAGCTGCCCCAGAACTGTCCCCAGCAGCCCCACAGCTGCCCCAGAACTGTCCCCAGCAGCCCCACAGCTGCCCCAGAACTGTCCCACAGCTGCCCCACAATTTCCCCACAACTGCCACCAGTAAAGCTGTTCCTGCTTCAGCTCTGTCTGTGCTCCCTTACCCCCCAACATGTGGGGCAGAGTCTGAGGAGGAAAAGGGGGGAATGCAAAAAATGGGAAATGAGGAAAAAGGGTAGGAAAAAAGGGGGAGAAAGGGAGGAAAAAAGGAGAAAAAGTGAGAGGAAAGGGAGAGAAAAAAAGATGGGAAACATGGATTGAGAAAGAGCAGGAAAACTGACTGAAAAAGAGCTGGGAAATGTGAGGGGAAAAGGGAGGAGAAAAGTGCAGGAAACATGAAGTGAAAAAGTCCCACAAAGGCCAAATTCCCAAGGCTGGGAATCAACAAGTTGCTCCACTTGCAGGTGTTTGGGGTGAAAGACCTGGAAATGTAATTCCATACTTAATGAGAGCTTGTAAGAAAGATGGGGAAAGGGTTGGGAGGGACAGGACAAGGGCTTCCAACTGCCAGAGGGCAGAGTTAGTTAGGTGGGATATTGGGAAGGAATTCTTCCCTATGAAGGTGCTGAGGGACTAGGATGGAATTCCCAGAGCAGCTGTGGCTACCCCATCCCTGGAAGTGTCCCAGGCCAGGCTGGAAGGGGCTTGGAGGAGCCTGGGATAGTGGAACCTCTCCCTGTCAGTGACAGGGGATGGAATGAGGTGGTTTTTAAGGTCCCTTCCAACCCAAATGATTCCATGAGTTGTAGCTGGGCAAGAATGTGGGTGGGAAGGAGGGAAGGGTGGGATGTGCTGATCCAGGGCTGCTCCATGTCCCACAGTCGGCCGGGAGGCTCATGAGGGCCATCTTTGAGATCGTCCTCAACAGGGGCTGGGCCCAACTCACCGACAAGACCCTCAACCTGTGCAAGATGATCGACAAGCGCATGTGAGTGGTGGGGTCTGGGGGCTCGTCACTCCAGGCTTCCCAGCATTCCTGTGTCTGATCCCCATGTCCCCACAGGTGGCAATCCATGTGTCCCCTGCGCCAATTCAAGAAGCTGCCCGAGGAGGTAGTGAAGAAAATTGAGAAGAAGAATTTCCCCTTTGAGCGACTCTACGACTTGAACCACAATGAAATTGGTACCAGGACATGGGCAAGGGCTGCATATTCCCACTCCTTAGTGTTTGGGAGAGGGTTGGGATGCTGGCACAGGTTGCCCAGAGATGTGACTGTCCTTGGATCCCTGGAAACATCCAAGGCCAGGTTGGAGCAACTTGGGATAGTGGAAGGTGGTGCCACCCCCATGGTAGGGGCTGGCACCGGATGGGCTCTAAGGCGGCTTCCAACCCAAACCATCCCATGATTCCATGTGCTGGTTTAGATGGGATACTGGAAAGAAAGGAATTCTTCCCTGTGAAGGTGGTGAGAGACTGGGATGGAATTCTCAGGGGCACTGTGACTGCCCCATCCTTGGGAGGCCAGGTTGGACAGGGCTTGGAGCAGCCTGGAATAGTGAAAGGTGTCCCTGCCCATGGCAGAGGATTGGAGTGGGATGGGCTTTAAGGCCCTTCCAACCCAAACCATTCCATGTTATGATGCAGAGACTGGGGGGGCTTGTTTCTGGTGGGGGTCTTGGTACAGCTGAAGGAGGGCAGAGGTCTCATCCTGGTGCCTTCCAGCTGCTTGGATGGCCTGGCAGCCTCAGTTTGGGAGCTTTGGTCACCCTGTTGTCCCTGTTCTCCTGCAGGGGAGCTGATCCGGATGCCCAAAATGGGCAAAACAATCCACAAATACGTTCACCTGTTCCCCAAACTGGAGCTCTCGGTGCATCTGCAGCCCATCACCCGCTCCACCCTCAAGGTGGAGCTCACCATCGCCCCAGACTTCCAGTGGGATGAGAAGGTGAGCTCTGCACCCAGCATGGTCAGAGTGGGGGGAAAGGGGAATGCTGGGGCTGGAGCATAAGAATTCTCAGGGAAAATATCCTGCTGTGGCGAAAAAGGGGGAATTCTGGGACTGGATTGTTAAAATCCTCAGGGTGCATGCCCTGATGGGGAGGGAAGAAGGGAGTTCTGGAGCTGAGTTGTAAAAATTACCAGGGTAAAACCCTGTTGGGAGGAAAAGGAGGAATTCTGGGGCTGGATTGTGAAAATCAGGCAGGTAAATACCCTGGTGGGGGTAAAAGGCCATTTCTGGCTTTGGGTTGTAAAAATCACAAGGGGAAATACTCTGTTTGTTGGAAGAAGGGCATTTTTTGTGGCTGGGTTGTGAAAATCATGAGGGTAAATACCCTGTTTGAGGAAGAAGGGGCAATTCTGGGGCTGGGTTGTAAAAATCATTGGGAGAAATGCCCTGTTTGCTGGAAAAAGGGCATTTTTGGAGCTGGGTTGCTGTGGCAGAGCTGTGGATTTCTGGAACTGGGGGCTCTGGGCTGTGCCTGAGGGTGAGTCTGTCCCTGCTCAGGTCCACGGCTCCTCTGAGGCCTTCTGGATCCTGGTGGAGGATGTGGACAGTGAGGTGATCCTGCACCACGAGTACTTCCTGCTGAAATCCAAGTATGCCCAGGACGAGCACTTGGTGACCTTCTTCGTGCCCGTGTTCGAGCCGCTGCCCCCCCAGTACTTCATCCGGGTGGTCTCTGACCGCTGGCTCTGTGAGTCCCCTCCTCCAGCAGCACCTTGTGGGCCTCAGGGGGTGGGTTATCTTCTCCCTGAGTGATTTCCTGGGGGAAAACCCTCCTGGAATCCAAGTGGCAACAGCACTGGGGGATCCCTCCTGGAGCTCATTCCTGGAGTCCTGGGATTGGGTTTGGAGGGGAAAATGTGTTATTATGTGTGGGGATGGAGCTGTGGGAGTGGCTTTGGAGGTGCAAATGTGTTCTGATGTGTGTGACAGCCTGTGAGACCCAGCTGCCCGTTTCCTTCCGGCACCTGATCCTCCCAGAGAAATATCCTCCCCCCACGGAGCTGCTGGACCTGCAGCCCCTGCCAGTGTCGGCCCTGCGGAACAGCGCCTTCGAGAGCCTTTACCAGGACAAGTTCCCCTTCTTCAACCCCATCCAGACCCAGGGTGGGTGTTTCCCCTCCTCCAAGCTGCCCCCTGGCCCCACCCCACATTGGTTTTGTGGGATTCATCCATGTGAAGTCAGGAATTCTGTACTAAATGGTGTATCCCTCTCCGTCCCTGAGCCTTAGAGCTTTTGTGGCTCAAAGTCTTCCTCCAGAGGATCCTTAACACCTTCCTTACGTACATCCCTTGGGGCATTCCCAGGCTGTCTGGAAGCAGCAGGTTTGCTCCTGGAAGCCATGTCTGTGCTAACACCATGGCTCAGGT
>JAOXXN010000271.1:920312-935750 GCA_026770055.1 Myrmophylax atrothorax
CCCCGCGGGGGGCGGCGGGGGGTCCCGGCGCTCAGGGGGTCTCGAAGCCCACGCGGAAGCCGGGCTGGGGAGGCACCACGGCGCCGTTCTGGCCCTGGGCTGGCTGCACTCCGTAGCTGGGGCCCATCCACGCTGCTGATGACTGGGTCTGGCTGTGGGGGGAGAAAAGAATCCCTTAGGGACGTGTGGGGGGTAAGGAAAGGTGGGTTTCATGAGGAACTGGGTGCTGAGGGTAGGGAGATGTGATTCTCCAAGCACTGTGTCTCTGAGTGGAAGTTTGAGGCTGCTGCACAGCCACAAAGTCCCTTCCCAGAGAGATAAAAAGGGGACTAAAAGGCCCCCCAAACTCACCTGAATCCCTGCTGGTTCCAGGCCTGGCTGTACACGCCGTAGGTGGGCACCTGCCACCCGTTGGGCACGTACTGCCCGAGCTGGGCCCCGCCGTACCACTGCCCCCACTGCCCGTAGGGAGGAGGGTAACTGAGCTGGTTCTGGGAAGAGCGAGGGTTAGGAATCAGAATGACACCTCTCACCAGCCCAGGCTGCTCCAAGCCCTGCCCAACCCGGCCTTGGACACTCCCAGGGATGGGGCAGCCACAGCTGCTCTGACAATTCCATCTCAGCCCCTCACCACCCTCACAGCCAAGCATTCCTTCCCAATATCCCTCTGGCAGTGCGAGACCATTGCCCTCATCCCGGCACTCCAGGCCCTTGCCCAAAGTCCCTCTCCAGTTCTCCTGGAGTTCCTTTAGGCCCTGGAAGGGGCTCTGAGGTCTCCCTGGAGCCTTCTCTTTCTAGGATAGAGAATTCCAATTCCCTCAGCCTTTCCTGATAGCAGAGGTGCTCCATCCCTCTAATCATCTTTGTGGCCTCCTATGAACTTGCTCCAACAGTTCCATGCCCTTCCTTTGCCGGAGACCCCAGAGATTGATGGAATTGTGAAATAGTTTGGATTGGAAAAGGCCTTTAGGATCACCAAGTCCAAGTGTTCCCTCAGCACTGCCAAGGCCACCACTAACCCATGTGCCCCAGTGCCACATTCACACAGCTCTTAAATCCTTCCAGGGATGGGGACTCCACCTGTGCCAGGGTTGAACGATCCTTTTCATGAAGGAATTTCCCCAATATCCAACCTGAACCTCCCCTAGCACAACTTGAGGCCATTTCCCCTTGTCCTATTCCTTGTTCCCCAGGAGCAGAGCTCAACCCCCACCTGGCTCTACCCTCCTGTCAGGGAGTTGCAGAGAGTAAAGAACGTCCCTCCTGTGCCTTCTTTTCTCCAGGCTGAGCCCCCTTCCAGCACGTAACAGGTTATTTAATTGGCCACCCCCTTCCCAGCGGAGGAGCCCTGACCTGCTGCACGGGGCTGGCCATGTCCGGGGTCTCCTTGCCCCAGTAGCACTTGACGACGTGGCCCTCGATGGTGGTCCCGTTGACAGACACGATGGCGTGTGCTGCGCTCTCGTGGGAATTGAACCTGTTGTGATTAAGTGGGGACAACAGGTGCCACTCACTCAGGGAGGCACAGCAAGGAGTAACCCTTGAGGGTCCTCGTTAGCCCAGGATGGGTTTGGGGTCTCAGAACCAGCTGAAACTGACTCTATACCCCTCCAGTGGGTGGCAAAGGGTTGGGCTGGTTCTTTTGGTCTCCATGTTTGATTCTACCTAAATAAACTCAAAAATCAAGCAAGCAGAGCAGTCAATTTATGATGCTTTTTGTTATCTAGACCCTCATCAATAAAGATATGAGGATAGTTTTGGGAAAGATCAGACTGCTTCAGTAACTCCTCTGAGATGACACAACAGACCACAGTTCCAGAGGAAGGGCCCCGCACCAGTTCCAGCTGTTTCCCAGGGGTTTTCCTGCTTGTTACAGGTCATAACCCCTTGCTGTAGGGTGGGCTCTGCAGGCTGGCACAGTCCCACCCATGCAAACCCACCATTCCCACCTGGCCCAGGCCCACCTACCGCACAAAGGAGTATCCTTTATCCGGGAACACTCGGATCTCCAAGATCTGCCCGAAGGGGGAGAAGGTCTGGCGCATCAGCTGCTCTGGAGCAGGAAGGACAGGGAGCAGTGTGAGGCATCTGCAGCAGGACAGGGACAGGGACAGGGGGGCACAGGGAGGGGGAAGCCACGTACCTGTGAGGCCCGAGGTGACCCCCCCGCAGTACACGGTGCAGTTGCTTGGGCTGGACTGAGTGACCACATCATCGTAGGACAGTTGTTTGGTGTTTGCTGGGAAAGATTGGACAGACACTTTCAGTGGATCCGACAGGAATGGTGGGGAAATTGTAATCCTGACAGGCATGAGGTGTTGACCACAACCTGCAAACACCTGTTGATGTCTGATATCCCTCACTGAGAATCTCTCCAGGCTCCAAGAGATCTGGAGAGGGACTTTGGACAAGGGCTGAGAGGGACAGGACGACGGGGAATAGCTTCACACTGACAGAAGGCAGGGTTAGATGGGATATTGGAAAGGAATTCTTCCCTGTGAGGGTGTGGAGGAACTGGGATGGAATTTCCAGAGAAGCTGTGCCTGCCCCATCCCTGGAAGAGTCCAAGGACAGGTTGGATGGGGCTTGGAACAACCTGGGCTAGTAGAAGGTGTCCCTGCCCATGGCAGGGGGGTGGAACAGGATGGTTTTGAGGTCCCTCCAACCCAAACCATTCCATGATTCCCTGGTTCCAGAGGCTGGCAGGGCACACAGCTGAGCACCTACACTCATAGGTGCTCTTTGGAGCCGGAGGTTTCCTCGTCGCCCAGTTGGTTCGGATTTGCCGTCCCCCGAGCCACTGCCCCCCCATCTGCTGGATCGCGTTCTCTGCATCCTGTCCAGGGAGACAAGAAAACCCACTGTCAGCAGCTCTCCCTTCTGGGACAGAGCCAGAGGAATAACATCACCGTGCTCCTGACTGACAGGATCCCTGGAAGTGCCCAAGGCCAGGTTAGACAGGGCTTGGAGCAACCTGGGATAGTGGAAGGTGTCCCTGGGACTGGATGGGGCTTTAAGGTTGCTCCCAACCCAACCCAGCCCAAACCATTCTGGGATTCTGTGATTTATATGGGTCTATAAATACAGAGAGAAGCTTCTCTCCATGACAAGCAGGGAAACCAAAGCTGGAGAGAGACTGGGACTGAAAACACTCCACTGAAAATCATCCAGGGGAGCTCAACACTGTGACACAGCTCAGCCATTTATTGAAGAAGGAAAAGAAGGGATCTTATATCATTTATGGACAAAGGCAAGAAAAGGATCTTTCCCATTTATTGAAGGAAACAAAGGGATCTTTCCCATTTATTGAGGAAGGAAAGTAACCTCTTACCCATTTATTGAAGAAGGACACAAAGCCATATCCTTTAGACTTCCCTGTTGCCATGTCCTTGACCACACGTGCGTCTCTAAAAAGCACAAACAAGAGCCAGTTCAGCCCCTTGCAGTCCAATCCCCCCTCGAGGCCCTGAGCCACTTTCATCTCTCACCTCCACTAACCCTCAACTGTTCACTGCACCAGCAACACACCCAAAGCAAAAGGTTTCTTGTCTACACAGAACTTCATTAAGGGGTAGGCAGGTAGCAGCAAAATTAAACTTAATTGTGTAAACATGCAAATCAATGGCTTCTCTAACAAATGTCTGCACTTCACAGCTGGCTCCTGCTTCAAAACACTTTCACAGACTGTTAAGACACAAAGCATGGTCAAAGCAGCTGTTCCAAAGGACTTAAGGCTGGCATGAGCTGAATGGCTCTCTTGAACCATGCAATTTTTAAACTCTAGTTTAATTTGCCAACACATTCTACCTACTCATTCCAAATATTCAATAGAAAAAATAAAAAAGAAATAAAAAAGATAGGAATTAAAAGGCATACATCGCCTGTTAACTGAATTCTTTAATTCTTGGGTCGTTACCCCCTTTTTGGACTGTGGGCAGCTGTAAATTTTGAGAGATTGATATTTCAGAAATTATTGAAGAAAACACCACAATATTCATATTTGCAAACTACACATTACACAGCATTGGTACGACAGTGACTGGAACTACAAAATACATATAAAAGAGGGGAAAAAAATGAATAAAATTGATAAAAGTAAGTAAGAAAACTACAACGTTTGTCCACTGTGAACTGTAGCTTGTAGTTAGCCATGGAATTCTGTCCATTCTTCAGGGACACTCTGCAAAATAACCAGAGCCCTATTATTTGGGATTGAGTTAGGACGAGAACCAGCTACCAGAGCTAAACCCACTCACAGGACACAGCAGCAGTTTGGGGCCAAGACAGCCCAGGGTGAGATGTCCTCACACCCAGGCCACCCTCTCCTCCCCTCCCACCACAGACAGGCAGGAAAAGAAACAGAAACAGCAGAAAAACCACTCAGGAAGTCATGCAATTTAGGGCTGGATAAGTCAGAGGGGGCAGAGAAACCAGTGTTAATGTGGGCACAACAGTGAGCATTGAGACTTAAAAGAGAAGCCACAATGGAGAGAACGTTTGTTAAAGGCTCCAAGATTTGAAGCCCAATTAAGTCTAATTCTGGCACCCACAGCACTAACAGTGTCACTGGTGCCTGAGCAAAGTCCCTCTCCCAAAGCTACAACAGGAATATTTGTTCTTTCCTCTCTGTTTGACCACCCTTTCCCCTTTTTTTTAATTTCCTAAGTCAGAACTTGGGTCAAACGTCACAAATTGCCTCAGAAAAGCCACTCTGGGAAGCTGAGTCTAAAGAGGGAGGGGGGGAAAAACTCATCTCTACTTACCCTCAACTGAAAACTTGGGAATAAAGACTTGAATACCAGTGAAAACAAGTGCAGAGCGAGCAAAAAAGGAACCACAATGAAAAGGTGTTTGTTTAAAAAAAGCTAGATGCAAAGAATTAACCCAATTTCTTTCTCTGCTAATCATGCAGTACTTCATCCTCAGCATCATTAATAAAAACCCACTCTGTTTAGCAACAATAAATATGTATAGAAATAAATCAAGAAATATTCCATTAGAAGCACAATTCCAAAGACTGGTCACTGATGAAGAACAGGTGAAGTCAAGTCACTTCATTGAATCATTTGTTTTTCCAGGTTAAATTTAAAGGCAAAATTCTGGGTCCTTTAGGGTTTGGAAAAAGAGTTTGTAAGTCATTACAGGGAGAATTCTGCTTTTTGGGGGAAAAAACTGAGTTTCAGTTTGGACAGTCAGTTTGAGCCTGGGCAAGCCACGAGTGTTCTGTGTGTTGGCAGCACGAGCATCACTCCCCCTTGCCACCACCACCACGCAGGGACAGCTCTTCCAGGGAAAAAACTCTTCCAGGAAAGATGGCACAACAGGCCTGGCCTCAGACTCAGGGTCAGGAGGGGGCCTGGGGAGTTATTTGTGGAAGATGTGTGTACTGAGCTGTCACCTCTGACATCCAGACAGGGATAAACGTCTCACACCAACACTCTGCCTGTTCCTGCCTCCTTCTCCCATCATTCTGGCCTCATCCCTTCCATCTGGCCACATCAGGCCAGAGGACGAACTGACTCCTTGGAGCCCCATCCCTTCCACCCAGTCCCATCTGGCCCGAGGACAAACTGACTCCCTGGAGCCCTCCCTCCCTCTGCATTCCCTGCCCCAGGAGCTGCACTCGGGCACTGGAGGTGTCTGAAGCAAGATAAGTACATATATAAATTTTTAAACCTTCTAATAAAAGGAAATCAAGCTGGCATTAAAAGAGGAATAAACTGGACTCTTGAGGGGTAAAAAAAAAAAACAACAAAAAACAAACTTACTTCAATTAAATGCTTCACTACCCAACACTCCAAAGCACTCTATGTTCTTACACCACCATCAAGAAACTCCAATGTCCAGTACAGACAACACTACAAGGAAAATTAATGGTTTACATTTGGAGGATGGAATGAAGGAACTGCTCCTCACTCTGCTACACCCTGAGTAGGACGGACTGGCAGGGAGAGCTGGGACCATCCCTGCCCCGCTGGGATCTGCTCAGCTCCCTGACCCAAAAGGCTTGGACAAATCTGTGGGGCCTCGGGTCAAGGGGCTGACGCTGCCCCAACAAGCCTTGCGCTCAAAAAAGGTTCATTTTGCGGGAAATGGGGATTAACTCCATAAAAAACATTGGCTATGGAAAAGGACTCGGGCTGGGCAGGCCAGGGAAATGCACACCCTGGGTTTAGAAGTCTGGATTTTCCAGCGTTGCTGTGCCAAATGAGGCAAGGAGAATAAAGCCAAAGCAAGCTGGATGCAACTTTTCCAGGAAAGCAGAACAAACTGGGGTAAAGGAGTCGGGTTAGAGGCTGCTGTGTGACCAGAGCAGTGCGTGTCCCTGCACTGCACAGTGTTCACTTACTCACACACAAAGCTGCCTCCACTTAGGAGAGAGAAGTTGGAGATTATTGGCCCTAAAAAAGGACTTACGAGATTCTTCCAAAGGGAGCAAAAGCTGCTTTTATATCTTCAGTTGTGATTTCTGGACTGAGGTCTCCGACAAAGACATGGAAATGGTCTTTTGGGGAAAAGAGAAAGAAGCATTTAATGGTTGAACATCTCTGAACAGAGCAGAGTAAAAAAATTAATATTAAAAACCTTTACTAAACCTCCAGCTATTACTAAAAATACATTATCAAACACCACAAAAATACACATTAAGTACCACCAAAAAGCATATTAAGTGCTACATGAAGACCAGAGTTTGCTGTGGAACAGAATTCACTGCTGTTCCAAAGAGACCCTGTGACTGGCAGTGCTACAAGTCAGTGATTTGAAGGACACTGCAGCCACTTTTATATCTTGAATTTTACCAGCTGCTTTTAAGACCTGACAGCATTTACTGTACAAATCTGAAACTACTTACTTAGTGTGTCCAGTCTACACAAAAATCTTTCTCTTCCTATGCCAGCATTAAGCTTTGACATAGAATTATGGAATCATGGAATGGTTCGGCTTGGAAGGGGCCTTAAAACCACCCAGTCCCAGCTCCTGCCATGGCCAGGGACACCTTCCACTAGCCCAGGTTGCCCCAAGCCCCACCCAGCCTGGCCCTGAACACTTCCAGGGATGGGCAGCCACAGCCCCTCTGGACATGGCAGGAGATCACTCGCTGACCAAAATCCCATCAGCTGCAACGTCTCGAGCACAGCGTTCTGGAGCAGGAGGGATTTTGATCCTAACCACAATGTCTGGATTAACACTTGCAGGTCATGAAGGACAAATCAAAAAATCCAACTCAACACTGCTTTTAAAGAATCTGAGTTCTCAAAATCCCAGAGTTTTGGTTGCCCAGTCAACAGACCACGTGAATTCACGTGAATTCCATGGGTGTGAACCTGTGTGGAAGTGAACTACAACTGGAGGCATCAGGGTGGACAGAGTGATCCACTGAATTGATGAAAAACAGCCAACAAGGAGGAAAGCCAGTCCTCAATCTAAGGAGTTTTCCCCCACAATCACACAAAATTGTGCTGCAACAGGTACCAAACTCTGGAGTCCACTCAGATGCTGATGTGGTTTAGCCTCATTGGCCTACAGAAATTCCAAGTGAAGCCTTTCCATAAAAAATAAATGGAAAACAAACCGAAAATCCTCAAAGGTAGCTTCAGGAGGTTAGTGAACACCCTGGAGATATGTCATTTACGTTTAAGAAGACACAGTTACCTTGTGAACGCTGCGTTGGCAACGGAACTACCTGATGACAAAGATCAGATTTGTTCTTAAGTTTATTAGCACAAAGATATTAATTAGGAGCACAATAAAACATCTTCCCACAAAGCACTGTTTGATGTATTTATGTTTAAGAACTTGTACAACTCAAGGCATAAGTGGCACTTACTGCTGGTGTCTTTCTTCTGGCTGCTGGGTGTGGTTGCCCAGTTCACTTTGACCTCCTGCAAATGGAAGATGATTAGATCCTGCAACTCCCAATCAAGGTCAAGACACCTCCAGTCCTTAATTCCGACCCTACAGGGCTTCCCACGGGCAATGTGGCGGTGAAAGCACAAGTTTAAGACACACTTCTAGGGAGAGAGTTTGCTCTTAAGATTATTAAGAGGGCTGGAGCTCCTCAGCTGTGGAGACAGGCTGGGAGAGCTGGGATTGTCCAGCCTGGAAAAGGCTCCAGGGAGACCTCCGAGCCCCTTCCAGTGCTTAAAGGGGCTCCAAGAGAGCTGGAGAGGGACTTTGGACAAGGGATGGAGTGACAGGACAAGGGGAAATGGCTTCCAAATCCCTTATGGGTGGGGGTAAAGAGGATGGGGACAGACTCTCTTCAGTGGTGACCAGTGGCAGGATAAGGAGCAATGGGCATGAACTGAAACAGGATGTTTCACCTGAGTAGGAGAAAAATATGAAGGAAATAGGATGGAAAACTTTCCTTTGAGGGTGACAGAGCCCTGGAACAGGCTGTGGAATCTCCTTCTCTGGACACACTCAACACCTGCCTGGACACCACCCTGTGCAACCTGCTCTGGGTGAACCTGCCTTGGCAAGGGCGCTGGACAGGATCACCTCCAGAGGTCCCTCCCAACTCCAGCCACTCTGGAATCCTGTGTGTGTTCTTCCATCCCTGTTCCACATACCCACCTCCCTCTGTGGTCTTCCCACAACAGTCTGAACTTTGCTTCCCAGTCATGTGTGTTGAAGTGTCTGACAGTTCCACTTTGTCTGCAGTGGAATCTTGCCCGTGGCCATGCCCCCACAGCCCTCAGACAGCCTGCTTTCCCACTCCAACTCACCCACCAGACATGCCAGCTTACCTTACCCATTATCTTCCGGCCGTTCATGGCAGCGAGCGCCGCGGCCGCGTGCCGGTGCTCGTAGAACTCCACGAAGCAGTAGGGATCATTTCCAGCTGTCTGAGACAACAAACAAACCCAGGATTAGGGACACAAACCTCCTCAAACTGCACTCTGGCTGTTCTGCTCAGCTCCCAGTCCCTTACACCTAAACATCCTGAGGCTACTTCACTCTACAGGGACTGCAACTGGGGACCTACAACACTCCTGGAAGTTTCAGTGCAGCTCTAAAAAGGGAAAATTATGGTAAAGAATTTTAAAAATCTCATCTACAACCCCCACATGATTTAACCTGTTCACTCCCCTGTGGCCATGTCCACCCATCCTTAAACTCGCCCCAGGCACAAGGCAGGAATGATGCCAAACGCACAGACTGCATCTCCAGACTTTAACATGGCTGGGCCCTATTCCCAGGGGAATTCCCAGACACACATCTATGGCCTGAAGCCACCAGGAACATGGAAATCAGTGGGTACAGGCTCTTACATCCATGATCATTTTGCAGTTTTTGCATGGTCCAATCTGGCTGAAGAGCTGGAGGATCAGAGCCTCAGTCACATCTCTGGACAGGTTCCCCACATACCTGAGGATCAAACACAGCAAGGACACAGATGTTGGTCACACTGAAAGCTGGAGAAGGGCTTTGGACAAGGGCCTGAGACAGAAAAAGGAGGATGGCTTCCCACTGCCAGAGGACAGGGTTAGATGGGATACTGGGAAGGAATTCTTCCCTGTGAGGGTCCAGAGGGGCTGGGATGGAACTCCCAGAGCAGCTGTGGCTGCCCCGTCCCTGGAAGTGTCCAAGGCCAGGTTGGACGGGGCTTGGAGCACCCTGGGCTGGTGGGAGGTGTCCCTGGCAGGGGGTGGAACTGAGGGATTTTTAAGGTCCCTTCCAAACCAAACCATTCCAGGATTCTGTGGCCCAGTGAACTCAAGCTACCAAACTGAAACTGCTTTCAGTACTTTCTGTACTTTCACGTACAGAAATGGCATTTTCAGTATCTGCACACCATCATCATTCCCCAGGCACCATTTCCCAGCTGCCCCAGCAGCTCAGTCTGGTGTTTGTCAAGGCTGTCACACAACATTTGGTCAGTTCCTTTCAAAGGCCTCAGGTTTTGGAAGCATCACATCTGCCTGGAACAACTGTGGGCCAACGTGTTCAAGTGCACAAACACAACCTGAATTGCTGCTCCCATCTGGGATTTTGGCTTTCTCAGACCTTCTGTGACCCACAGGTGGGTGTTTTTGCTGTTGTTGTCAAGCTCAAGTCATGGGATTTTTATAAAAAGCACAGCAAGAAACCTCAGCCCCCAAGGTGTGGCAGCAGCTTTCCACAAAGGAATGTTCTGTGGGAAACCTCTGCCATGGGAATCCCAGCCAAATCCCACCACCAAAACCACACTGGTGCACCTGCAACCCCCCAGCCTGCTGCTGAGAGGTGTAAAGGTGTTGTAAGAAAACAAGCAGGCAGCAACAACAGGGTCTGCTCACGCTCCTGATGTTGGCACCAGGCCGGGCAACTGCCAGAGGGATGCGCTCCAGTGTTTGGTTAAGCAGATAATGTGGGAAGGACACACAGAGCTGTTCTTCTGCCAGAAATCACAAACACAGGAGCTCTGTGTTAATAATATGGACAAGTATTTTAGGTAGGAGCCAGGACTGTATTTTAAAATCACCAGGCAGACCTTCACAGGCATCAGCATCGTCTCACTCTGAGTGATTTCTGCACTTCTGGCAAGTCTCCCTAAGCCTTAAAACCTTAAAAAAAGGAGGGATTAGTGCACTTCATTAAGGCAATTAACACCAGAACATTCTCCCCTACACCGAGTTCAACTAAGAGACAGAATGACAGAATCACTGAGTTTGGAACAGACCTCTGAGTCCAACCTGGGACCGATCACCACCTTGTCAATCAGAGTAGAACGGGAAAGGCCTCTTGTTTTTTAGTATTGTCACCACTTGGGTAATCAATAAACTGAGTCTCACGTGACCTTCTGGGTCCAAATGAATTAATCTGTGACTCAAGAGTTCTCCAAACAGGGTGTCTGCACTCCAACCTCTGCCCTCCCAGGAGGACACCCCAGTCCTGTCTCTTCCTGCACCCTTCCCATCCCTCTCTTTCCTGCTAACTGGATGAGAATCCAATGTACAAGACAGCTGATACTCTGCAGAGGAAGGACTGTATTATCCAAGTGTATCCACTGCCCGTGGCTTCTTGGCAAGTAAAAACCCAACCACTGTCAGCCCTTTTGGGTGTTTCAGACACACAAACTGAATTAGTCCACATATTCCATAAGCATCCATGGACTTCCACGGGAACACAAACAGGAGGGTTTTGTCCCTTCAAACCTGCCTCATAACCACTCTGCAGATCCAGGATCTGCTGCTGCAGAGGGACTTTCAAGGCAGGGAACCACGGGAGAAGGAGCTGCCTC
Source organism: Myrmophylax atrothorax (assembly GCA_026770055.1). Classification (NCBI taxonomy): domain Eukaryota; kingdom Metazoa; phylum Chordata; class Aves; order Passeriformes; family Thamnophilidae; genus Myrmophylax; species Myrmophylax atrothorax. The sequence continues at coordinate 931,540 of JAOXXN010000271.1, forward strand.
TTCAGGAAATCATTTACATAAGGAATAACAGCTCCTAATGGATCCAAGGCTCCACAGCCCCCTCACAGACACGGGTTATGTAGAAATGGGAAAAACAGGGAGTTAATTCCAATAATGTATGGAATCTGCTCCAGAAAAATGACTGAAATGTGCTAAGGAAGGGAAGGAATGGTGCAGAAGGCTTTGGGGGCTCCTTATGATGCCACACAAGGAAGGAGGGAGCCCCAGATTCCACACCCAGGTGGGGTTTCTGGAGCAGAAATCCTACAGAAGTCCTTGTGTGAGCATGGATTTAACACACACCTCAGCCCCAGCTGCAAAGGGCACCTTTAGCTGCACTTTCTGCCTTCAACTGCTTGTTCTAAACCTGGCCTGTGACATCCAGCCAGTGACAATCCCCTGTGTGACTCGGGAAGGTCACTTGGAGGGAGTCAGAGAGATCCCCTGCTGGGATGTTGCTCAGTCCTGCCCTGCTCTCACAGCCTGGCTGAGGTCAGGGGTGGACTCCACGCTCCCGAAAGTCTTTCCCAACCTCAACAATTCCATGTCTGTGCCACGACCTGCACGTGCTCCAGGACAGGGACCTCATTCCCTCAGGAACACAGTGAGACCACCATGCTCCACACAACCACTGGGACGGGGGGGAAACATCTTCCTAAACAAACACAAAATACCCAACAGGTCTGACTGTGTTTGCAGATGCCAAGAATAGCTCCTGAAACGTGGGAAGACAACAGGCCTGGGGAAGCAGAGTGGTCACTGCCCAGGAGAGCTGGGGTGAGGCACCTCAGTCTTGTTTTCCTGTGGTCACTCAGCCAAGTCGTTTCCCAACCCCTGTGGAGTTGCAGCAATCCAAGGGCACAATGTTCCCTCACCTTGGAATGATTTCCTTTCCCTCCTGTCTCTGCTCCTGCACTGCAGAATAAAGTTTGTAGGGGTGGGATGGGAAGACTGGGGTCTGATTTCCCTGCTCTGTACAAAGGAAACCACTCCAGGTAACACCTGGCCAGGAAAAGGAGGGGAACACACACCTCAGGTGTGCAGAGGAGCTCTGAAAAACAGTGCCAGGTGTGCACAGCTCTCCCATGCCTGGAAAAGTGCCAGGGGTCCACTGGGCCACCACCTTTTCCTAATATCCAAAGTAAACCTCCCCTGACAAAGCTCCATAGTTAGTTCTTGGAGAAGCAAGAAGCTCAAGGTGTGCTTTAAACACTGGGATTCATGGGCACCTCCTGGTTATTTCCTTGGAGCTGCTGCTCGAGGCTCCAGAGATGGTAAAATCCAGACAGCTGCTCACAAAATGTACATGGAGCATGTAGGATCATCATGGAACGGCCTGGGATGGAAGGGAACTTGATCATCCAGCTCTGTCCCCCTGCAATGGGATGGGCTGGATTGAGGAGGGGATTACACACACTTTCAAGGCTCCTTTTCCCTCCAGATGTGAGTTGGGATATACTGGGGAGAGGGGAATACACTCCAGACCCTTTTTCCCTCCAGAGGGAGAAGGGAATACACTTTCCAGACCCCCTTTCTCTCCAGATGTAAGTTGGGATGTACTGGGGAGGGGGGGCGCATTTCAGACTCCATTTTCGCTCAGGGGCTGGAGGACACACCCTCCAGACCCCTCTCCCTCCAGAAGTGAGCTGCAATGGACTGGGGAGGGTCACATACTTTGCAAACCCTTTCGCCTCCAGATGTGAGCTGGAGGCCCGGGATAACACGCGGACCGAGGTGCAGGACGGCGGTGACCAGCGCTGGAAACTGGGAAAGGGCAGCAACACCGCAGGGCGGTGGGTTCCCCCACGCCCTGAGGGGGGCCGGGTGCCCCACAGTGCCGGGCCAGGGTCGCTCCCTCAGCACTATGGGGGGCTGAGGGTCCGCAGCGGAGCCCCAACGGCGCCGCCGGTGCCTGAGGGGCCCAACCACGAGGCGACCCCGGGCCGCCCCTCCCCGCGGCGCCGCGCGCTGATTGGCCGGCGCGGCTGTCACTCAGAGCCGCCGCCCCCCGGCGCTGAGCGGAGCGGCCCGAGGGGTTCGGGGGCTGCGGGTTCGAGACCCGCCCGGGCCGGCGCGGGGGGTCCCGGGGCCGCAGGGCCGTCCTGCCCCTCGAGGGATTCGGGGCCGAGGGGACTGGCTCTGCCCCTCGGGGAGTCCCGGGGCCGAGGGGACGGGCTCTGACCCTGGAGAGCAAGGGGGTAGAGAGGGGAAGCTGCGGAGATGGGAGCCAGAGATGCCCCGGGGGTGATGCAGATGGGAGCCAGGGATGTCCCAGGAATAGGTGGGAGCCAGGGTTATTCTGAGGCTGATCCAGGTGGGGAGGTGGGAGCCAGGGTTGCCCCAGGGGTGATCCAGGTGGGTGCCGGGGATGTCCCAGGGGTAGGTGAGAGCCAGGGATGCCCTGGGGGTGATCCAGGTGGGGAGGTGGAGCCAGGGATGCCCCAGGGGTGATGCAGGTGGGAGCCAGGGATGCCCCAGGGGTGATCCAGGTGGGATCCAGGGATGCCCCAGGGGTGATCCAGGTGGGAGCCAGGGATGCCCCAGGGGAGATGCAGGTATGGAGGTGAGAGCCAGGGATGCCCCAGGAGTGGGTGGGAGCCAGGGATGCCCCAGGGGTGATCCAGGTGGGAGCCAGGGATGCCCCAGGGGTGATCCAGGTGGGAGGCAGGGATGCCCCAGGGGTGATCCAGGTGGGAGGATCGCCCAGCTCACCCTGGGCTCTGGAATTGGGTTGGTTGGGCAGGAGCAGTTGTTCAGGGATTGAGGATTGCCCAGGACAGTGGTGGGAGCTGACATGCAGAGGGTATCCCTGATTCCTGGGGCACGGGGCGGGGCAGACCAGGGCTCACACCTGTCCCCAGGTGGGCAGAGCTGGTGCAGGGACAGAGCGGCTCTTCCCCTCTGCCTCCATCCACAGCTGCTCTCAAGGACCCCAGCAGGGTGTGGGTGACAGAGAACACCCTCCTGTCCCCTGGGCTATGTTCATAAAACCTCCTTGAGCCACCCTGGGGATCAGGGACTGTGGCTGTGCCCAAATCCAGGATTGCAGCAGGAGCCTGTCCCTTAACTGGGGGGTGTGTGTGTGTCCCCCACCACAAGGAGACCCTTCCCACTATCCCCAGGAATCCAGGACCAGTATTTACCAAGCAGCTGACTCAGCTTGGCTTCACCCAACCACCCCTTTGGGTTGCCGAGAAATCCAGTGGCAGCTTTCCCATGGGAGCCAGCTCTGAGGTGGTGGTGCCTCCACATCCTTATGGTGCTTGGGACAACCTGGGCAAGTGGAAGGTGTCCCTGCCCATGGCATGGGGTTGGGTTTAGATGGTCTTTAAGGTCTTTTCCAACCCAAACCCATCAGTGATTCCATGATCCCTGCACAGGAGGGTCATGGAGCTCATCCTTGGAGTGCCGAGGGAGGGGTGACTCCCCCCTGTGTGAGCTCAGGGATGCTCAGGCTGAGGAGAGATGGAGCTTTTTAATAAGGAGAGGAGGAGGAGGAGGAGGAGGAGACGCTACTCCCTTCTAGACACCACAGATGATTCCAGGCACACTTGGCAGCGAGTCAGGCACAGAATCGGTGCGTTCTGTTCATTAAGGAGCGACTGTCACTTGTAGCAGCATTTAGAAAATGCTTCGAGGGCTATGGCAGGATGTTAATGACTGTGTGTGTGCTCAGTGGAGCGGGAATGTCCTCTCCTCTCCTCCCTGCCACTCCTGGGAATGTCCTCCCCTCCCTGCCACTCCTGGGAATGGGCAGCTCCGGGGTGAGGTGAAAGCGCCCTTGGCACTGGATGCTTTTCCAGCACTGGGAATCGTTCCCCTTCTCTTGTCTGGTGGTTTTATCCCTTTCCTGTGACATTTCCAGCAGAGCAGGGTGGAGGGCTGGTGGGAGCTGCAGGATGGGTCGTGGTGCTGCTCTTGCCCTGTGCTCCTCCTTTTTTCTCCTGCTCCATCCACCCACGTATGTTGGACAAACTGGACGGCCCAGTTTGGGATCTGACAGTGTTGTGGGATCACAGAGCAAGAGAGGTTTGAGTGTTCCCAGGATTTCTGGCCCCTGGTTGGATCCTGTGGTGGGCTCTGCTCCACAAGGGGAGAAGGCGGCCAAGAAGGCCAATGGGATCCTGGCCTGGCTCCAAACTAGCGTGGCCAGCAGGCCCAGGGCAGTGCCCCTTCCCCTGGACTCTGCCTTGGGGAGGCCACACCTTGAG
>JAOXXN010000271.1:966207-976411 GCA_026770055.1 Myrmophylax atrothorax
CAAGTTGTTCAGTTTTCAGCCTCAGCAGCAGCATCTCCCCCACCTGCTCCTCCTGCACAGCCTCTGGCACCAGGGACCACTGTCCTCTTCACCCTCAGGGAACTTCCCAGCCCTTTCCCAGCCCTTTCCCAGCCCCACCATGTCCCTTCTGGGGATTTCCTCAGCATTTGAAGCCTTCCAAGGCCACAAAGGTTGGGTTCAAGAGGTAAGTAAGTCTAAGCCACAGCCTGGCAATGAGCCCAGGGCAGCTCCTGTGGTGGCAGAGGTGGCTTTGCTGTCCAGTGCCACGAGGCAGAAGGGACAACACTCAGGAACACAACAATACAAAGCGTTTTTAAGGAGAACTCAGTAAAACATGATTTCCAAGCAAGCAGAGATGGGAGCAAATGCCTAAGCCCAGACCCCAGAGCTGAGTGCTCTGAGGGCCCCTCAGGGCGAGGTGTCCTTCAGGGAGAGCCCAAAGTCTTTGATTGCTGCCCATATTTGATCAAATGAAGTTATTGATCCTCAGCAGGAAAGTTCAATCCAGGCTATTGGGGCTGCAGGAGAGAGACAATAAACCCCTTGGTCCTTTGGATCTCTGCTGAGGCATTTATTTCATCTTGGCATTTGTTAAATGGATCACTGGATTGCTTCAGATGAGAAAAGGGGTTTAAAAGCTTGCTGGGAAAGCAAAGTTCCCATAAAAAATTCAACTTTTGCATTTGTTCACTTCTCCATTCTCTGCTGTTCATTAACTGCACTGCCCAGTGCCCAGCCAGGTGTTATTATTATCAGGTCCATTTTAAGCAGGATGGTGAGACCTAAATGGGTTTCTAAATAGATATTTTTGACTTCATTCTTACAAGTGGTTTCCATAAGGGTTTATCTGCCCGTGCACCTTTGCAATCCATCACTCCTTGGGTGGGACACTGGGCAGGAATCCCTCCCTGGGAGGGGCAGGGTGGGCACTCTGAGCTCAGCAGTTCAGCCACTGGGCAGCACCAGGACTGGCACTGGGGGGAACAGAGCACATTTCCTTTCAAACCCCCCTGAGTGGCAAAGAACATTTGCCTGAAGGAGCTGATTGTTATTAATTACAGCAGGAAATGCAGTGCCTGAGTAATTGCACTGGAAGATAAGGGCAGTGCCACCATCTCAGAGCAGGGTGGTTAGTTCAGTTCCCACAGGAATTCCTGATGCACTGACAGAGTGATAAATTAATGATTGACAATCCAGGCAGGGAAAAAAATCTCTACATTGAACCACCATCAGTCTTTTTAGCAGGAAAACCAGGCTGGACACTGAGGCTGCTGCCCAGAATAGGAATGAGCACTGGGGAGCTCTGAGCAGGGACAGCTGGAACAGCATCACCAGCTGCTTCCAAATCAGCCTTTCCAGTGGCTCTGGGAGATTTCTGAGGCCTTTGCTCTCCCAGTATGATCTCAGGGAGGGAAATCCCCCCAAAGCCCAGGAGCTGCCAGAGCCTGTCCCTGTCCTGCTGCAGGGACACACCAGACCTTCCATCCACCCTCCCCTCCTGGTGCTCCCCATGGGCACAACGGGATCAAAGGCTGGAAAAAGCTGCTTCCAAACCAACCAGCAGTTGCAGAAGGAGAATAAAGGGGAGCATGTTCTTATGGGACACAAAATTCCCCACTCCACAAGGGTTTGGGCTGCACAGTTGTGTCCCCAGGCTCTGCCCCAAGTGTTTCATGTCTTGCCTCCTTCCTCCAAAACAAGGTGGAATACATTAAAATATAGTCAAGAGAACCCACACTCCTCTCAAAAATAATAACATCAAAAACCCATCCAAGGAGGCCTTCAAAACCTGGGAACTAGACAGAAAACAAAGCAGGATGAGATTATTTAGGGGAGAACAGAGAGAATTCTATAAATACCTTAGAGAAGAATTTCAAAACTGCTTCTGTACCAGCAGAGTCTAAAAAAGAACCTTGTCTTACACTCCAAATTCCTCCTGACAAGTGACTGGATCCCCAAACTTTTCTCCTGGTTTTCAGCACTGAAGCAAAAGGGAAAATAAAGTTTTCTTGGTTTCTGGGAGAAGGTTTTAAATTCAGGAGTGAAATGTGTAAGATTTTTGGTTCAGCCACAACCTGACCTTTTTCTATTCCTGCTTCCATTTAGGTGGGATGTTGGGAAGGAATTGCTCCCTGTGAGGGTGAGGAGGGGCTGGGATGGAATTCCCAGAGAGGCTGTGGCTGCCCCAGCCCTGGGAGTGCCCAAGGCCAGGCTGGACAGGGCTTGGAGCAGCCTGGGCTGGTGGGAGGTGTCCCTGCCCGTGCATTTCCCCTCAGGTTTGAACTCCCCAGAGAACAGGCAGAATTCCTGCAGGAAGGGAGGACTGGAATGGGTTGGGGGTCAAATACCCAACTTCAGGCATTCAATGGCAAACCCAAACAACCCTGTTGGAACACCCCAGAGGCAAGAAGGAGGTCCTGGAGTTGGCCAAACCCAGGAATATTCCCAAGCTTCCCATCTTTAGGACCTTTCCTTTTGCCATATTACTCCACTCTCACAACAATTAATTTTTTACACCATCAAACCTCTGTTGTAGCAATTGCTGAAGTTGTGAAATATGGAGAAAATTAACCCAAAGTTACAGGGAAAAAATCAAGGTTCAAAGAAACGCTGAGTAACTTTTAATATTTGCTGTAATAGGATTTGGTGCAGTAATTTATAATTTTTGTAGGAGCAGCAGCGAAGATTAATGTTGGTGGTTATTATATGCAATAATTACAGGCTTTTTCAGAGCTGCCTGGCTGCAGGGCCACCGACTGTTTGTACTAAAGATAATGATGGGACAAATTTAATTTGCCCATTCCCTTAGTTGGGCAGCTGCTGGAGATAACACAGACCTCATCCTCCAGGGCCTGGTCCTTCTCACTGTCTGTGAAGTGCCACAACCCTCATCAAACCTGAGTGTTCATTCAGGGCTGAAGCAACTGAGTTTACTGAGGCACTCGCACAACTCCAGCGTTACTTTGGTACCTTCCCCTGGGTATTTCAGCCTGAAAATGCTCTTTCTGACACACAGGGAAGCTGCTCACTCCCTAAAGCCAAGCAGGAGGCCCCAGCCCTGGTGGCCAAGTCTTCCTGGAGCTCCAGTGTGTGGCTGCCACAGCACCAGGAGAAGCCCTGAGAGGGGAAACACAACCACTGATGTGTCTCTGGTGGGACCCCCTTCCACATCTGGATTTGTGGCCATGCCACAGCCTTCCCATCACCAGGCTGGGCTGCCCCTCAGCCGCAGGACCCTCCTGATGCCACCAAACACACCAGGCTGGGCTGGCCCTCAGCTGCAGGACCCTCCTGATGCCACCAAACACACCAGGTTGGGCTGGCCCTCAGCTGCAGGACCCTCCTGATGCCACCAAACACACCAGGCTTTGCTTCAGAGCAGGGGCTGCATTCCCATCAGTGTGTGCTCCATTCCAGCCCATTCCCTGGGTGTTCCTGTTGGTTGTTTGTACCATTGCATTTCCATTCTATTCCATTCCATTCCAGCCCATTCCCTGGGGGTTCCTGTTGCCTTGGTTGCTCTCAGGGCCACAGCCCAGCAGAGAAGGAGCTGCCCCAGCCTATCCCTTCTGAAGACTCTTCTCTGTACATTTATCTTTCAACATATTTTAAATAATAGACATTCAAAACCACGTTCTAAATTCGTCCTTCAAGTGAAGAAATCTGTAATTTGCTGCTTGTTCACAGAAAGATAAAGAACATTAAGGCAGCTGGCAAATAGGAAAGCTCCAGAACAAACCCAGTCTCAATATCAAACCCACATTTCAGTATAATGGACCATATAATTAATCCATGAACGAGATGACAAAGTCCCTAATCAGAGAGAGGCTCAGCTGTTCCTTTGTCGATTTGGTTTCTAACTCAACTGTTTCATTTAATACTCCGAGTTAATGAGGGGTCTCCTCTCCTAACAAGCTGAACATTAGTGGATTCCTCCACTGAATGGAAGGACCTCAGAAGGTTTAGTGGCAAACACAAGCAGTGATTACTAACATCGAAAGGTGACGAAGATGTTGGGGCTTTATGTGAGTTCAAACCACAAATCATCACCTGGGAAGTTGGTTTCACTGAGAGATTTATTTCCTGAAAAGAAAAAATTAATTAGAAACTGGTGGGAAGGCAGATCCCTCCCTGGCAAGCACAAGGATCCCATTCCAGGAGTGCTCAAGGCCAGGCTGGACAGGGCTTGGAGCAGCCTGGGACAGTGGGAGCTGTCCCTGCCCGGGGCAGGAGGTGGCACTGGGTGGGCTTTACATTCCCTTCCAACCCAAACCATTCCATGAGCCCATGATTCCATGGAGTTTAACATCTGGAAACATCTGGAGTCACTTCAGCCAAGGTTTTGCCCCATTCCTTTCTCTTAGCCCCTGAGGAATCTCTGGCAGAAGTGACTCCCACCCAGATTAATGACCTGCCACTATTAAGATGTTGTTGAGCATTCCCAATTGAAAGCCCTTTTTATACTATCAATTTGCATAATTACACTGGCTATTACAGGGCCTAATTCTCCTTCCCCCTGGAGTCTCTTTGCACCATCTGAAGGTGTTCAGCTTCACCCCAGTGAGACACCTGAACAGCTTTGGATTTTACCTCTGGCCTTTGTTTCCTTCCTTTCCTCCTCTGCTGCCAGTTCTGAGCTGGGGCAGCTGCTCTTTGAGAGGCAGCAAAATGGGCAATTCCCACTAATATCTGTAAGAAAAATAAAGCAGCCAAATGTGCAGCAGGAATGTAAACCTAAATAAGGATATGGACAGCTGTCCTCGTGCTGTGTGGTTATTTGGGATGTTCTAAAACATCATTAGTTTAATTGCATATATCTTTCAATGGAGTGTTTCAATGGTTTCCCTGAATGTACAGCTCGCTGGAGAAAATGAACACAATCTATTTACTTCAAAAGGCTTTGCAATGAGTAAATCAACATCATTTACAAATTATATTATGGCACTTCTACCAATTTCTGTCACTGCCTCCCCAAGTGCTGCAGGAGCAGTTTGGTTGCAAATGTTTGGGGGAAGAGCTGCCTGAGGACTTTGGGAGCTCAGGGAAGGCTGGAAAAACCCTCTGAGCAGCTGAATCCTGTGGCCTTCCCTTGCTCCAAATCCATTATTTAGGAGAGTTTTGGGAGTCTGACACTTGAAATAATGCTCTGCTTTAAGAAGGGGAGAAGAACACAGGAGAACACCCAAACAGCACAACCCTCCAATAAAGGCTCTTTGTTCCAGGTGCCAGTTTTTAGTGTATTGTGAATAAGCAGGTGAGAGCCAAGGTTATTCCCAACACCCCAAGGTGTGGCAGGGAGGAGGCTGAGCTCCACCTGAAGCTGCTTGACCACCAAAAACCTGGCACAGCAATTCCTTCAGAGCCCTTTCTGCTCTGCTGAGGATGAAGCTCCAGTTTGTCTGGGACTCCACACACTGCCAAGGCCACATCTGCTCCAGCCCCTACTCCTTCCACCACTTCAAAGAGTAAACTCCCCTAAATCACAAAATATGAAGCTTCCAAACTTCATCCCTGCACATTTCAACTGGTCTCAATGCTTGGAAAACAAGAACAGACAACAGGGGGTGTGTGATGGGCTGGGACTCATCACTGCTTTATTTTCTGCCCATTTGTGGGATGAAACAAAACTTCCAGGAGAAAAAAAAAGCTTCAAACCCCACACATTTAGCAGCTCTGACAAAGTGAGTGGAATATTTCCATCCAACTCGTGTTGGAGCCACAAGACATTGTTGGTGTTTTTGTGTCTGATTTGTCTCTCCAGAAGGACCAAAAGAGGAGCTCAGTTTTACCTTCACTGGCAGCACTTGAACAATCAGGTGCTGCTTTGGGACAGACACTGTCAGTCTGAGGCCCCAAGGGCAGAGCAGGTGGGTCTGGGGGATGTCTCTGTCAGATGGACACAGAACAGACCCATGGAACTGTTGGGTTAAAGGAGACCTGCAGGAACATCCAGTCCACCCATTTCCCAAGGCCACCACTGCCCCATGTCCCCAAGAGCCACATCCACATGGCTGTTAAACCTCCCCAGGAATGGGGACTCCACCACTGTCCTGGGCAGCTCTGCTGGAGTGATTCCAGGGGGTAACCTTATTTACAGATGATGAACTTCATAGAATCATGGAATCCTGAATTCCCTTAAGGAAGGGGCCTTAAACCCATCCAGTGCCACCCCCTGCCAAGGGCAGGGACACCTCCCACCAGCCCAGGTTGCTCCAAGCCCCATCCAGTCTGGCCTGGGACACTTCCAGGGATGGGATCCTGGCTTTGAACCCTTCCAGGGATGGGATCCTGGCTTTGAACACTCCAGGGATGGGATCCTGGCTTTGAACCCTCCAGGGATGGGATCCTTGTCTCCAGGATGGGATTTGACTCCCCACAGTCCCACAGACAGGGACAGTTGTGGGAGCTCTTGATTTATTTTCAAGAGCCACCACTGAAAAGCAAACAACTCATGTGGTTTTCCAAGGAAAAAGCTGGGAGGGGGTGTGGGAAGGCAAAAAATGAACCTTTTCTTTTTAATAGCAGTAAAATGTCACCATATTAATTCCTGCAGGATTGAGAACACCCCACAGGCTTAACCTTTAGGATTACTCAATTCCTGAAAGCAACAACAACCCTCTGCATTTCCCAGATAACCAGTGGAATGGAATCCCAGATTAGACATTCAGCATTGAGGGCTTTGGCTTAAAAACTGCCCCAAACTTCTTTCCCCCAAATCCCCAGAGCAAGATTCTCCTGGCTCAGGATGCAGCATTTCCCCCAGAAAGGGTTCCTTGGTTGAAGGGCCCATGGCCCAGCTCCCACCTGAGCTGCAGGAAGGTCACCCAGGAATGTGCAGAACCTGCCTCAGGATGGGGGTGAACCTGAAAAGATAACTCGTTTCAGTTTGTATTTTAAAAATTCCTTCTCTCCTGCAGTCCACTGACTCCTGCCAGAGCTCTGCAGTGCTGAGACCCTCTTTGATTTCCTAATTCCAGGGCCTTTGCAGAGGAGCTGCTTCCACAACTGATTACAGGAGAGGAGCATTTGATCCATTCTAACCCCCCCCAGGACAGGTTTTGCTTTGGCACTTTGATTTCCAGGTGGCTGATGCAGAAGCTGCTCCTGGAGGAGCTGCAGGGCCCTTCCTGGGCATTTATTGCTGCTCCACAACAAGATCGAAATCTCAGGATGTTTTTATGACCCAAAGGGCCTGATTAGGAGTTATCAACAGCAAACCTGAAAAGGTGGGTTATTCTGGTGCTCACATTTGAAAGACAGATCAGTGCTTGGCAATGACTGGGGCTTTTTTCCATTCCCTTTGGGGAAATGTGTTTCTTTTATCACAGACAGTGTATCTCTAGTCATTCATAACTGTTTGGAGAATCAGCATAATATTCCCCTTCCTCCATTATCTTTTCTTAATAACTTTTTCTGCTTAGTGCTTTTTTTCCCCTTTTCCCAGGCAGCAGCTTAATATTCTCTTTGGACAGTTAGAAATATTATCCCTGCATAACAATGGTGATTTACTCACTTTGTCCCTTTCTCCTTGACTCAGTTATTATTCCTCCTGGATTTTACTCCTCTTCTTTCACTGAAGGCTCCTGTGGGTTTGGGGAGAGTCTCCCACCCCCTTGTGCTGCAGAGGCCACTGAGGGCAGAGCTCAGCCCTGCACCTCCCAGCAAGTCAGGCCCTCCCTGGAGACACAAAGGGTTCGGTGGAAGAGTCCAACCTGCCCTTCTGCAAGGGCATGGAATGGCAGGCTGAGGGGCAATGGCTTTACACTGGCAGAGAGCAGGTTTAGGTGAGATATTGGGGAGAAACTTCCAAGGATCCAGGGGCAGCCACAGCTTCTCTGGGAATTCCATCCCAGCCTCTCCCCACCCTCACAGGGAACAATTTATTCCAATATCCATCTAAATCTACTCTTTCAGTTTGAAAACATGCCAGAGATGGGAGAGGTTTCAAGGTCTCACTCTGAAAGAAGCCCTTAAAAGGAGTGGGAAGGTTTCCTGTCCCCCTGCTCTGGTGGATATGGAAACAGCAGGTGGCAAATCACATCTCTATTGTCAAAGGAAAAAAAAGCAGAAAAGAAAAAGCTCCTTTTTCGCTCATGTGAGACAAGATTGGAGCTGAAGTGTCTCCAGTGTGACTGTCAGTGATGTCAGAGGAGATGAGAAAATCGCTGGTAGCCAAAACACAACAGCTCAGGGAACAGGAGCTGTCCAGGAGCTGAGGACAAACTGCACGACTGAGCAGAGGCAACGGCACAGCAGAGCCTGAACCACCTTCCTTGGCCCCAGCTCGGGGTAATCCCCTCAGGGAGAAACAAATCCTGCTGTTCTCACCCCCAGAGAGGGGCAATGGGAGGGATGAAGGTTTAATGCCCCAAGTCAGGCAGCAGAGAACAGGCTGTGGCCACTTCAGCAGCTGTGAGGAGTCATCTGGAGGAGGATCACCCCCACAAAAAATAAGTTAAACAAAAAAAGGTATTTTTGCCCCCCAACTATTAAATAACTACAGTTCTTGTAAGGCCTGATGTGTTTATCAGCTGAGGCCACATTATCAGCACTGTTCTCAAACCCTGAGTGGATTGTCATGAACATTCCTGTCCATGAGCACCAGGATTGTGATGCTGCTTTTTTCCTAAAGCTTCCTCAAGTATTATCTCTCGCCATTTTAATTGCACTCATTACTTATTAAACCCCCCAATTCCAAAGTCACGTGGGGATGGCAAAAGCCCCACAGTTTTAAGCCTCCCATCTACAGAGAATGAAAAGTGTAAAAATATCTCCTAAAGGGCTCCATGCATTTATTTTTCATGATATCTGGGAGACAAGGGAAGGGAAGATGATTTATGATTTTTCAATGCTTAAGTTGTCACAGCTGCTTCTCCTGCCTCTGTTGTGCGGTGGGAAAATAGAGTGATCCATCCTTAACGCTGAGCTGAGCAGGAACGGCGAGTTCTGCTGGAAACAGGAGCTGGCAGGCTCAGCAAGGACCAGGGAGCTTCTCCCAAGCACTGAGGGGGTTCTGGCCTGAGTGTCAGGATGGGTTTGTTGTGTGGAGGAGGAGGAGGAGGAGGAGGAGGAGGAGGAGGAGGAGGAGGGCAAGGCCATGCACAGCCCCTCTGCCTCTCTGCAGCAGAACCCAAAGAGCTCAGGAGCAGCCTGGCCTGGCTCTCTCCAGCTGCTCTTCCAAGGGCAGTGCCCTCAGGAACCTGCTGGAAACTCCACGAGGGTAAAATACCAGCAGCAACCAGAGAAGGGGTTCCAGAGACATCCCTGCAGAGCTGAGCTGGGAGTGCAGGGCAGGAGGGCAGGGGACACCCCCCAGTGCCACCCAACAGCTCCCACTGTCCCTGCCATGGGATCCAGGTCCATCCCCAGCTCCTGTTTAGCAAAGCACTTCAGCAGCTCTTTCTGAGCCACTGGGACTTGCAAGGGAGTGATTCTGTTCTGCAAAAGGGGTTTCTGTCCTCAGGAACACAAACCCTGTGGGACAGAACCCTGGGCAGGATTCATTGCCCCTTTTGGGGTAAAATGGACAGTCTGGGCAGCTGTTCAAAGCCCAGTGCAGGTGGAAAACCAGCCAGAGAGACACTTCAGCTATACAAGAACATTTAGATACAAAGGTGTATCTAAACCCTTTTCAAAAGTCAGAAATAGGATGCAGAGACGAGTCCCTCAGAGTTCAGGTCCCTCTGCCAAGGCACCGAGGCTGCTCCTGCCTGCAGGGCCCAAAGAAAGGCTGAAGAACAGTCCCCTCCTCCACAGTCCCCAAGGAACTCCACATCTCCTGCAGCTCTGGCAAACTCCACAGACATCTTCTGGGGCTGTGAGCAGAGCAAATTCGATTTGGGACTCTTGGAGAGAGCAGGCAAAATTCCTGGGACTCCCCAGGTCATTTATTTTTCATAGCATCATTTTTCTGACCATAACTACATTTTAAATGGCAACAGCAGAGGGCCAGGGAGGTTTCTAAATGAAAATGAAAAAGCCCCACGGTTTCTTTCTCCTTCACTGAATAAACATTTAAAAATAAAAGAACTGAGCTAGAAATCACTGGCAACACAGAATTCTCATCACAGCTTATCTGTGGTGGCCTCCAAGCAGTGTGGTCCCACCTGCACCTCCCTGACTGCAGGAAGGGCAATGGGGTTGGACTGTCTGGGCAGTGGGAGGGGAGGAGGGACCTTCCCCC
>JAOXXN010000271.1:984922-997966 GCA_026770055.1 Myrmophylax atrothorax
AAGTCGTGAATCAAACACCCAGGGACACCCCGGGGAAGGAGCAGCTCCCCAGAATCCTGCCAAGCCCCGAGCACAGAGGCTGAAAAATCTGCAGAGAAGACTCATCTTTGCCTGAGGACTGAGGAGATGCTGATTCCCAACCCATCCCACCTCAGAGAGGCTCTGGAGAGGGAGCTCCAGCCCTCCCTCATGTGCATCCTCACGCTGATGCTCAGCAGGAATAGTCCCCTAATTGAATGGTCACCTAAAAGTCCATTTGACTCCACAGTGAACTTTAGTTCTAAAGTTCCCAGAAACTGGAGACTGCAGAGGCTGCTCAAGCTCCTGAAATGTCTCAATTAGACTCAATTTTCAAAAAATACTCTATTTCTGCCCTCCAAACAGGGATCCTTTCTAAGGTGAGATCCTTTTGGTAACCTGAGCTCATCCAAACCCTTCTGCAAACCAAACCCTTGGACCTGCTCTGGCCTGGGGCTGAATGAGAGGGTGAAGCCTCAGGTTCTGACTGATTTGAAGCTGCAGACTAAGGTATAGAAATGTTTCATGAAGTGCACAGCCTTTTGCTAGTTTAGAGGGTATTTGATCCTCATTAACTGACAAATGATTTTCTTTTACTCCAGAAAGAATTCTGAAGTAACCCCTAATACAAGTGGGAGCAGCTGTTCCTCCATCCGATTTCTACCAGCCTGGAATACAATATTTCATCAACCTCCAATATCCACAGACTTCACTGAGGGAGGATAAATGCCATTCCCACAGAGCTGCTCCCATGGATTAAAGCAAAAGCCTCATTTTGCCACTGTCGATTTCTCTATTTTCCATTTATTTCTGATTTTTTCCTGTTGCCTTCAGGGTAACAAGTTTGATTTTCTGAAGGGCAGTGGCACCTCCAAAGAATTTATCAGCCTGTTTACTCATGGCTCAATTGATTTGACCTTTGCTGGGTCACCTGCTCCTTGAAATCATCTTCAGGGGACCTCAGGAGTCACCACACCAAGGAAAAGTGTTCTTAAAGCAGGATTCACATCTTTCTAAAGTGTTCAACATCTCCCCATCCCAACAATTACAGAGAAATCTGGAGGTCCCCAAGAGCTTCCAAACAATCTATCTCAGGTCACGCTGCAATTCCCAATCCTGCTGCAAAATTCACCAGTGGAGCAGCTGGAGGGAAAAGGCAGCACAGAAAGAGGCAGCAAAGGCAAATGCTCAGAAAAACATTGATCCACATTTCAACAAATTTCAGATTTTGGGTTTGCTATTCATAGTTTCTGCCATCAACTTGTCAGCAGAGATTTCTGGCTCTCAGCACAAAAGGTTTCCATCAGATCTCGGTGGAATTTGGTACAAGCTGCAATTTGATACAACTCAAACTGTTTTCCCCTCCTTTCTGGTTTGTATTTCCAGGCTGCTGCTGTTTCACTGAGAGGGAGCAGATGCAAAATGAGCTTTGACTTGATGCCCCTTCCATGGCAACTGCAATGGGTGGCAGTGTTTGCCATGGCAGGAATTTAAATGTTTGTGTGGGCAGGAAGAAAATACAGACTGTGTATTTGGGGGGTTAATTCTTTTTAAATAATTCCTGGCTGGGAATACTCACCTGCCCTGGATCCCAGTCCTGTTCCCAGGCTGTTCCCACCTCAGAGGCAGGTCCAGGGCTCAGCCTGGGGCAGGAGGGAGGTGACAACCCCCCAGTTCCCACCACACTGACAGCCCCAAAGCACCTCAGCAACTCCTGGGCTTTCCATCCTGGGAACATTTTGACAGGTCAATCCCAAACTTGCACACAACACACCCGTGAAATGTTGATTGTAGATGAAGAAATGGCTCCATTCCAGCAGGGAAGGACCAGAGGAGCCCGTTCTGAACAGATTGCAGAGCGGAAGGAGCAAACAGAATGCTCAGAAGATGTTCAGTCCTCACAAGCTGCTTCTCTCCCAGGCAAGAAATGCTTCATCCACCTGATCCCATGGAGCCTCTTGGCAGGAATCTGCTTCCCATCTGAGCCCACCTGTTGCAAAATCCACTCACCCGTCAACACACAGGAATTCTTAAATTTAGACAGAATGGCTTCAGTTAAAGGAATGATTGAGGACAAGGCTCAGAGATGGGAGCAGGTCAAGCCCCTCTCAAGTTCCACCAACGAACTCCACAGAATTTCACTGGCTTTGTTAGAGCACAAATTCCCCCAAGTGCTGGTGTGACTGAAGGCAGCATTTTGCTGTGCAGCTCCCTGGGTTTTCCTTCCAAACCTCCTCCATGTTTTCCATAACAATGTTCCAAGTGCATCTCCTGTTTTATAGACCAGGTGATTTCCCCACAGCTGCACATGGCCCATTCCCCCACTGAAATACAGACACCTCTCAAGGTTTACAGTGCAAAGGAAGTTAAAGTGATGGCCTAAATAAACTGAAACCCACCTTTTAAACATCCCCTGCCAAGTTTACTGCTGGCCAGGCTCCTGTGGCACCAGAAATACAGCAGCATTTTAAATAAACTGAACAATGTCAAAGTGGTTTTCACTGCCTTTTATCTCACTGGCTCCTAACCTGTTATTTCCTGAAGACATCCAAGATAAAAAGCTCTCATACATCTGTTTCCATGGAGCAATTTTTCAGGCAAGACTTCAGGAGATTTTGGCCATCATTGACTCCCACATGAGGTTTTGGGCCAGAGGTGCCTCCTTGCCCTTGGCTCCACTGCTGCTCTGGGGTCACTGCTTTGCAATCCCACAAAGGGCACAATATCAACTCTTAGGATAAAACTGAACTCAGAACTGGGACCCTCTCACTCCTGGAAGTCAAGAGAATCCAAGTGGGAATCCATGGCCTGAGCACCTTCTATCCAAAGTCATTTTAGTGGCAACTCTGCCACAAAATACAGTGACTGTCCCTGAGGGTCATAAGAAGTATTTTCATAAAATATTACTCTCTGCTGACACTGCCTTGGCCAAGAGCTGGGGACTGAGCTCAGCACTTCCTCCAAAGGTCTGTTCCTCCTCCAGTTGTTCCTGTGACATGACAACCTCCCACAAATCCTCGAGGTCCGGCCTGAGCTTCCGGGAACTCCTCAGCAAGAAGTAAAAGCTGAGCTAAATCAGAACTGGCTGCACAAACACTGAATATAAAATGATTGCCCAAGAGTTGTGTTTCCACAAAGATAAACCAAACCAGGGTGACCCACTGCATATGACAACCAGCTCATCTCTTGCTGCCCTTCCCTCTCCCTAAGGGGTTCTGTGGTCTCTGCTGTTGCAGTGAACAGTGGGAGGCAATTCCTCCAAGATAAGCCTCTGGTGACCACCAGTGTCCTGTAACTTGCTGCTTCTGCATTCATTCATCTGGAGGACACTGCTGATGTCATTTTTCATCTGGAACTGCACCCTGATGCCGGGTTGAGTGCCCCCTGCATTGGGTTGGGTTAAGCTTTGCTGTGTCCCCACCCCGTCCTTAGTTGGTGGCCTGAGGGCACATCCCACCATGAGAGGGATGTGACAGCAGGGTCAGCCTCATTATGGCTCTGCCCTCCAAGGTCAGGCAGCTCCTCCTTGGAGTGACTCTCCACAGTGTCCTGGAAGGCTGAGGATGAGCACAAAGCCACACAAAGCCACACAAAGCCACACAAAGCCACACAAAGCCACACAAAGCCACACAAAGCCACACAAAGCCTGGCCATGGGAGTGTCCTGACTCCTCTGAAGCACCAACTTCTGAGCTGCCAGTGCCTCTCAGAACCTTGACTTTCAGGTTCCCTCTGTAGTGGCCTCTTCAAGGGCCCTTGGCAAGGCCTTTCATCCAAGTCACAGTCCCATCTCCTTTCTTGGGTGGCTTTGAACACACTCTTGTAATGGGAGGCAAAGCTCAGTTTAGGCCCATGGCTCTGTTTCCTTTATTGTGGCTTTAACAGCAGCACAGCACCCAGTTTGTCAGGCGGGTCAGGAGGTCAAGAAGAAGGTGCAAGACAAAACCATCACCTCCCTGAGATAGAAATTAGTGCTCACAAAGGTGCACGGGGGAAAGAAATGTTGGAGGATAAAATGGCTCCACTTATGCCAAGGGCTGCTGTGACTCCCTTCAGTACCAGACCCACTACTCAAGTACTCAAAACTGTCCAAATTCCCCTTAGATTTGATAAAACATTCATGTTTAAAAGACTTAGGGATGGTTTTGAAAGCATTACCACACATCTGCAATATTTACACTGTGTTTTTAAAGTGGGGGACAGGTGAGATTCCACTTGGTCAAAGGAACTTCCATTAAAGCTCCACTAAAAACAAAACCAAGCTAAAGGTACCGCCCAATCTACAAATCCCATGCAGGACACAACAAATAAAGCTGAGTTTGGAGGGGCTTTTAAAGACACCTAAACATTTACACTAAACTGTGCAGCAATTCACAAGTTGTTTTTTGAGCGGTTGAAGTTTGTTTGTTTGTTTATAAAAACATTTGTAGAAAACTTGTAAACTGTTAGAGATTTAAACAGCCAGATCCTGTCTGCCATCAGCTCCACCACTGAAGGGCATCCAAGCCCCTCCCTCTCGTGTTAAAGCCCTTCATGCCCAGGAGGAGAGGGGGGTGAAGCAAACCTGGGGCCTGTGGAGGGGCTGCCAGGGGGGCAGGAGAATGGAACTCTTGCAGTGCACTGGGGAGCTCTAAATCCCAGTCCTGCTCTCTGTTTCCCCCCCCTGCTCTGCTCTGGCTGCCCAGCACTGAGACTGATGCTCACCTCAGTATTTCCTCCTGGCTCAGCTCAGGCCCTTGGTCTCCTCAGCTCAGGACAGTCTCAAACACAACAGGCAATTTCAACATCACAGGCTACACAGAAAACCCCCAAACATGCAAAAAATGTATTCATGTCTATCTTGTACTCCCTAATTCTGCATTATCATGAAACAATATTGAAATGGATCCTCAGCCAGAGGGAAATGGGGATAAATTATTGACAGTGTTTGTTAATTTTCCCTGAAGTTGCTCAGCAACTTCCAAATTCATTCAGAAGGAATTAGGTTCCCAAGGCTGCTGTAGCTCCCAGCACCTTTAATGCACATTGTGAAGAAAAAGAAGTAAATATTACATCTCAGCAGCATCCTGTTAGTCCTGCAATAACCTGCAGGAAAGCAAAGACTAAGAATTAACTCTTCAGAGAGAAGAGAATCAGGGGTGCCACAGAGTCTTGTACTGCCATGTCCAAAGCAAACCCACCACAGCTTCACTGAGCTCCCAGCAAAGGAAAACCGTGTCCATTCTCTGAGACAACAGGAGCTTTAAGGCTGCTGGAATTTGGGCAGCACATTCCCTCAAGAGCTGCTCCCAAAGATGACAGAACTGCAATTCCAAGTAAAGAAATGGAGAGGAAATTCAGTCTCAAATGGAAGGTGTTTGCAGACACTCACTCACAAAGCCTCCCAACACAAAGGTCTCCACAGTTTGTCCCAACACACCCCATGACACCCTCTCTCCATCTCCAACTCCACTATTTATGAGCAGACAACTCACAGCCTAAACCCCAAGCATTTCACCCTTTCTTTGATTGAATCCCTCACACACAGAGATTCTCAAAGCCTCTCTGACCTTGCCTGGCTCTCTGTGGCTGTGCAGGTGAGTGTGCACAGCAGCCACAAACCCCCTCCCACCCCTGGGAAAGCCTCAGGGAACTGCTTGAGGCATCCAGGGCAACACAGTGCCACCCCCAGGAGTGCCAGGGGCACATCTCTGCTGCAGCTGCACTCTCTCAGCTGGTGGGTAACACACAGACCCTGCTGGACATGCTGAACTTTGTTCTGGGCAGCTCAGGAGCCTCTCCCAAGTCCTGGGAAGTTCCCAAAGCAGAACTGGAAGGTTTGATCCACAACCACCCACCCACTCGTGGAGTGAGCCATCCAAGCTCCTCTAATGTGATTAGGCCCACTCTCTGTTTGCCACCAGCTCTGCAAACCCACAGCATCTCCTCCTGCTCCCACACACATCTGGTCACCAGCCCTTCCCTTCCCAAATCAGCTTCAGAGAGCAAAGCGAAGTTTCTCAGCCTTGGGCTTCTTTATTTATTTTCCATCCCTCTCTGCACTTCAGCTGCCTCCAGATCCCGTTAAGTGTGGCCGTTCCACATCTGGCTGTGCCCTGGGAGGTGTAACAAATGCTCCAGGGGGATCAGCAGTGCTCAGCCCCTCTGTTTGGCACTGAAGGATGAACACAGCAGGCCCAGGGCAGCTCAGTGAGTCCCTGACTGCCCTGGCAGTTCTGGGGTGGGCAGGTGCTCTGGGCTCTCCTTTTTAGAGCATCCCACTGATTTTCACAGTCAAATCTGTATGATGGTCTCATCAATACTGCCCAAAAGTCAGGGCTGAAGGTCCTGGACACACAATTCAGCTCTTCAGCTTCCCTGCACACCAGCCCCTGAGAGCCCTGGGCTGTGGTGGGACCTGAGCAGCATCACAGACTGGCAGGGGCACAGCAGCTCCCCCCAAATGCCAGGCAGTGTCCCTCCAGCCCAGCCCAGTGTCCTGGCTGCAGGTGCTGCTCAGGGAGCAAGGACCCCTCAAGGCTCTCAGGAGGGGCAGAAGCCTCGTGCCAACCACCATGCCCTGAGCCTTGGGCAGCACCGTGAGCTCAGGGCTGTCCTCAGGCACTTCTGTGCTCTGCATCACCCCCACTCACAGCCCTGGAGGGATTTACCACCTCTCAGGCCTCCTGCCCTCTCTGGCTGAGCTGGTGCCACGTTCAAGCAGCCCCAGCTCCCCACAGGTCCTGGTGGACCGTGTTGTTCCTTCCGAGAGCAAAAGGCATGACTGCTTTTTGTGCTTCCTCTGTGTGTGTGGCTTCAGGCAACCCATTCCCTTCTGTTTGCCCATCTGTGAGTGTGAGGGAGCCTTTCCCTTCCCCCAGAGACAGATGCTCAGAGAAGCCAAGGGTGGGAGCCACCCCTGCCCAGGCAGCCCCGGAGCTCTTGCCCCCTGTCAGAGGGGTTGGTGGAGCAGCAGGCGGGAGGTTGGCCATGGCACATGCCAGCCTGCCCTGAGGCCACCTGAGGCAGTTCCATCTGCTCTGGAGCCACTGCAGGAGCATTCCCAGAGCTCAGGGTCCCCAGGCACCCCCAGCACTGCTCAGTTTAATGGAGCTGCTGCCTCATCAGCAGGGGCTGCACGTCTGGGCTCGGTAATGATCCCCCCCATCATCTGCCTCACCCTCCTCACCACTGAGAGCTTTGGGATTTCTAAGCTGGAGCCAAACCCAACACAATTCACCCATATCAGTGTCCCCAAACTCTCCTGCAATGCAGCAACCACACCACAGGCTCCAGCCCAAGCCTGGTGGGTACCAACCCAAGTCTGGTTTCCAGGAATACAATATTCCCAGGCAAAGGCTTCCCTCCAGCCCAGCCCCCATTGGCTGTGCTCTCCAGGACTCTGGGAACACTTCCCTCTGAGAGCAGCTGCCATATGGGTGTGTAGGCTCCCTTAGCACATGCTGACAGTTAGCAAGACACACAAAAAAATTCCAAGTCTTGGCAAGCCTGGAAAGTTTCTCTATTGATTATGTCATGTTGCATCCTGTGGTGCTTTAACTTTTGAGGGTTCAGTGCTGGGAAAGAAAGAAAGCAACTCAGAGAAGCAGAGGGAAGGATGGAGGGGGGCTCCTGAAGGAGGGCACAGGGAGCAGCAGGAGCTGTGGCAGAGGGCATCGTGCCAGCTTCCCCTGCCAGGCGTGGCAAAGGCCCTTCTCGGAGCAGACGTTCCATTACTCACACACCTCTGACTGCCCAAACTGATCCTGAAGCACTTTGGCATGTCCCAAGGGTCATTAGAGATGACTTCCTCCCTGCATTAATAATGAAAGGGTTCTTAACCGAAATTAAACTGGAATGGCTTAACAGCATTTCAAAATTGACAAATCTGAAAGAGCTCATTTCTTATTCCCCTCCTGCCCATACAATTAGCAATGGGAGAAAATGTCAAGGTTTTCTCTCTGAAGTGCTGAAGAATCTTCAGAACTTTTACAGGAGGCAGAAAAGAACAGACTCCCCTCTCCAGTTAAAGGGTCTGACCCACCTTCAGGGAGCAAAGTAAACCCAGGAATGGGGCTGTTTCCCAGGTGGGAAATTCCTGTTATGGGGAGGAACAGGATCCTCCTCTGCTCCCATCCCAGGGGACTGGTCCACTAAACCCTTGGCAGTGGCAGGAGCACCTGGTGCTGTCCCTGATCCCACACACCAGAGCTCTGCTCACACCCACAGGGAGGAGCAGCAGGAGCTCTGGGCTCCTGGAGAACCACCACCTGCACCTGCACCACGGCCATGGGCTCCAGAGCCAACAGAGAGGGGCAAGAACAGCTCTGGCCAAGGCGATTTGCAGGACACAGGCTGAGTTTGGGGGTCTGGAGCTCCCAGGGAAAGCTCCCCAGTGCTGGAAGGGTTTCTGAAACCTGGGTTAGGCTTTTTTGTTGGGATAATATCCCAAGAAGCACAGCTGCTTCTTTTGTGAGAGTCCTGTGCCCTGCACCTCAGCCCATGGACTCTTGGAATATGAATTGGGAATTCCTGGGGAGGGAAGGCAGCAGCTGCTGCAGCAAGGCAGGCCAGGCTCTGCTCTGCACCAGCTCAAGGCCTTCCATCTGTGTTTGACTCACCAGCAAAAGCCAATCACTGCCAAGCCCAGGAGGACTCAGATGCCACCCCAGGGATGTGTGAGGAGCAGATCTTCCCTCCTGCCCAGGGAGCACCCAGCTCTGCCCCACAATGTTCTCCCATGGCACCTGTTCCAGTGGGCTCTGACAGCAGCACAATGCACAGCAAAGTGTCACCTGAGAGCTGTGACAACAGGACAGCCACAAAAAGGCTTGTCCCTCCTGCCTCTCTCTTCAACACAGGGAACAAAATTAAAGTGTAAACCCAGTCCTTCCACATAAAAACCAAACCTGACCAGGAAAGATTCCAAGTCCCTCCTGCCTGGCCATCCCCTGCTGTTCCTGGGGAACAAAATGCCAGAAGAAATCAGCACTTGGAGGTGTTAAGGGCCTTGTGACAAGATCACAGTGTGCCAGCAGGAAGCAAAGGACCAACTGGATGTGGGACAGGCACGTGCAGCCTCCCAGCCAGACCTGCCCTGCAGGCAACAACCTGAGCAGCCAACGTGTTCCTCTCTGCTCCAAACAAACATGGGGGCTTTAATGTCCCCTGGATGGGAAAGGGCTCAGAGCTGAGACTCCCAGTTCACACCCAGGACTGTGCACTTGGACACGTCACACCTGAAGGGCTCCCAGGGGCAGGTTCAGAGGGTGCTGAGCTCCCTCTGGTTCCATCTCAGTGCTTAAATATGGAGCAGGACTGTGGTTGTGAAGAGACACTTCAAAGCCCTGGGTGAGATTGGTGTCCCTGCACTAAAGGGGTGGTTAAAACTACAAAGACTCGACCCAAAGTTGCCCCAATACTTTAGGAAAGCAGTTGGAGACTCGCTGATCAAACAGCACCAGGGAACAATGCACTGCTCTGCTCCTCAAATCAAGCTGAGAACCTCTCAGCCACCTTTGCAGGAATCAATTCCAGGGAAAGCATTTGAAGATCAAGGACCAGTCTCACATCTGAGGATGGGGACCAACGACCCTTTCCAGCTTTGATGAAAGAGCAAAGGGGGGGCCTCGTTGGCTGCTTGGAAGGGGCTGTGAACAGACATCCCTTCTGAGGCTGGACAAGCAGGAGGCACCTTGCAGAGCACATTTCCAGGATGGTTTCAGAAACCTTCTGCAAAGCCCATGGCAAGAACCTCAGCCCTCAGAGACAACCAGCTGGAGCCTGCAAATCTCCTCCTGCTGCACTTCTGGCCCTCTCACAGACAAGCCTTTCCCAGCAAGTTCCCCCTGATGCTCAGCTGGCTCTCCCCCCCAGCCCTGCCCTGCTGCTTCTCTCCCAGCAAACCAACATGTTCTGATGGGATCAGTTGTTTCTCTTCCTTGGGACAGTGTTAACTGAGATGTAAGGAAATAAATGTCGATTTAAGCAGCACAAACTCCCTTCTATTCTTCTGCATCAATAATTCTGGGATAAACTGAGCTTCTCTGCCTGGTTAAGTCAAATTTTAGTCATATTCCAGAAATACAAATTTTTTTCAAGTTGATTGAAATTGAAAGCAGCCTGGCAGGTGTATTTTCCTGACACGGAGTTCTTGGGCAGTCTATTTTATAGGGATGCAATTATTCCAGCTACTCACTGCAGAACCACAAATCCAACCTCCACAAAGTATCACAACACAAACCCCACCAAATCCAGCTGATATTAAACATCAGCAGGGCTCTATTATCAGGTTCTGTATCTGAACATGGTAATAGCAGCTATTTCTCTTTTATATTAAAGCTGTATCTCTGGAAGAGAATTTCTTCCCTCAGCAACACTGGCAAATGTTAAATACCTGGAATATTTCAGTCCCACATACATTATGGATGAGATTATGATCTGCTAAACAATAACGGGAAAAACAGGGAGCGACAGAAGATTTGCTTTGGGAAAGATTTCCTCATGTTCTCAGGGAAAAAGCACAAAATAGATATGGAAAAAATACTTGGAATAACATGTGAAGTCACCTCCCACTGGGATGCAAAAACCTGATCTGATATTCCTGAAAAAATGGAGTTCTGCACAAAAACATTAAAATGACCCCTGGTTTGAGTACCCATGACCAGCACCACACCCAGGGCCACCACGAAACCACGTCCTCAGGTGCCACATGCACATGTTTGGTGAGCCCTTCCAGGGGTGGGGACTCCACCACTGTGCCAGGACTGGGCAGCTTTAGGAACCTGCAGGTCTGTGTGAATCCCACTGAGACCGGAGGGAAGGCATTTCAGGTACCACCAGAGTTCTGGAAGGTGCCCCTTTCAGGGATTCTGCCCTATTTCTGCCCTCCTGGAGGATGCTCAGGATGGCCTTGCCCTCACCACAAGCAGTGCCTGATTTTCACACCCTCAGCTCATTCCCAGAGTGCAGCCCCAGCACCTGCCCCGCAATCCAGAATTGGATCCTGCACAAAATTCCACAGAAAACCTCCAAGCTCAGGGATACACTTTGCTGGGGATCATTGACAGTCCCAGGGGACAAGCCTTGCTCATCTCTGAAGTGGTTTGATTTAAAACAGTGCATCTGTTATCACAAAATCCCAGAATATCCTGAGTTGGAGGGACCCACAAGGGTTGTCAGTGGGAAACGTCAGAGGTGATCTCAAAACCCCAAAGGTCAGAGGATCTTTAACAATATTGCTGAAATGAGAAATTATTGAAAAACAGACTCAATGTTAGCCATTCTTTGTGATATAATCTCAATTTTCTAGATGTAAATGCACCTCTAAGCACTCTAATGTGGCATCAGAAGAGGAAATTGTGCCATCACCACACGAGACCCCACAAAGCAGCCAAAACTCTTCCCAGTTTCTCATCCAACTGCTGGTTTGGGCAAAGGTGAGGTTTAACCCTGCCTGGATGTATTTCCTAACCCTTGGGCCACCTTTGGATAGAGTGGCAAGAGGGTAAAGCACCCCAAGGTGCCCCCAGGGGTAAGGAGGGACAATGCAGGGAAGGGGTGGGAGCTCTGCCTGGAGAGGGCAGAACACCTCATTGCCCACATTTCTTCCCTGAGAAACATTTAAAGGCCTCTGTAAACTCATTACTGAGGACAAAATACACAAGTTGAGACTCCCCCAAGAATGCTCAGCTTAAAGTTTGCCTCAAAGTAAAAGCCAATAATGAAAATCATTTCAAAGGGAGCCCAAAACATTTGATGGGCACAATAAAAACTGCACAGAAAAGAGCTGTTGACATTTCTTTACGATTCTCTCAGAGCTAAACTTGCAATAGCCATTGATTTGTTGTTTTTCCCCAAGTATATATCCATTATTTAATGCAACCCAACAGTTCATAAACCAACTTTCTTGTGCTTCTGAAATATTGATGGGTTCAGAGGGTTGAAAATGCCACTGAAAACCTCAATTCTGTACAAGAAGCCTAAAATGCTGCAGCTTCATCTATAAAAAGGGAAAAAAAGAAATATTTTTCTTAATTGGTGCTCTTTATGGGTTTTAAAAGCTGATGTTCATTGAGCTTCACTTCTCCCTAAAACCCTCATAATTTCCTTGTTTAAAAAGGACTTCTTGTCCTTTCCAAAACTTTCTTTCTGCTACTTCAGCATGATCACATTAAGCCTTTTTAATTTAGTAACATCACTCCTGCCATGGCCAAAAATCCATTACTTCAGAGAATACACCCAGAAAATTTGGTGCAAACAAGTCTCCAATAATCCCCACACACAAGTTGTCAGCTTACACTGTGCATCTGAAAGGCTTTGGGAATATTTACATATTTTCACAGGAATAGAGATGTTTTTGTGGGGAGAAATTCAGCTGTGCTGCTGTTTACACCAACACAACCACTAATATTCTGATATAAATATTCAAGCCAATATAAATATTCATAGCCAGGGCTGCTGCTTTGCCTCCCCTCCCTCCAAACAGGAGATGCACAGAGGGAGGACAGAGGTACATCAGAGGCCTTGGGCTCTCCTGACCCCCAACCTGCTCCTGGGGCACTTGGGAGCCCCTGAACAAGGGGCTCATGATATTAAAATATAAAATATTCGAATTGGAAAACAATCTCCACCCCCTGGTACTGCCAACCAGCATTTCTTGCAGGGTTTCTGCACAGTTTGAGATTGAGCTCAGCCTGAGAACACCCCAACATTCCTTGTGCTGTTGGTGCAGCCAAGAGGTGACACTTGTGACGTTGGCCAAGATGCTCCTCACGGGGATCTCCTGTGGCAACTGAGGCCCAGGGGCTGGAGAGGCAGAACCACAGGGAAAGCACTCCAGATGTGGAGGATTCAGGCTGTGAATTAAAAAGGGGAGAAGCTGAAGTTCACATAATAATGAGGCTCCAGTTGCCTTTCCCCCTCCCCACTTGCCTTTCCCCCTCCCCAGTGCAGCAGCTGGAGCACCAAGGGGGTCTGAGCCCCCCCCCGCCCCTGCCCCTGCCCTGGCTGCAGTGCCACCCCTGGGGAGGGCAGTGCCAACACCTGC
>JAOXXN010000271.1:1003672-1026723 GCA_026770055.1 Myrmophylax atrothorax
TTAAAAAAAGCAGGTGGTTCCCCTCCCTTCCCTCCCCCAGGCCCAAACCCACCTCTGAAGCTTTTCTTGGGCAACACAAACAAATCAATCTTCTCCAAACCTCAAAACACTTCCCTGAGCTCCCTCCCAGAGATGGGTGGAGGTGGAAGAGGACAGAGCACCATCCCCTCCCTGCACGGGGTCATGTGTCACACCCCCAGAGAAACCATTCAAACAGGAGCTTGGCTGTGGTGTCCCAACCACAAAATAATATGTTTATTTTTTCCCCCACTTTGTTGTTGTTGTCATTTTATTGATAAAAACTACACAAAAACTAACTGATCATAATAATTAATTAAAAAAACCCCCGCAAAACAAACCAAAAAACAACGTTACACATTCTCCTGTGGTTTAGAAATTGTGTCAGCCAGTGAGTTTCACTAAATGCTCTTGCTTTAAAAGACCATTTCAAGCACATCACTTCCATTTTGGTTCCCAAAGTCCATGGATTTTGCTTAAGGAGCCCCACTGGGCTGTGACTCTGAGTCGTTACTCCTTTGCAATATTTCCCCCTTTTTTAGAGCCCAAAAAGTAATTATAGTGTCAACAATGAAGCA
The DNA here is from genome assembly GCA_026770055.1 of Myrmophylax atrothorax. Classification (NCBI taxonomy): domain Eukaryota; kingdom Metazoa; phylum Chordata; class Aves; order Passeriformes; family Thamnophilidae; genus Myrmophylax; species Myrmophylax atrothorax. Next base: position 1,004,269 of record JAOXXN010000271.1, read on the forward strand.
CAATGAAGATAGCAAAAATCAACCCCTCCAGAGTGTACAGCCTGTGGCAAATGTACATGCACCCAAGTTTCTTGGTTTCTGCTGCACCAGTGGCCAATGTCCTTTTGGTTCAACATGAGCTTTAATGCTCATGTCTCAGGTTTGAGAGATTAACGCTCAACTGCTACAAAAAATAAACCAACCAAAAACCGACTCCCCAAACTGAAAATAAAGAAAATATATAGTTCTCTTTTGTTTAAAAAGAACAAAAATATGAAACCAATCTTTGTAATAAACACTTGCTAAGGAACCATGACTGACCCCCAGCACCTCCCCAGCCCCTTTATGATTTGACCTGTGGTTCTCCTGCCCTGGAACCGTGCAAAGTAGAAAACCCAAATATACAAACAGACCTTGGATCCATCCCTTCTGCACCTAGAGGGAAATCTGGTGGTCTCCCCTTTTGTTTTAATAAGAACTCAGCAATCTCTCTGGAATATTTACACTGAGGAGTCTGTTGGAGAGTTTAAAGCCAAAGAGAATCCTGAAGCGCTTGGGGTGCTCTGGGCGCTCCCGACGGGCGGAGTCCGCACTTGCCTCGTCCGTCCCGGGGCTGGGCAGGGCGTTGGCAGCTGCAGAGGAGCCGGAGACCTCGCTGGCAGGTCCCCTGGCAGGTCCCCTGGCGTGTCCGCTGGCAGGTCCCCTGGCATGTCCCCCGGCCGGTCCCCTGGCATGTCCCACGGGATGCCCAGCAGGGGCTCAGTTGGGTATCCTCTCGATGTAGATGGCGGGCGCGGCCGAGCGCGCGATGGTGGCGATGAAGCCGTGCTCGCGGCCCAGCTCCAGCGCGCAGGGCTCCGCCGGCTCCCGCGCCAGGCTGTCCAGCCCCTTGGGCACGTGCAGCGGCTTGTGGGCCTGGCAGTACCCCAGCATGGGCTGCTCGTAGCTGTAGTAGGGCAGAGTCTTCATGTGGTGAGGCACCTGCAGGGAGCGAGAGCAGAGAAGGGACGGGTCAGTGCTGGGCTGGGCCATGCCGGGTACCGCGATGCCACACCGGGTACCACGATGGCACGTCGGTGCCAGCACAGCCTTGGCCCCACACATGGACACTCCTCGGGGCTGCAGCAACACACCCCGGGGGCTCCTCTGCAGCACCTGCAGGTGCCTCTGGGACAGGAGTGTTCACACTGACAGGCTGGGAGAGCTGGGCTGCTATCCTGGAGAGGGGAAGGATCCATGGAGACTCAGAGCCTCTTCCAGGGCCTAAAGGGGCTCCCAGAGAGGGACCTGGGACAAGGGATGGAGGGACAGGACCAGGGAGAAAGGCTTCCCACAGCCAGAGGGCAGGGTTAGATGGGAAACTGGGAGGGAATTCCTGGATGTGAGTGTGGGGAGGAGCTGGGCTGGAATTCCCAGAGAAGCTGTGGCTGCCCCATCCCTGGGAGTGTCCAAGGCCAGGTTGGACAGGGCTTGGAACAACCTGGGCTGGTGGGAGGTGTCCCTGCCCATGGCAGCGGGTGGGATGAGATGAGCTTTAAAGTCCCTTCCAAACACAACCTTTCCATGATTCCATGATCCGTGTCATGGATCCCCATGTGTGGATGGACCTTCCTCTGGCCCCTGGCAGTGCTGAGGCTGAAGCAGAGGGAGCTGCTCTGCCTTTCCATGGCTCTTTGTGAGCAGATGTTCAGAGCAGTCCTGAGGGCTGAATTCTGCCTCTTTTGGACAACCCAGCTCTGAAGAGCAAACCAAGAGCTTTGTGTCACCAGCAGCTTTCAAAACCTGGTCCCTCTTCCCATGCCTGGAAAGGGGCTGAGTGTTTCCCCAGAGCTCAGAGCAGCCTGAGCATGGCAAAGGACTGGCAAACCTGGCATTCAGCACAGCTGGAACACTCTTTACTCCTGCCAGGACAAAGCTGCTTGCCCAAGGTCAGGATTTTCTGGGTTCTTTATCTTCCAAGCTCACCAAGATAAACACTATCAAAGCAGCTCCACTGATGCTGCCAGAGCAGAGCAGATCCACACCTCGTACAAATGCATTTCCAAAGCCTGCCAGATCCACCCTGGATCCAGCTCTTCTTTATGTAAATCCTCAGGAACTGCAAGCTCCACACCTTCTTCTTTTTTCCATAAATGTTCTACGCTTGCAAATGTTAATCCCACAACTAAATATGATTTATGGCACAACATCAGATACAGATCTTTGCAGATAATTTTATCATCTGCAAGAGATGAGCTGATCAAGAAGAAAGAAAGAAATATGCTCTTAGGGAAAAAAACCGCTCACTGCAGGAGAGTTTATTCTAACGCTGCCACAAAACCTGAGCTCATTATAGCTGGAGAAATCCTACCCATAATCCAATCTTGGAACAAATGCCTTTTTATTTGCCAGGCTGAACTTTAAGTGAAGGCTACAGAGCTAATTTCTCACACATTTTCATTACATGGAGCACCTCATTCAGAAAAGGCATGGGAAACACAAAGGCATTGAGAGCAATTGGGAGGTTTTGCAGGGTCTCAGCTCCTCCTGCACGTGGATCCCCAAAGCAGTTCGAGTCCTGCAGAACACCAAAGAGATCCCAAAATTCTGGCACAAGCTGGAATTCAGCAGAAAACCTCATTTTACATGACAGCTGAGTGGGGAGGGTGCAGAAGAGAAGCTTCTGGGGAGAATTTGATGGGCCAAGAACCTGATCTCCCCTTGGATACAGCAAGAGCTGTGCCAGTCCCTCTCAGGGATGGAGTTTGTCCTCAGCCTTTGCAGCAGCTCTTTATGGGTCCATAAAAGCCAAGGACTGTTTGTGTTCTGGAGATGGAACTGCAGTTCCTCAGCCACCTAAGCCTGTCTGCAAACCCCAAGAGGAGCCAAAGGGACCTGCCAGCAAAGCCAAGGCAGAGGCAGGAGCAGAACAGGACCCTCTGGTGGTGTCCTGCACTGTCCCCTCCACCCCACTCTGCTGCCACAACCACAGCTGTCTGGGCTACTGAACTCCTTCCATTTACTTCTGGAAGGAGTTCAATTGTAAATGAAGACAAGGAGTGGATCATATGGAAATATAACACTTGCAAACCAAACCCCCTTCTCTTGGAGAATCTGTCATAACATCTGACTCAGCTCTTGGCCTCCTGTGCTCCCTCACAGCTCCACTCCATGGCATGGTGGGTGCTCAGGGTGGGACGTGGGATCACATAACCATGGAATGGCTTGGGGTGGAAGGGACCTTAAGGAGCAGCTCACTGCACCCCCTGCCATGGGGCTGATTCTGGGGAGCTGATTCTGTTACTCCATCCAGTGTTGCAGACAGTTGACTGAGTCAGTGAACTAATCCCTGCTCTGAAGGAATCTCGAGTCCTGACACAAAACCCTTCCTGCCCCGGGGGCTCCGGGAGCTTCGCTGGGGTCGGGGTTAGTTACCAGTGTTGACTTCTCAAGTCCACCCCTCCCTGGAGCTTCCTCCAGGTGGAACAAACGCTGCCTGTGAACAGGCACTCACTTCAAGCAGAGCTTTATTACAAGCTCCATTTACATAAATCCCCAATACAGGGAGAAGACAAAGGATCTCGAGGTGGAAACTTAAGGATGCAAATCCTCCCTTTTGCAGTCCAAGTGCCACTGGAGAGGTTCCCAGCTCAGCAGCTTTGTGAGGCACAGCTACTGCCCCAAAACGAGCTGGAGGAACTGAAGGCACCCAAAACACAACGAGATTCTGGCCTGCATTAAAAAGTTATTTCTCAACATTCCCCTTTGAAAACATAAAAAACGAAGCATAAACATTCCTGGGTAGTTGAACATTATCTGGTTTCCCACTTGCTGGTAGTCTGCAACCCAGGTAACCTGATTAATGGGGAAATGCTTGCCTGGTTAATGACTACACGATTAAATTACACGCAACTTTAGAACTTGTCCAGATGCAGTAGAAACTCGGAGCTTAAAAAATATGGCAGCTATGTTTTCTCATTAGTGCTAATATTTAGTCTCAGAACACCATGACTTTACTGGTGAATTAACATCAGAGCTGTTGATAAATCAAATTCAGAGTTCATTTTCAAGCCCATCATAATTTCGAGTAAAAATAAGTGAGATGTGCTGTGGTGGTGCTGCGATCGGTGGAGCCTCAGAGACCCAGGGATTGGGCACAGCAGGCACAGAGAGCTGGGACAAACAACCCCAGTGCAGCTCACTCTGCTGGGAAACCACAGTCCACAGCCCTGGACCAGCCCTGGATCATCCCTCTGGAGCAGCTCAGCAAAGGCCCCATCACCCCCATCCCAGCAAACCCACTGCAGGGCACAGGGGGGCACTGAGGGTGGGGGGACACAGGAATGCTCTGTGTGTTCTGCCTCCAGCTGGCACAGCCCCAGCAGGGCCTGGCTGCTTTTGGAGCAGCCCTTTGGTTCTGCCATCCCTGTTTCCTCAGGTAATTCTCCTGTTGATAGGAACATCACAGCCTTGTGTATTGAACCAATTTGGTGCCGGATGTCAGAGAGCACATTAACATAAAAATGGCATGTCATGTTTAGGGCTAAACGATACTGCACAAAATAGACCAATTTAAAATAAACCAAATGAAAATACAGCTACTAATTTGGATTTGGGATGAAAACACTCCCCAACTTTTAACCCATTTCCCAGCTACACAGGCTGCACCAAGGAGAGAATTTTGTGATTGATTTGGTCATCCTTGGAAAGTGCATTTCGTGTTTTAAACCCTCGTGCAACATCTCCCTGTCAGTTCCACTGACACTGTGAACTGGATTTTAAGCTTCCCTTCCTACTGATAACTTCCTAATCCTTCCATCCAATCACACAAATGCCTTTCCCTTTAAAGCACAACCTCTCCACGGACTCTTTAAGTGAGTGTGTTTTTCTAGAGATCAGGAGAAAAATCATCCACACCCCACTGCTCCCTCTATGGGCAGATTTGATCTTTCAATCAGGAAACGAAAAGGTTTCCCCAAAGGAAACTCCCAGAAAGAAAAGTCTTCCAAGCCTTGTTATTGTTCCTTGGGCAAACCATTTCTTTTAAATTGCTTGATGTGTTTTTTGTGGCATGTCTGGCTCCTGACAAAAGCCCCACTGATGAAAACCTTCCAGGGAGGTTCACAGGAACCTTTGATTTTCTGCTGTGAGGGCCAATCAAATAAACAAACTACCCAGATATTCTGATTGGAAAGCCATTAATATTGCTCTCAGTGCTAGGAGGATCATTTCCCAGAGAATCCAATAGGGATGGGAGCCTGGTGGTTCAGAGAAAGCTTTTACAAAGCTCAGGGACACAAGATTAGTCCTTCAAAAGAGCTGCAGCTGGAGAATTTACCCATCCAGATGCAAAAGAATCCCTTTGGCAGCCTCTGCACGTCTTTGGGTGCCTGAACACACAGACCTTCAAACACCGAGTCGTTCTAAGGCAGCTCCACTTTCATTTAGACACTTCAAGCTCTGTTTTCCCCAGGAATTTCTGCTCTCTTTTCATCCCATCAGAGCTGCAGAGTGTGGATTGTTTGGCCTTCACCTCTCAGGCCAAGGCCAAGGTCCCTCCGGCCCAAGGGATCACGACAGAGCAGAACACAGAGCACCCATCCCAGAACAGCTCCCACAGAGCATTCCCTGGAGCTCCAACACTCTCAGCTCGCCCAATTCCTGCCATTTCAGGCCCCAAATTCCCCAGAGCTGCACCTTCCAAAGCACCTCAGAGCCCCCCAGGCCCTGGGGCCAGAGCAGCATTTTGTCTGTCAAAAAAGAATGATGACAATGAAGGCAAAGGTGGAGCTGCTCTTCCCTCAGTGCCCACCAGGATGGCAAAGATGGCAACCTGCTCCCCCAGCACTGCCAGGAAATAAGGACAGAGTTGAACATGAACATCTGAGGATGTTCCTGCCACGGTGACAAAGGAATGCACAGGAGAATGAGGGAAATAAGTCTTTGTCTCATATTAAAACACTCCCATTCATTAGATCTGCTGAGAATTTACAGGCTGCACAAGACCTCTCCCCAAAGTGGTGGCTGCTTCAAAGATTTTTAAATGCTGTTCAAAGCTGTACATTGATTTTGTGCATCAGGAGAACAAAACTGTATTTCCTAAAGTGGAAGAAACGTGACTCAAATTGCACAATATTTTGTCCTAAAGACATGAGAAGGTACAAAGAAAGCAACGTGATGACTGGTGATTAAACCCACACCAATATGAGAAGAAAGGCATAAAAGAAATGGAAATTTCCCCTTCTATTTTAGCTACTTACACAATCCCCAAAAGGTTTTGGCTGGAGCCAGATCAGGATCAGGGAAACCTCTGCCTGCACCTCTCAGGCTCCCTCACTGCAGAGACACCGGCACATCCAGCCCCCACTCAGCTCTGGCAAAACAAGATGCTACAGGTAATACAAGGAGCTCAAGCTCCTAAAGAGCCCCGAGATCCTCAGCTGGGAATTGCTACAACTCCCTGTGCTGCTGAAGCCTCTGTTTGCTGTGACAGAGCAAATGTTCTGCCACTGCTCCTCTCAGAGTGTGTGACAGGCAAAGGGGGATGCGACAGCAGCGTCGCTCCTGGGCTCCAAACACTCCTGAGATGGCAGAGACAGAGCAGGGAAAGGGAGGGAGGGCAGGCACTGAGACACTGTCAGAGAGCAGGGAAGGGAGGGCAGAGCAGGTACTCAAACTCTGTTAGGGAGGAGGGAAGGGCAGAGCAGGTACTCAAACTCTGTTAGGGAGGAGGGAAGGGCAGAGCAGGTACTCAAACTCTGTTAGGGAGCAGGGAAGGGAGGGCAGGCCCTCAAACACTGTTAGAAAGCCAAGAACACACAGGGGCTTCAGTCACATTCTATAGAATTTTTGTACATCACGGACCAAGTGAGCAGAAAATTAATGCAAGAGTGTCCAGCATTGCAGGCAAGGACATTTCCCAATGAGAGAATATTTTTTTAATGCTCTACAGAAAACAAATGACTTTTTCCTTCCTATGGGCAAGTGTTACAATATGCAGGGGAATCATTGTAAAGGCACATTTAGAATCCCTGAGAAAACTGGAAGGAAGATAGGTTAGGAAATCTCCTTGGCTTAGCAATCTTTGCTGCTGCAAAACCGAGCAGATCAATTCAATTACTGCATGAAAGCAAAAGCAATGGGAATTATTATTGAGCAATAGTAGTTTAGGGACACTTTCGAAGCAGAAAGGATGTCTGGATGACACTAAAGAAAAAAACAACAAACAAAGCACATGCTAATCCTCAAAACAGCCCCTGTGTGACATGAGAGGAGAGAGCAGCAACAGCTCAAGGCAGAGCACTGAAAAATCAGGAACTGAGGTTGGATGGTTAACCCAGGGACAGCTCTGCTGCCTGAGAAGCTGTGGCTGCTCCATCCCTGGAATATTCCAGGCCAGGTTGGATGGGCCTTGGACCAGCCTGGGCTGGTGGGAGGTGTCCCTGCCCATGGCAGGGGGTGGCACTGGATGGGCTTCAAGATCCCTTCCAACCCAAACCATGAACCCTCTGAGCACCAGCACAGAAACAACCCAGTCAAGATGGTGAAGATGTAGAGGAAAGGAAAGACGTCCCAGGCTCTTCCCTATGGAGATGGAAATCAGCAAGTCTTCTTCATTTTGCCCCACTCCTCAGTACTCCCAGAGAGCTGCTCCAGACGTTGGTCCAGGACAGAACAGCTTGGGCACTGCTCTGTGCCAGGACCCCCCTGGTGGGAGCCAGAGCTGGACTGAGCAGCACAAGGATGGGGATGTGTGAATGTGCCCAAAGCCTGGGACTGGCTCTGCAAAGCAGCGTGTTCAGGCAGCACTGAGGAGCCTCCCGTGGCACTGAGCACTGCTGGCTGCAGCCAGGAGAGGGCTGCAGAGCACCTGCACTGCCCGCTGCTCGCCTGGGCACACGCTGGGCACGCTCTGGGACTGCAGCAAAGCCAAACGAGACTGTTGTGTCTCATCTGACACAACCAACATTACTAGGCAAAAACAGTTGTTGCCCACTTGGGCTGTTCCTGTGCTTTCCAGGGCAGCAGTGATGGGGGGGAAGCACAAGAACCAGGTCCAAGGAATCCTGGAGCCAGGTGTGCCAAGCGGAGGGGCAGCTGCTGGAATACCTGCCCTGGGTGAGAGCCAGCCAGGCACAAACAAAGGGCTTCCAGCCACTGTGCCATGGCTAGGCTTGTTCTCTTTAGGAAAGGTAATGCCAGTGTGTGCCAAGGGCTCAGCAAGCAGCTGAGGGACTCCACTTCTTCAGGGGGTGGAATTCCCTTGGTGGGACCTGGGGCTGGAACTTGAACAACCTCCTGCAGGTGATCATGGAATGGTTTGAGTTGGAAACAACCCTGAAGCAGCTTTGGCAGAACTGTGCATGCAGCTCACATTTCAGTCTGGATTGTTAAAAATCACTGAAATACAGAATGGTTTTGGTTGGAAGGGATCCTAAAGCAAAGCTCATCTCACTCCACTCCCTGCCATGGGCAGGGACAACTTTCCCTATCCCAAGCTGCTCCAAGCCCCGTCCAACCCGGCCTTGGCCACTTCCAGGGATGAGACAGCCACTGGACAACCTGTTCCAGTGCCTCCCCACCCTGACAGCAAAGACTTTCTACCCTGTTGATGGGTCTATACCCATTGCAGGACCTGGCACAAACACCCAATGCCTCATTCACCTCTAAGATCCAAATGACATCATGACCAGATCCCAAACTGCACAAGGGTGAAACACACTGGGACAAGAAAGAGAAGGAGATAAATAAACCTCTCCTAATCCAAACTCTGTTGTTTCTTTGCAGTGCCCAGAGGCCTCGACAGAGCTGAAGCTGCATCGGGTGGCACACAAGGCTCAGGAGCTCAGTGAGTCCCTGCCCCGAAGAGCTTGTTCTCCAGACAGGCGTGACAGATGAAGGGTGGGAGAAAGGCAAACAGCAAACAAGAAAAAGATCTCAGAACTGATGCACAGATTGAGAGACAGATTTTTCCACAAGCTAAATACATGAATACAGATCTTTTATCCCCAAATGACTCCCCCTGTCATGTGGCCACGGCGACTGTGTGTGTGTGTTCGTGTGATCCAGCCCAGGAGGAGCAAAGCTGCAGAGCACCAGAGCTGGGGTTGAGTACTCAGCGTCCACAGCACACAGTTTGGAGCACTTGCATCAAACAAACTCCAGTCTGGCCCCACAAACTCTCAGAGCAGATCTAGTTTAGCTTCATCTCACAAGGATTCAGTCTCTGCTCTGTGATGGAGTCAAACCATGGCAGCAACAAGAACAACCAGCAGCTCTTTGTCCCTCAGCCAAGGGCTCTGCAGCCACTGCTCAGAGAAATCTTGCGATGCTGCTCTGAGATGAGCAGATAACATTACCCTCACTTTGTAGATAAATAAAGAGAGGTCAAACAACTCCCTCAGGGCAATGTAGAGAGTTAAACACCCACATCAAAGAGTTTAACACAGACTGACATCACAGTTCCTACCAAAAAGCCAAGGGAACAGAAGCAGGAGTGGAAGTTGTCAGCCCAACATCAGACACCTGGCTCTGGATCTTGGTCTCCAACACAATCCCACCTGGATGTGCCTCACAAATGAATACTCAGCATCAGACCTATCTAGAAACCACCACAGTAATTTTTCACACCTTAATGCACCTCTGTGCTTGCTTAGTGCTGTCCTCTAAAATCAGAGCAAGTGCTGCATTTCTGCTTTAATGAAATATTTACATGGAGGTTCCGGTCACCGGTGTTTTCCTGGTGACTCACTCCTGCAGGCACATCCCTTCCAGGCTTTCTGCTCCAGTGCATCTTGCCCGTGGCCTTTGGGTTCTGGTGCTGTGAACCCACCCCATGAGGAGTCTCAGCCTTGGGCAGCTCTGGCTGTTTCCCCCTCTGTCCCTGCCAGCTGGGAGGACCCAGCAGGCTCGTGGGGACCTTCTCCCTCTCTGAAACTCCCTGGCAGGAGTGGGAAGCTGTGGGGGTCGGGCTTTGCTGCCATGGAACAAGGGACTGGATGAGAGGAAATGGCCTCAAGCTGCCCCAGGGGAGGTTCAGGTTGGATATTGGGGAAAATTTTTCATGGAAAGGGTTGCAAAGGCTTGGAAGAGGCTGCTCAGGGCAGTGTTGGAATCACCATCCTGGAAGTGCACAAAAACCCTGTGGATGTGGCACTTGAGGGGCCATGGTGGTGGTGCTGTTCACTGGTGGACTTGATGCTCCCACAGGTCTTTTCCCACCTTATCAATTCCATGATTCTATTTAAGCATCCATTAGTTCCCCAGTAATTCTTGGGTTTCCCTCCTTATTCTTTACCCTGGAACAAAGGACACCAAAACACAAAAGCAATCAGAAGGACCAACCCCTGCAGGGATCACAGGCAGGTATTTACTCCCTGAGGAGGAGCCTCAGAGCCTTCATCTCTTGTCATAACGACACCACCGAGGTGCACCAAGGGCTGGGAGTGATAGTAGTGCTGGACAATGGTTGACATGGTTACCCTTTTCCTCTTTGTGCTGCAGGTGTGTAGGAAGTTCAGCTTCAAAACCTGCCCACAATAGAGCACAATGAGATGCAGTCTGTCCCCATTGCCATGGAAAAAAGGCTGTGCCAATGCCAGCCTCGTGCCCTTTGAAAGCAGAACAGCCCTGAATCAAAGCTCCCAGCACTGCTCCACAGCACTTATTCACTGGGGCTTTGTGGTCAGGAACTGGAACACTTTTATGAAGTTCTAAGGGAAAAAAAAATTATCTCCTGACAATGAGTCTCTTGTAGTAAGTGCTGGAAATAATGAACAGCTGCAGAGCTGCCTTTGGAAGGTGAGGGGAAGCAAAGGCACCTTAATGTGCATTTAAAGCAGGAACAGGTCAGGCTCCAAGATGTTTATTGGGCATAATGGAAACATTTGGTTGTCAAAGGAAACATTAAAAAAATGGACAGAGTTGGGTGGATGCATTATTGAAACCCATATTTATGTATCAGAAAGGGAACAGCTGCAGATGAGAGGGGAGGGTGATCAACCATGGCTCCATTGCAGCCTCCACCATATGCTCTGGGGCTGACAAATGAGGGCAGGAGCTTGCAGGGTTGTTTTCTTCCCTTCTGCCAAGGTATCAATACAAGAGGAGTATAATGAAGGCCATAATTCCTCAGCATTTGTCCTTCACTGAGGGCTCTGCTGCCACCCCCTGCCACCAGAGACAGCAAAGGGGACTCAGCCACTGCCAAACTTCATCTCACCTGAAGTCAGGGAATATGTTTATCTGGAAATAAAGGGAAGTAGCACCACTGAAAGAAACTGAGAATCATTTACTGAACCACTCAGACCTAATTCCACAGGGAAAATGAAACATGTGTTTCCTAATTCCCACATAATGACACTGGGAAACTGAGCTCAGAGTCCAGTCCAGGAACAGCAGGAATTCGGGGGGGTAAGATATAACCAGCAAGAGAAGAAATTCTTTCCTGTGACACTGGGGAGGGGCTGGAATGGAATTCCCAGAGCAGCTGTGGCTGCCCCATCCCTGGAAGTGCCCAAGGCCAGGCTGGACAGGGCTTGGAGCACCCAGGGACAGTGGAAGGTGTCCCTGCCCATGGCAGGGGTGGAATGAGCTGAGGTTTGAGGCCTCTTCCCACCTTCCATCAGGAAAAGGTGATGCCTCTAAAAATCCAGCATTGGTAGGAAATGTTGTGAGCAGCAAAGCAGAGCTCCAGCACCTTCCCCATTGCTCTACAATCTCTTTGTGCCATCTCCAATGAGCTCATTGCATTTCTCTGTGCTTTGCCATGGAAACTGGTATTGGTTTCACAGAGCTGATTTTTAATATTGTTTATTGAATGCAAAACCCCATGGAAAGGTTGTTCATCCTAAATCCCAGGCCTTTACATCAGAATTCCACGGACATTTCCTTATAAACTGGGAGTTAAAACAGGAGGTGGGGTGAGTAATGAGGGGGTTGGTGTGTGCTGGCACCGTTATCCCCAGCCCCAAAGTTTTGTAAACAGGATTATGCGGCCGAAGACAGAATTTGGAACTATTTTTAACTGTGCTGTACAGCCTGAATGCAAGAGCAGGGAGGTCCTGGGAGGGGCTGCAGCTCAGCTGCACAGACCTGAGCCGGACCTTCAAAAGCCACTTCAGCTCATTGTCCCCCTGTGCCCCCCCCAAAACCTGCCTCCCATTCAGTTCTGCTCCTTTGATGCTCCCCAGTCCCCCAACACTCAGCTGTCCTGTCCTCCACCCCCTTTCCCTGGGTCTCCATGGCCCTCTCAGACTCCCTTCCCTTGGCTCTACCCCACACTGGGACTCTTCCATCTTTTCAAAGCCTTGAATCCAGAACTGGGGAGTATTTTTTTCCTAAATTCTTCCAGCCAGGGCTTGATCCAAACTCAAACCAAAGCAAAAGGAGCAAAGTAACTCCAGTCCCAGCTCCCTGAACAACCCTGGAAGGAGCTTGGGGGTTTGAGACACTGATGGAGATTGGTAGAACAAGTGGAACAGAATGAAGGAGAAGGCTTTCCAAGGGTGCTATCCATGGATAGAGCACTTTCAGCACCGGTTGTACCCACTTGCTGCTCAGTTTGCTGGAGATTTAACCCTGATTCCTCAGCCAGGCAAGGAGAGATCCCATCGGAGAACTTTGCCTGGGAAATACATTTAAATGAGGCAAAACACTCTAATTGGTGCTCTTGAGGTTTTACTGTGCATTTCCAGGGAATTCCTGCTCTTCTGTAGCTAAAGCTGGCAAACAAACAGCTCCTTATATCTATTTTAGTTCATTTATTATGTGGATGGGAAATACGTTTTTCAGGAAATAAAAACAAACCTATTTCAGCCTCTGGAGAAGTTCCTGCCACCATTAGGAACTCACAGTCTCTTCCAGGTTAAGTATGAGCAGGACAGAAAAAGGGGCAGCAACGTTAGTTTGGGAACATGAGAATGATCTTTTGAGAACTTCCCTTCCAGCCATGGGGTAGGAGGGAGATCAGTGGGGCAGGTTTGGGGTTTATTCACAGCAGCATTTCAGGTTTCCTCTGCAGGTACCAAACTGGGACCCCTCCTTGCCCTGCAAACTGAGCTGGACATCAGGTGGTTCCACCAGAAAGGCCTGACTCACAGAACCAGGGAATGTCCTGAGCTGGAAGGACCCCCAGAGACCATCCAGTCCAACCCCTGGCCCAGCACAGACACCCCAACAATCCATCCCTGTCCCCCAGAGTGTTGGGCAAACACCCCTGGAGCTCTGGCAGCCTTGGGGCAGTGCCCACTGCCCTGTGGAGCCTGGTCAGAGCCCACCACCCTCTGGGGGAAGCAGCTGCTTGGAAAGACTTTGGAAGAAGTGGAATGAGAGTGGAACCAGCCCTGAGCTCCCCACAGTCCCTGCCAGCAGCAAGGGCCTCCTGCAGCCTGAAGTTCATGCACTGGCAGCTCCTCCCACCCAACAATGGCTTTTCACTGAACAATCTACCAACAACAGCCACTTCGAGTATAATTAAGTAATTAATTATATTTTCTAATCTATTAAGCCTTGATTGCTTATCAAAGCATTCAGCTGGATCATTTTCCTCTTGTCATTTCCAATTAATTTTGCTTTTTTTTAAGAGAAAAAAAGCAAAGGAAAAAGTCTCTCAAATATACAATCACCTGCCAGAGGTAAAGGAAAGAAGGGACAGACCCCAGTTATTTTCTCATTTCAGATCTCACACAAGTCTAACATGCAACTACATACCCAGTGATGAAACTACATACCCAGTGATGAAACTGCATACCCAGGGATGAACAGCGGGATGGGAGCCAAAATTCCCCCAGGCCTTCCCAGCCTTTCCCTGCAGAAAGATTCTCCACTTGGCCATTTGCTGCCTGCCCATCTCTCCCTCCCTTTGCCCCACCCAGGTTCCCCTCAGGTGTTTCTCATCTGGGACCAGCCTTTCCCCTCAAGTGCCACCTACATTTTGGGTGTTAATGACCCCAAGATTTGCCTCTGCCATTCCCAGCCTAAAGAAAGGGATCTACAATATAGAAGTCTTTGAAGTTGTTCCTTCCAGGATTGACAATAGAAACTGAACAATCAGAAAACTTTTCCTAAGAAAAATAATCAAATCTATGACATTCAACTTGGTGGAGAAATGAATTTCTCTGTCAATACCAGCACAAACAGGTTTTCTCCTCCTTCTCCTTGGCTATTGAAGTCATTCTTTCAAAAATAGATCCCTGGCTGTATTGCCATTTGGAGCTGTGAGACAGAGCCCAGCCAGGCAGCACAGTGGCTCTGGCCAGGAAATAAATGCCTTGTGGGCCAGGGGAACACAGAGAGGTGAAGCACTAAATCCTGCCAGCTCCAATCTTACATTGTCATGCCAGCACAGTTATACCCAGCTCAGTGCAAGGCGATTCTACCTCAGAAACATCCTTAATAAACAATTTGGGAAGGTTTGTCTATTTGCTGAATCTGGGGGAAGTACAACTGTCTGAAGGGCATTGGGGTGAGTGGGGTCAGGCTCTTCTGCCGTGCCCCAAGTGACAGGAGAGAGGAGATGGCCTCAAATTGCACCAGGGGAGGGGCAGATTCGGGATTAGACACAGGTTTTCCACTGGCAGAGTGGTCAGGCTTTGGAATAAGTTGCCCAGGGGGTGGTGGAGTCATCACCTCTGTGAGTGTTCAGGGGGCACCAGGATGAGGCACTTGGGGCCTTTATGGGGTGATGGTGGTGCTGGGTCAGGGTGGGACTGGGTGGTCCTGAAGGTCTCCTCCAGCCTTGAGGATTCTGGGAATCTGCAAACTCTTAAGCACGAGTCTGTGTCCAGAGTTCAAGGACCTCACAACACTCTCCTGGAGAATTCCAGCCCCACATGCCCTGAGCAGCTTCCAAGGAGCATTCCAGCCTCAGACAGAGGATCTGTGTGGGATTTGTGTCTCACCTGAGCTCTCCTGGGTCACTGTGTGAGGAAAATGTTTAAAATGGGGTTTCAGAGACTTACAATCCTAAATGGATCCCAATCCCTTCCATTCCTGCTCTGTCCCTCTACAGCTTCATTCCACCAGTCCTTCCATGAGGGTCTCCACTCTCATTCTCTGCACTGTGGTTTGCTGGGAGGCACAAAGGACACTCACAGCTGCCCTGGACCCACCCAGGGAACCCTGAAAACAGAAGGACTGAGGACTTTGGTGGCTGCAGAGCAGAACAGATTCATGTCCAATGCATCCAGACTTCCCTCCTCCCCTCAGCCCACGTCCCAACTGCCCAGCACAGAATTCCAGGTGCACTTTGCATTTTCCCTTTCCTTTAAATAAAAATAACTAATTAAAATGAATACATTAATAGGTATTCAATATATATATAAAGAGGGAGCAGCATTTTCAAGCTACTGGCCCTGCTCTGAGGAACAGTGAGGGCCCTCAGGACTCACTGTTGGGATTTCTGTCACGGAATAGCAGAGCTTTTCAATCACATCAGCAAAGAGCTGGAGATAAGATAGGGCCAGAAAAGGAATTACATGGGATATACCCTGTATAATTTGGCTTTATGGCTGGGAGAAAACATAAAAACCAGAGGCAGTCACTGAAAGCCTCAGTGGTTTTAGGATTTCAGCTTTAAAACAACTTATTTACTAGGAGACAAAACTGGGATAATGTTTCAAAAAGTGGCTCTGTGGCTTCAAAACTTGAATGGGGTTGTCAGACCTGCCTTAAGCACTCAAAGTTCAGTTTAAATTTGGAGTGGCCACGAGCACAGAAGCAGCTGAGATGGTCAGAGTCTGGGGGTTCCACAGCTGGGAAGGAACCTTTGTATTCCTGAACACTGAAGGTCCACCGTGACATCCCTTTCTCCAACTGAACCTGCAACCAGAGCAGAGGAGTTGGGAGAGAATCACCTGCACTGAAATGTGCCCCAAAGCAGGTCCCTCCCTGCTCTTTAAAGGAAGGAACAAATGGAACAGGAGCTCATTTCTGAGATGAGTAAAATGGAGCAGGACTAAATTAGGAAGGATTTGAGCACAATGTTCATCTCCTGGATCTTTAGGAGGATCCAACAGGTCTCCAGCTGCACTGGCAGCTCCTTCCCCTCTGCAGGTGGCTGCTGTTGTTGTTTCCACAGGGGAGCTGCAGCCCAGCCTGGGACTGAGACTGGTTCATTTTAATGAATTCATTTGCCTGCAAGCACAATTCAGCCCTCACAGAAACGAGTCCAGGCTGGAGGAAAAAGGGGAAAATCTGCTGTTCCTGCCCCTCACCCTGAGCCACCCCCTGCCCCTCACCCCAGGCTTGTGTCCCCTCTCAGTTACTAGAGTTGAAACAATGGCCAAGCTCTGGAGCTTTCCTGCCCTCCCAAACCCAATTCCACACCATGACAGCCTGATTCATCTTCTGGGTTTGCCCAGCACACGGCTCTGCTCAGCTGTGCAATATGGGGACTCTTGCTGGGAGCACATCTGGCAGGATTCAGTGTGGAGGGAGGAATGCAGCAGGTTTTGTGTGATTCTGTCTGGATTTACAGAGCTCTGTGCCCATGGAGAGCTCCAGACACAGCAGAGAGAGGGATCTCTGCACAATGTCCTGCATCTCCAGCAACACCTGAGCATCAGAATGCAGCAGGAAAGGTGTCTCTGCCCAGGAAGACATCATTACTCCCAGCACTCAGGCAAAGAAAGATGATGTGACTTGGCCAAGGTCACACGGGAAGGTGTGACAGATCTGGGAGCAGAGCCAGAGCCTCCTGTCCTCAGCTCAACTCCTCCAGCTCCTGTTTCCCAAGGTCTGCACTCCCTTCCTCCCCTCCAGGGCTCTGATTCCACACACTGGCCCGTCATGAGCACGTGTGTACTGCTGTGAAACTGGATTCCCTTATCCTGCTGAGCTCCTGCTGAAGGTGGGGCAGATCCTGGAGACACCTGGTCACAGGTGGAGCAGATCCTGGAGACACCTGGTCACAGGTTCTCCTTCCCTGGTCACAGGTTGCCCTCCCCTGAATGGCACCAAACCCAAGCTCTTTGATCTTCCTCCATGTTCTTTGGCCTTTGGATGCCCAGCTGTGCCCCTCTGACCAGCACCATCCTGATGGGACAAAGCTGACTAAAAACTCACCAAAACCACCTTCAGGCCATCACTGCTGTGAGCACCAACATCCCATCCCCTGCTCTGCCCCAGAGCTGAACCCTGCTGGGTTTGTCTCCTAATATTTATTTCTGTTCTTAATCCCTCAGGCTCTGGCCCCATGAAATGGGGAGATTACCCCAATTTTCACTGAATCAAAGGTTCTGAGACCTTTCACCTAACACATGACCATGAAGCAGACCCTGAAGAGCTGCAAAGAAATTCAGGACTCAAAAAATCTGTGCCATGGTTGGAGTTGGGGGCTGAGGTCTGACTGTTTTCAGGGCTGAGCTTAAATTACTTCACCACAAAATAGTGAAAGGTCACAGGATTTCAATCAAAATACTTGGCCAGGATAAATCTTGTCTCTCCATGGAAGCTCCTGGTGCTGTTCAGGCTTATCCCTGCTAAAGCCAGGCTCAATTTATAGTTTCAATATCAATCAATAACATTTGGTGTCCTGTTTTTAAATGAGAGCTAAATTTGTCTCTACTTGAAGGGAGTGCAGATACATTATTGTGGTTTCTTACATTTACATCAAGAGAATTTCATCTGCACCTGAGAATTTTCCAAAGGTAAAACTCTCCTTTGCACCACGGTATTTTTTTCCCAGTTTGGCTGCCTAAATTCCTGATAATTATTTGGCTAATGAGCAGTGATACCCACTGCTTTCCCTGGAGCCACTGTGGGAATAAAGAAGACAAAAACAGGGGGGAGGGGAGGAGGAAGAACCTCCAGGTTCTTTGGGATAATTATAATTTGTGTCAAATAAGACAAATATTTCAATTTTGGGCAATATGTACCTAAAGAATGAACGTGGGCTGGTTTAGTCACAACATGTCATGGCAAAGAGTCTGATCAGGTATCTGCAGTGGTGCAATTAAACCTGGCATGTAGTAATTAGGGAGACTGTACTCAACAGATACCACAAGGTTTCCTATGAGCTGTTGTCTTCCACTGGGGGAGTGATCACAGAGACACAACAGAACCACTCACTGATCCCAAGGGGTACAACACTGAGGCTGGAGAAAGGTCCTTTGTGGTGGGCATGATGGTGAGCAACGTGGAGAGGAACTGGAATGATTGGGAATCCCTGCCAGGGACACACTCCCAGTGGAGAGCAGGACAACCCATGGGAGCTCATGGAGGAGCTTCCCAAAATGGGATGGGCAATTATCCTACTCAAGGGATTTTCAAATGCAATGAACACCCTGAAAGTGGAGAATGATCTACAGAAAACCTCTTTTGATACATGGAAGAGGCTCCCCAGGGATGTGTGGGGTCTCCAGCCCTGGAAGTGTAAAAAGGAGGAGTAGACATGGCACTTCATGGCGTGGTTTGTGGCCATGGTGGGATTTGGTCGAAGGCTTGGAGGTCTTTTCCAACCCTGATGATTCCATGTGCATCCCATTCTGGTGCACTGCCACGATGTCTGACTGTCTGACAAGTTATTTTTGCAGAGAGAAAAGTGAGTTTTTGTAAATGTTTCGGAGCAGAAACCCCGAGTCCCAGGAGCAAACCTCCCACCACTGAAGTCTCCTGAATCCTGAGACTCCTCACAGAACCATCAGCCAGCAGAGCAGCAACGAACACAACTCCTCCCTGTGTTGCACAGGCTCTCTGGCAGTGGAGCTGCTGCTAATGAGAGCTGTAGTTCACATGTCAGAGCACAGTAAAACAATTAGGAGTCGTGCCCTACTTCCTAAATACCAATATTGATAAAGTAGTAGAACTTAAACTACCATGAGACGTTTTTATGGGTGCTCAGAAGTTCCTGAGTTATATGAAGTGGGTGAGGGAGTTAAAAAGGAGGATACACTCCTAAGCTTCAAGCCAACAACAAAGTGCTCAGAGTCAGGCAGGAGATGCCACCCTGGAGCAGGTCAGGCTCTAATTGTGTGTAACAGGATATTTTATAGTCTCCTTCTGAAGTTCCCACACTAACGAAGTACATACACAATTCAGCTAATTCTGAAGGGTTACTTTTATGCCTCCCACTAAAAGAGAAGATTTTTCAAAACTACTCAGGGCATGTGGGTACTAAATTTTCATAAAAATTAATGGCTGCTGAGCCTCCCAATGCCCCAAGCGGCTCTGAAAGTCTCAGACCAAACATATACAAGTCCAATTCATTCTGAAGGCTCCAGGTGCCCTTTACGGCCCTTCCTGGGGCTGCACAGAGCACATTTCCCCAGAGCAGCTGCCTCTGGGCCGGGCCTGGGCACAGGAGCACTGCATCAAAGTCAGGGACTGGCAGCAAAGAATGCCCAGGGGCAACTGGGTGCAACTTCATGGGCTCTGATATACAGAGGCCCCGAGGATCTAATGCTTCCCTCTGGCCTTGGATGCCACAAAACTGGAGCTCCAACGGCCTAGAGAAAGTTCAGGAAGCCCTGGAAAGTGAGGCAGGGGCTGCAAGGAGACAAAGAGCTCCAGTGTCAACCTTGTGCAGAACTACAGCTGCCCAGGGAGTGCCAGTGCAGCCAAGGAGGGGCAGTGCCCCGGCCCTAAATCCAGCCTGGCACCGAGCTGGAATCACCAGAACATCAGAATTGAGCCCAGGGGTTCACACAAGTGTGGGAGTGATGCCCCAGGGCTGCCACCTCTGGTGAACCCTGGGCTGGGAGATGAACCAGCACACCTGGGGCAGGCGGGGCCTCAGGAACATCTCCAGGGGCTCAGTGGAACACCAGCCCCGGGGGGCACCACCTGCAGCTCCTGCCTGAGGGGCAGGACAGGGAGTGGATTCACACCGCCAGGGGCAGGGGTGGATGGGACATGGGGAAGGGATTTCTGCCTGTGGGACTGCTGGGGGCTGGGATGGAATTCCCAGAGCAGCTGAGGCTGCCCCTGCATCCCTGGCAGTGCCCAAGGCCAGGCTGGACAGGGCTTGGAGCAGCCTGGGCTGGGGGAAGGTGTCCCTGCCCATGGCACTAGATGATCTTTAATCCCTTCCAACCCAAAGCATTCCATGATTTTATGATTCTAGACCTGAAAAGCACATGCAAAGTCACAAGTTTCAGGACAGAAAATGATGTTTCCTCCGAACAAGCTCAAGGAAAAGGCCACCCTCTTCAACACTGTGTCACTTCACCTTCCTCATGCAAACATCTCCTGTACTCTCAGACTGTGTCCCTTTTTTCCTGCTGGTACTGATACAAACCCAAAACACTGCACAGGACAGGCTGACTGTGCAATTAGGGATGGACATTCTGTTTGGAGCACATTTAACTGGATCATCAGTTCATGACACACCAAATTATAATAATTCCAGCCAGAATTTTTTGTACTTACTAATTCCCAGACTATTATGGGGTCTCTTTGGAGAAGTGAAATTGGTGCTTGCAGCCTTGACAGCAAAGGACAAGTGCCTTGGCAGGACAAAATGCTTCTCTAAGAATAATTAAATCCAAGTGTGGTGTAAATCCCAAGGGTGCCTCTCCCTGGGTAGTATTTCCATCAGGAGTCTTCCAAACCTTAAATCCAATATTTCAAATTTATGGGTTCTGCCTGTGGTTTCAAGGTGAGAGGCAGCTGCAGCTGCTCTGGGGCACCTGCCCATCTCACCTTTCCTTTCAGTGCAAGAAAGAAAAAGAAGAGAACAAAATGCTCCCCTGCATGTCCTGGCATCTGTAATTTCTGTCTGAACAAACACGGGTAAAGGGTTTGCAATAATAAAACCCATCCCCACGAGCCTGATGGGTAAACATAAACCCAGGATGAGCAGAATTGTTTACATTGCAACCTGAATGTTACAGAAATGTGGGCCCCAGGCAAGGTCAGGAACACGGAGCAGGAGACAGCACAGACAGGTACAACAAACCTGCATCATTTTGGTTAAAAATATGAAACTGATGCACAAAAAAGCTTCAGGAAATTGCCCCAAATTATCCAGGTTTCTGTCAGAGAACTACCAAGGACTGTAACTAAACACTCTCAGTTCAAACTCAAATCAAATATAATGGGGAGAAGAAGAGACATGAGAAAAGAGATGAACTTACTGATGCTGATCCACCACCAAGTGGGGGGTGGACTGAGGGGATCTTTAAGGTCCTTCCCACCCAACCCATGCCATGGCTCTGTGATTTGCATCCCCAGGAGCTCAGGGCAGAGGCCCTGCAGCCAGAGCAGGTTCCTGGGCTGGGGTATCAGGGACACATCCCATGGCAGCAGCTCAGGAATGAACCCCCAGGGCACTCCCTGCTGCCAACGCCGAGGGCACCGAGCAGGGACGACACTTGTACCCACTCAGCAGAGACACCAAGACAATCCCAGGGCTGAAAGCTCCACAGGCAGTGCTGACTGCAGGCTCAGCTTGCACCAGGCCATAAATAGGTAATTTGACTTGGGAAAGCACTTTGGGATGGTTGGGGCTGGAAAGTGATACTGAAAAGAGAATCTACATGTACATGTGGCTTATTGCACTGCAACACAAAGTCAACACATCACACTGCAGTGCCACGAGGAATAAAGGAGGCTGGAAAGGAACAGCTGGCAAGCCCTTCCATGGAGCTTTTGGAACAGAAAATACTGCTGGTGTCGAAGGAAAAGTTCTGTGTTCAGCTGCAGAAACATTCACTGATATGCTGAGGGCCACAGGCTCAGCTCTGAAAGCACTTGGAAAGGTCACCTGGAGGAAGGAGCAGCCAGAGACAATGCAATGTGTAACATTTAGAATGCCAAAGCCAAAGTAAACTTCCAAAAGTCTTTTCATGGGGGATGCTGAACAAGGGAGATGAAAGGATGAACCAATGTGTAATGGAATAGCAAATGAGGCACCAGTGAGGGTGAAAGTATCTCCTTAAAAGATTTCTTAAATGCACCAAAATAGTCATCAAAGAGAACAGAAAGAATCTGTAAAAGTATCTAAATATCATTCAAAGGTGCTTGTCAACAACTTAAGGGACATGTCGTATTAAGTGTGTGTTTGGTGCATTAAGAATCTTTACTGTGAGTAGATTAACCAGCTAAAGACAACACAGAAACAGCAGTGCTTTAATTACTGACCCCTCGAACATGACACACCTCAAATGATGACTTATAATTTATTCAAAGCATCTACTGATCACCCAGTGAGCTTTTATAGCCTATTAATAGATGACCCCCTTGAGCTTGTGTTCCAAAAACCCAGGTAAGAAACACCTTGGGAGCTGTGCTGTGTCTGTCCCTGCCCTGTCTGTTCACATTCAGGCCATTTCCCCTCCCACCTCCAGAGAGCCCAAGAAGTGGGGGCTGGATCAGAGCTCAGCCAGGAAACCAAGGGGCATTTCTTTATCCTCTTTGGTGCCAGGGGGGTTGGAGCAAAGACTGAGGGAGAACATCATCATGCTCAGAGATGAAAAGGACATTACACTGCTCAGATCTCTCTTTCAAAGAGAGCCAAACCCCGTGCTGGGAGCTTGGCACCAGTTCCTTTGTGGTGGC
>JAOXXN010000271.1:1030431-1082482 GCA_026770055.1 Myrmophylax atrothorax
TGGCACTGAGCAGTCAAGGGGCAGTGCAGGGGGCAGGGGAGGGCTCAGGTGGGGCTGACCCTGGGGGATCCCATCAAGAGAGGCAAAGCAGCCCCTTGAGAGGGTTCTGACTGAGCACAACAGAGGAGAGAATCTCTACCTGTTTGCAGCACCCCTTGAAGAAGAGGTTTAAGGACAATGTGGTTATTTCCTCCAACAGCACCTCAGTGTCTGATTCCACAGCGCCCTGAGGAACATCAGCTCTTCATTCCTGCCCATCTCATTTGCTCTCTTCCCTCACGCTGCCCTGCTCCCACTGCTGCCTCCCCCAGGGGGGCACTGCCAGGCAGGGGAGGGCACACCCTCTGCTGTGTCACCCATGTCCCCCTGTCCCTGGGGACACCCAGACACAACTGCCTCTGTCACCAGCACCAGCTCTGCCATCCCAAACTCTCCCTGTGGCTCAGCAGGGCTGAGTTACAGCTTTAACCTCCTTTCCCTTGTCCTGCTGACACAGAACACCAAAACTTCCTTCTGAGGTTCCAAACCTGCCACAAGGTCCCCAGACTCCCCTGTCAGAACCACAGTTCCCTTTCCTGAGACTCCAGTCCATGTCCTTGATGCTTTTATAATTAGGATTTCACTTCCAGTTTAGCTTCCCTAATTAATTTGTTATACCTCATTAATTTCCCCTGTAAACTTTTTCAACCCCTCCTTTCCCCCCATATTTGAAAGTCCAGCAATTAACTCCTCTCCTCTCCCCTGTGATGCTGCCACCTCTCTGTGCTCACAGGGTTGCTATTTAGGTGTTTTTAAAGCACATTTGTTGATTACTGACAGCCAGTGGCAGCGTGTGAATGATCCTCTCTCATTAATTAATAGCTTTCCATTATGAAAAAGGAAGAACATGAGCATCTAGAGGGAAAACCAGAGTGTAAGGACTAAAAATACAGCTCTGGCTGTCTAACTGTCAGTGTATGGTGTGCTGAGATATTGCTCTTAGTAGACAGCTAATTAAAAATGGAGGTTCAGAACGAAACAAATGCTCAACTGCTCTGTATTTTCACAGAACTCAACCCCAGGCTGCCCTGTGCCCTCTGCCCTGTGCCCTGTGCCCTGTGCCCTGTGCCCTGTGCCCGGTGCCGTGTGCCCTGTGCCCTGTGCCCGGTGCCCAGTGCCCTGTGCCCGGTGCCCAGTGCCCTGTGCCCCGTGCCACAGGAAGGTCATGGGGACTGTTCCTCTTTGCAGGATGAACGGGAGACAATGATGGAATATCCTGAGTTAGAAGGAAAACCCAAGGAGCACCAAAGTGCAGCTCCTGGCCCTGAACTCTTGAGAGCCCAAGGATCCCCCCAGGAGCCCTTGGAGAGGAGGCTGAGGGGAAGGAAGACGAGAAGACCTTGATTGCTCAAAAAATCATAAAATCCTGGCATGGTTTGGGTTGGAAGGACCTTAAAGCTCATCCCATCCCACCCCCCTGCCATGGGCAGGGACATCTCCCACCAGCCCAGGTTGCTCCAAGCCCTGTCCAACCTGCCTTGGGCACTGCCAGGGCTGGGGCAGCCACAGCCTCTCTGGGCAGCCTTAACTTCAGCATGACACAGAATCTCCATATTACAAGTCTAAAGCCTCCTTTTTCTGAGGATTAAAGTGCTTTAGTCAGGACTACAAAAGAACATTTGCATGTACTCCAGCCCTCAAATTTGTGGAACTTTAATCTAGGAAGATTAGGCCTGTTCCACTTGGGATGGTTAATAAAACAGATGAAAAAGAAAGCCCTAAGTAACCACTGCAGAGTTAATTTCCTCATTAAAAAGCTGTAATTTCCAGTGCCTTTCCCCCCTTCTGTGGGATTTACAGCGATCCAGCCACGTGCTCATGTATATCCAAGGGATAGCTTTGGAGATAAAAAAATCCTGGAACCCGGGGGAGATTTCTTTTGCTAAGGAAGAGTGTAAATTGGCAGAGCAAAGCAGCAGCAGGCTGATGTTGACAGCTGCCTGCAAAAAAATTCGTGGTGCAAACCTAATTTTACCACTGGAAGCAGATTCCAGCAATGAGCTGAATAACTGGGAAAAACAGTTCCATGGGGTAGTTTTGAAGCAGCTGAAAGATATCTACACATATATATGCATAAATCAAGCCCCTTCAGACAAATAACAAGGAGGAAATGAAATCCAAGCCCATATTACATACACATCAGCAGATATTGATAAATAGACACCAATGCTGTAAATATTTTGCTTCTGGTAAGGACTTCTGAGGAAAATATTTTCTGTTTGCATCTAAATTAGAATAGAGGTAGATTTTCCGAAGAAAAATGCTATTTTTTAATGAATACTTAATTTTAAAAGAGTTATTTGTCCTTAAAAATCAAATATAGGTTGGCCTAAAATATGTCTGCACCTGAGTGGTGTTGTTGGGGTGCTTTAATCTCGATTTCTGCAGTCCCCAAAGTACATCTGATAACTCCTGACTGTGTAAACACTCATCAATGTGCCACAGAAAGTCTGTGACAAGGAATGGCATTGGTTGAACCTTTCCAAAAGAGAAACTCTGGGTTTACCCCATGGAGCAGCAGGAAAATACACCTGGAGCTCTTTATCCAAGGGAAGTTTTCTGGGCAATTAATGACACATTTCTCTAAAATTTGTCTTCTTGACCTTCCCTCGTTCATCAGGTCTTGTGAGTAAATGACATGAGAGACTAAGGAAGGAAAAGGAGAGAAGAGAACCTACATTGTCTGAGGGTTTGGTAACACTGATTGTTACCAGAGTTCCCTCCTTCCAGGAAGCCCCTTTGGAAGGGCCTGGAGGGACAGGACCAGGGGAGTGGCATCCCAGTGCCAGAGGGCACGTGGGCACGGGGAGAAATCCCTCTGGGAGGGCCGGGATGGAATTCCCAGAGAAGCTGTGGCTGCCCCAGCCCTGGAGGGCCCAAGGCCAGGTTGGACACGGCTTGGAGCAGCCTGGGCTGGTGGGAGGTGTCCCTGCCCATGGCAAGTGGCGCTGGGTGGGCTTTAACCCACCTTGGTCCCTTCCAACCTAAACCATTCCATGAGGATTATAATGTTTAATCCTCTCCTTGACTTAACCCCTCTAACCAACACACCAAGAGCACCTTTCTCCTCCTCCAACCCAACACTCTCCTCCTGCAACCCCAACACTCCCTGGGAATGGAGAGGAGGTGACATGTCTGTGCTTGGTGTTCTGCTGTGATTTAGCAGATCCCTCTCATGTCAAGGCCTTTCGCTTTTGTGAGTAAAGAGACAAACCCGAGATTTTAATTTTGTTCTCCACTGCTTTTGAGTCCCAATTCCTTTGTCTGCTGTAAAAGAGAGGAAAGCAAAGGAAGTAAATCCATCACTGAGAAGAACAGTGTGAAGTAAGTTATAATACATATGTCATACATGATTTAGAGGATTCTGGCACACGGAGGGAGCAGCAAAGCTCCACATGCAGATCCATCGACAGCACCATAATTTATGGGACAGCATTTAAGGGAAAAAATTACCAAGGAGGAATACACAAAAATAAATTTCCTTCAACACAGCCTAAATTTAATAAAGCAATCTAGCAACTGCCAGCAAATAGCAGAGCTCCAGAGTGATTAAATAAGTAGAAGCATAAATTATGCAGCACGGATAATCAGCGAGCGGGGCTGCTCTGCACAGCAGGGAGGGCAGTGCCCACATCACACCCTGCTCCCTGCCTGCAGCACCCACGTGCCCCCAGCTCAGTCCCAGCGCCCTCATTCCCCTGGGCCAGCATTTCAGCCTTGCATTCCAAAGGGTTTTTCCCTGGAGGAGCAGCCAGTCTCTCTCTGATGCTTATTTTAAAATCCAAACCTCATTTCCTTCCCATCCCCCTCTCATTTGGAAAGATTAGGGCTAATGTGAGCAGTGCTCCCATGGAAAGCTGGGATTTATTTTCCACATCCACCTTTTCCACTAAAAAGCAGTAACTGAATTCCCAACACACTTACACTGTGTTTTAGCATCACTGACTGGATCTATTAATAACTTTCCCAATTTCCAATGTTACAGAAGATCTTCTCATCCATACAGGCACAGCTTTCCTGTGCCATTTAAAAGGCAGAAATTTATGCTGGCAATTTCAAATGCCTTTAAAGGGTGTTAAAGTGGCATTTCAATGAGAGAAGCAGCTCAGTCACTCCATCACCCACCTGAGGTGGGAGAGACCATGGCTGGGTCTGGTGTGTGCCCAAAGCTTTGATTTAGATCCCTCACCCAGGCCCTTCTGTTCACAGGTATTTCCATGTTATTCCCTTGGAAGGTGTTGAGAATTATGTCATTATAAGCCTTCAAAAACCTGAGCTGGGAAGTTTCTCTCCCTCTGCACCTCAAGTTTCGTCATCGTTAAAATTCGTGTTCGTGAGCTCTGAATTCATGAGATAATGAAGGATGGGAATGTGGAAATCAGGAGGTGGCAGGGGAATTTTAATCTGGCTCAGACTGACAACTGTCAGGCTCCTTGAAAAGCAGACCTTTAAAAAGAAATTTGTAAAATGAACAATTCTGATGGGAAGGAATTGGAGCGTTCGAAACAGAGCTGTTATTTTCTATTAATTGATCCTGTGCCTCTGCCATTACCAGACAGGATTCCAATATCTTTTATATAAAAGCAGTATAAATTCTCAAGCTCTTAATTTGGAGATTCTTGCTTTTTTCTTTCTTTAGTTCAGTCCTAAATGCCTCAGCTGAACTGGTGAACTCATCTCCAAACCAGAGCAGGAATTCCTCCCTCTGAGCCCCTTCAGCTCCAGGTCTCACTCCCAGGGCTGCAGACTCACCTCTGCCCCTCCAGCCCAGGCACAGGCAGCACCTGATGCCCAGCAGAGGGCACAGGGCACCTCAGGGAGATGCTGAACGTGGCTCTGCTGCTGTTCCCTGTGGGATCCATCACCTCCCCAGCTCGGAGCAGTGCCCTCCTCCTTATCTCTGCTCAGGGCCCTGAGCCCAGGACACCTCAGCAGTTCCCTAATGTAAATAATAATATGCTTCATTCTACATGTTGATGGAGTGAAAAGATCAGATAAACACATTTGCCACCCCCCTGGCAGTGCCTCTGCTGCTCTGAGAGCACAGAGATTCCCCTGAGCTGCTCCAAAGGTGAAGTGGATCCTTTGCACAGACTCCCCTGGAAGGCTCCTGATCTTTCCTGGTCACTCCTGTTCTTCACTCCTGGTTCTGAATTACACCCCAGTGCTGAGTGCAGCAGCACAGGTTGGTTCAGGTGATTCTCCACCTATTTAACTGTAACTCTTTGCCTCAGATCTATCTGTAGGAAACCCTTTAGTTCACCAAGGGCTTTTTCACTTTTCATCCTTGTAAATGTATATAAGACACCAACCTCCTAAGACCCTGTCACACTTGTTCAGATGATTTGAACTAATTCTCCTTCCCAAAGCTGTCTGAGGTGATATTTATCCTCAACAGACAAAGATCTAAAGAGTGAAAGAGCCCATTGCATTTCAGATGATCATCCCCAGGTCACATTTGCTGTGCAAAAGAGCTTCCTGCTGAAGTGAAAAAAGCAAAAGAAAAGAAAGAAAAGGCAAGTGGAAGAAAACAAGGATTCACAAGAAAAGCCAGAGGCCTAATTTAACAGCAGCTTTTCATGAGCTTAATGAAGCTTTAGGGTTCTGTGTTTATCTTTGATGTTTCTCCAGCAACTTCAAAGTGCCAGAGGTGCAAGTGCAGAGGAAATCCTGAGCAGTTCTTGGCTTTCAGAGCTGCTCACAGAGATGCCACGTGGGCACAGGCTGCTTGCTGTTAGAGACTCACTGCCTTCACCAGGGACTGGCACACTGCTGTCCCTGCCAGTCCAGGGCACTGGGACACTGTTCCCTGCGCCAGCCCAGGGGCTTTGGAGCTGCACCTTTGGCTTGTTGAAATCTCAGTGTTGTTCTGCAGAGTTGCCCTGACCTGCCCTTGTTTGGGAACTGCCAACTGTCACAGGCTCATGGAATAATTTGGGTTGGCAGTGCCCTTAAAGCCCATGCTGTGCCACCCCGTGCCATGGACAGGGACAGCTCCAGCAGCCCAGGGTGCCAGCCCTGCCCTCTGGCAGCCACTCTCCCAGCCTCTGGGAATAGTCCCTCTCCATCCCTCGTGGAGCTCCCTCAGGCACTGCAGGGATTGCAGAATTCCTTCCTGAGCAAAGCCATGGAGTGAACAGACTTTCCAAACTGCTTCTTCCCTGGCCCATCAGTTCCACTGCCATACTTGGGCACCCTCCCCTCTGTGCTTTCATCTGAAGGTTCCTGTGCTTTGACAGAATGTGGATTGATATTTTTTTCAGGAAAACAAATCTTTAATTGTGAACTTTAATTGGATCTATATATTTAACACACATGGAAGCTCCATGGCAGGAATAAACTGCGAAGGGTTCTCCATATGCTGCAGGAATTATTCAAGGTTTTAGTCCTGTCTCACAATAACTCAGCTGAGCAGCTTGTTCCATTCAAGGGGGATGGTTCTTTTCAGTTAAAAATAAGGCTAATTTGCTCAAACAAACATTTTTACATGAAAGAACATGAAGAATTTCTCCTCTCCAAACAGTATGCAAAGCTCAGACTACTAGAATTCATTTCAGGGGCAGGACTAACCTTACCCAATTGTACCACATGTGTGTATGTCTGAGTGTCTAAAATCAGCCCTTGAAATATTCAGTAATATCATTCTGAAAGACTAAATTGGGATTATTTTAGTGGGGGACTGTGGACTTTTGTTGCCTAAATCCTTCCACTCTTTTCCAACTCCTCTCCCCAATAAATAAGAACTGTAGGATAAAACTTTATGATAATCTTCTGAAATCAGGAAATAAGAGATTAAAGTTTGTGGCCTTGGGAGGGTTTTTGTGTTTGGTGTTGCTTTTTAAGTCTAAATGGATTCTAAACAGTAGGTTGCTCTTTTATGCTAATTCTGTCTTGGAGAGAATGGAAATCCTTGCTGAGAGAGAGGCACATTTAAATAGCTTTGTTATCCAAGGCACTGGAAAGCTTTATTTACATTCACTCTGTGGGAGCTCCAGTCTCCATATGGCCAGACCTATGGATTGTGGCTCTGTGGGGGCAGGAGACAGGTCAGCTGGAGCCTCCTGGGCAGCTGTTGTGTCTGCAGAGCCCTCAGCAAACCCCAGAGCCCTCAGCAACCCCCTCAGCAACCCCAGAGCCCTCAGCAAACCCCTCAGCAACCCCAACCCCAGAGCCCTGAGCAACCCAACCCCAGAGCCCTCAGCTCTGCTCTTGGGACAGCCCCACCTGAGCCCCATCACTCAGCTCTGCTGGGACCTGTGGATGCTCCAAGGTCAGACTGTAAAACTGGGAACAACCAGCCCAGAGGAGACTGTGGTGCTGCTCAGGACGATTGTTCTCCCCAGCAGGAACATGGAGGGGACTATGAGAAACACCAACCAGGAGTGGGAAGCCTCTCCAGTGCTCTGCTCCACCCTTCCCTCATGCTGCTCTGACACTGCAGAGTGAGACGTGGCCCAAAGCCAAAGCCTGACCCTGCAAATCTGGGAATCTTCATCCTTGGACATTTGCAAGCCCTGTAGAACCCTGAGCTCTGAATTAGCCCTGATGAGAGAGGGGATGGGTTCCATTTCCTCCAGAAGCTGCTTCTAAAATAAATCTTTCTTCAATTCTATGGCTCCAAGTTCTTCCATCCTGTTAAATCCTAATGTTGCCATGAAAAAATGCCCGGAAAATGCCATGTCCTGTGGCAATATAAACAAGTTAATACGGTTCCAAGCTCCAAAATTAACAGGATTTGATACAATGGGTGCCTGCAGCCTGTTAGTGCCCTCAGAAAAACAAGCTGTCAGTACACCAGGAACATCCCAACAGCCCTAAGGAGTGCAGGGCCTCTGATACAGCATTAACCAGCATGAAAGTCTCTTTATTTCGCTGTAGATTCACACATCATTTTGATAATTCACTGATCTCACAGATATTAAAACCAGTTAATGATAACCTTTGGTGCTGTTCTTCCACCAGAACCTCTCCAGGATTATTTACAACCAGAAAGAGCTTTGCTTTGATTGCTGCCTCTTTGAACCACTGGGTGATGAGGCAAAAATCAAACACAATTATTCCTGTGCCTGAAAAATTTCCCTTGGAAAGGCTGAAGGAAAAGCAACATGGAATTTATGCCTTCCTCTGTTTTGCTGAACAATTATAACCCTCCGCTCCTTCAAGAGAAATGCCAGTAAACAGAATTTTGGGTCCTGCCTTGCTTGTTCTGGAGCGTCTCTGCCTCAAAGGTGTGTGTTGGGAACACACTCCCAATCCCCCTGAAATCCCAGCAGGAATAACGTACCTCCTGTCAGGAATTCAGGAGTCCTGGGATCTGATCCTGCCTGAGCAGCTCAGGCACAAGGCAGGACCCACAGAGGGGAAGGAGTCAGAGCTGAGAGGGGCAGAACCAGCAGGAATATGAGCCAGGACAGACTGGAATTGGGTCCATTCCCAGTTCAGGAGATTTACTGCCCAAGGCACCCTCAGAAACCAAACCTGATCAACTCACTGAAAATAAACTGACTGTACTCCTAACTTGAAGCCTTTCTTCAAGTAAGAAACCAGAGTTTCATTAAAAATGTAACATTCAGCTCATCAGGCATTAAAAACAGTGCTGTGCAACTCTAAGAAGGCAAATAAATACAGAGAATATTGTGATTTGTTCTTTTAGAACTCACTATTTCTCAGTCAATCCAATAATAGCTCATAATTACAACAAGTTTGGGATTGGCACTGCTGGTAAAGGATGTTTTTCTGGGCTTTCCAAACTCCTTTAGCAGCAGTTGTCAGTTAAGCCAGGACTTTTCCAGTGAGCCAACCCTGTGCTGGTGCCAAACAGCTGATTCCCAGGCAGCTGCACGAATCCCCCCAAATTATGCACAGCTTGGGATGGGAGAGATAATAAACATATGGAAGAAGGTGGTGAGGGGTTGGAGAAAAGAGGACATAAATCAAAGTTTAAAAACTGCCAGCTGGGGAAGTATGACACAGAGTAGGCAGAACAATAGAGGAAAAAAAAAGTAGAAAAATAGAGTTTTGTTAAAGAGAAAAGACTGATTTGGTACATTTTGTGAAAGAAAATCCCTCTGTATTGAAGCAAATGAATGAAACAGCCACCAGTCCCAGGAAGTTGTAGCATTTTCAAGGAAAACTCATGTAAGTAGAAAGATGAGGTTTCATTTTTAGAGACTTCCCAGTTGCCAGCCTGGATATAAATGTCAATAAAAGAATATGTTATGTGCCAAAGTTACTTTCCAAAATCAGTTTTCATCTGTTACAGAATCCTGGGCTGGAACGTTATATAAATGAAGTTGTGCACCCTTAAGGAACAGGAGTCTGAGAAATTCCAGAAATGCTTATGGGGAAGGAGCACTCCCAGCTGGCCCTGCAGGACAAGGTGAACCCCCCAGGGGAAGGCATTCCTTCAGGGGGAGGAGATGACCCTTCCCAGTCTCTCCCCCAGTGGAAGGTGTCCCTGCCCATGGCAGGTGACATTGAGGGTCCCTTCCAATCCAAACCATCATTCCATGATCTTTTACAGCATCACTTTCTTCTCTCTGTCTGATTAGTCTATTTTATTCCCTTTATCCAATTCATTAAACTCCACAGCAAACAGAGAATTTCCTGAGCAGTTGGGAAGGGTTTAGGATGCAGATCCTCAGCGAGGTTGGACAGACCTTAACTCACCTGTTCAATTGTGCTGTTGATGTACAGACATGGCCATTCCCCTCTCCTGGTTCCTGCAGCTGCATCAGGTCAGATCAGATTATTCAGGGGGGTAAAGTGAGAAGTGGCTCTGACAGCAGAGAGAGATAAAGGGTTCTCTGAACATTCTGCCTGCAAAGTGGGTCATATCTTGACTTCTGTCAGTTGAAACAATTCCTACAGGCACTGAGTTTTATCCTAAATGTTGAACTGAAGCAGGTGAGGAAGAAATTTGTGCTTGAGAATCCTTTTCTGACTCAGAGGCCAGAAGATAAGGGCCAGATAATCCCTGCAAGTTTCCCAGATGCAAAGGCTCCATGAATGCTTCATTAACCAAAGTACCTTCTCCCACTTCATTTTCTGCTCTTTTCCCATGAGATCAATGCAGAGGAGAGAGCAAAGGGTTCCCAGCACTGCCTGAGCTGCCCCCAGAGACACGAGGTCCAGACCTGGAGCTTCTGCCCCTGATTCCAGGTCTCTCAGGCTGCTCTTCATTTATTTATGACACACAGCAGAACAGCAGAACCCCCCAATTAACCTCAGTAATTCATTAGTGCCCTGGGCCAGTCAGCACCACAATAACACATCCATTAGCAAGCCCAAAACAACAATAAAGTGAGAGAAGGAAAGTTCCAGCTCTGCTTTACTTTGAAGCTTCTCTAAAACACAAATTAAGGTCAGACAGGGCAATTCTGAGCAGGGGCTCTTAAAGCACTTTTAAATGCATCATACCCTGATTGAGTGGGCTGCCTAGCTGGGCACAGTGTGGGCAGGGAAAGGCTGTGGGGCTGCCCAGCTGGGCACAGTGTGGACAGGGAAAGGCTGTGGGGCAGGAATGGCACAAAGACAAGGCAGCAAATGGGTCCCTACTTGCCCAAACCAAGTGGCACAGTCTGGTCCAAGAACAGTGGGCACTAAGGGTGTCACTGCCCTCCTTCCCTCTGCCAAGTGGCCACAGTGGGGGTGCAGGACAGGCTCTGGGGGCCACAGGGGCCCTTTACTGGAAGGCAAAGTAACAGAACATGTCCCAGTGGAAAGGCTCTCCCAGGGAACACTCCCAGCCCTCTGTGCTCAGCTGCAGTGGCAGAGGGGAATTCAGCTGTCTAAGGCCTCTCTGCCCACAGACTCTGGTACCACTGACAGCAGCATCCAGCACAGGGCCATTGGTACCTTAAAGCACTGAGACTCCATCCTCACACCTCCGTTCGTAGGACTAATCCTCATTAGTGTTCTGCTCATTCTTCAAGCCTCACCTCCCTTCCCCAGAGGTCCCCAACCATGTCCAACCACTCCCTGGGAGACAGCAGAGTCACAGGATCCTTTAACAGCAGATCTGGCTCATTTGCTGCTCTCAAAAGGAGTGATTTTCTTTTGTCCCTAATGCTCTAAATACAAGGCTTGTATGCAAAGAGGAACAGTCCTTCCCTTCCAGAGAGAAATATGGTCAACTACAATTATTAATTCTCCATTGTTGTTCTGACTTTAAACTGTTCTTTAAAGCCACTGTGATCTCTTTTGAGCAGTGGAGAAAAAGAACACTTTAATCACTAAAAGTGCATTAAAAATTCAACACTTGAATCCTGCCTAATAGATTGATATTTCCCATGAGCTGTCAGGGTAAGATTAGCTATTAAAAATTCACTTGTCCACAGGCATGTTAAATCCACCTGAAATTGGGCTCGGCTTGTTTCTTTGTTTGTTTTAAGAGACACTTAAATTCTGACCTATTCACAATTTAAATAAATCAGGAAAATTTATTTGTGCCTTTCTACAATGCTGTAAGAGTAATTTCCATTTCCAGAGCCAGCTGGACCCTGCTGGTCCTTCCCACGGTGCCAGGGCTGCCTCCTGGTCTGCCAGACACCCTGGACAAGGAGCTCTGCAGTCACCACTGCCTGAGTTAGCAGCTCAATCTCCGTGTCTTAACCTCCCCAAATTCTGCTTTGTCACCACAAATCCCATTAGGTGGGATGAGGACTAAGGCACAGCAGACACAAACACCTGCAGAGAATCAGGAAACCCAGTTAAAGCTTTAATCAGCCTCTGAAAATGCAAATTGCTCTCCACTGCTGGATTTAGGGGACCCAGGGAGGAATCTGCCCACAGTCAGAACCCAGTCCAGTTCTCATCATCTTTCTCTTTTACCTTTTAGGGCTCCCACCAAACAAAATCTGGCATTTTCACCTGTACCCAATACAGATTTCCATGGGGTTTCTGCCCTCTGAGCCCCTCCCCTGCCTGCTGCCTCAGGGGTGGCAGAACCTCATAGGGTTAAACATCCTTCCACCACTGAAAGTTTTGACTTTCAAATGGAAGCCTCAGGATCAAGACAAATCCATCATTGCAATGCTCCCAGTGAAGCCACTGGAGCCAAAGGAAATGAATCCAAGCAGTGGATCATTAGCCATGTGTGGAGTGTTGCTCCCAGAATTAATGGGTGCTCTGTCATGCCTTGGGACTCCTTTCACCCCTTCCCACTCAGCTGCAAAAGGACAGAGGGAAATTGCTGGGTTTTCCCTGCTCTCTCTCTTGTTCCTTTCTGCCTCCTTTTCTAACCCACAGTGCTGAGAACTTCTCCACAGAGTAATTAATAATCTGATTCTGAGGAAGTGCTGCTGAGCACAAACCCAGAGGTGAATTGGCAAAACAGGAGAAAAATACTAATAATGAGGAGCTGCAGCATCTTTCCAGTCCTGACTGGACTTTCTGCTACTCCCTTGGGATCAGAGACCGCAGCACCTGCCCAGGGAAACCTCAACAAAGTCTCAGTTTAATGCTCACATGTCAGACTTTACTGCTGCTTCTGGTTTCCAACTGCCTGTGAAAGCACAGAGTGCTGCTTCCTTTGACCCTGCAGCAATAATGGAATCATGGAATGGCCTGAGCTGGAAGTGACCTTAAAATCCCTCAGTGCCACCCCCTGCCCTGGGCAGGGACATCTCCCACCAGCCCAGGTGGCTCCAGCCTAGCCTTGGACACTTCCAGGGATGGGGCAGCCACAGCTTCCCTGGGCACCCTGTGCCAGGGCCTCAGCACCTCCATATGAAAGAATTTCTTCCTAAATAATAAAATCTGTGTAGAACTTTACACCTCCTAATTAACAATTACCATGTCCTTCCTTTCACTTCACCATTTCAAAGCACTTTCTGAACCTCGGGATCCATCCCAGGGACTCTCTGAACAACCTTCTCCATTGCTGCCCCTGCCAGAACCTGGTGGGACAGGAGGAGAAACCCACCCCTGAGACCTGCCCTTGTGTGAAGCCCCAGGACTCAGGGCTGAGCACAAAGCCCCAGAATTCAGGGCTGAGCACAAAGCCCCAGGACTCAGGGCTGAGCACAAAGCCCCAGGACTCAGGCCTGAGCACAAAGCCCCAGGACTCAGGGCTGAGCACAAAGCCCCAGAACTCAGGGCTGAGCACAAAGCCCCAGGACTCAGGGCTGAGCACAAAGCCACAGAATTCAGGGCTGAGCACAAAGCCACAGGCTCCAGGCCCTCAGGAGATGCTGCAGCCACTTAACCACAGGCTCTGTCCCACCTCTGCAGCTGTAAAGAGCAAACATAAATCCTAAGGAGCCTGTGATCCCTCACTCATTAAGCCACATCCTAATTCTAGTCCTCTACAGGAGCACTTCACTGCCACAGACATTTCAGTGCCTCTCAACCACAGCAGTTGTACAGCAAGGACACTCCTCCTAACCCAGATCATCCCATTCCACTTGTTTCTCCAAATAAATCCACTGAAAATTACAAGTACAGCTGTATATTTTAGGGAAATCATTCTTGGCACATGAAAACATGTGAGCTGCCAAAAGAGTTTCTCATTTGTTCACTGCTCTGACAAAAGCCTTTCCCTGGTCTGGGTCTGAGATGATGCAAGACCCTGATTTCCTACAGCCTGGAATGAAGGGAAGAGCTCACCAACACATCTGCTCAGGGAGCAGCAGGTCCTGGATCTCCACTGGTGCAGATTTACCCCCTCAAGCCTCAAACATGTATTTCCAGGTGCATTATCTCAGGTTCTCAGGGGCCACCAACAGCCACAAAGGCAGTGCCACTGAACTCACAGGGAAATGATGTTCAAAAGACCCCTTTAAAAATAAAGAAACAAATAAAAAGAACAGAATGTTGGAAGGGCAATGGATGCAAATTCAATATCTCCTGATTTTATTCCAAGTTTTGCCAATGACTTAATGAACAATCAGAGACAAGTCACGTCATGTTGTTTCTCAATACATTAATTAGGAATAACGACACTCATCTCACATCCAGCTCCACAGCTGAAAGGTGCTATGTGGCAAAGATTTCCTTTTGATTTAGTTTAAAAAACACCCCACTTGGAGATGAAAACAATTTGCCAGAACTTTCCACATCAAAACAAACAGCAACTCCCCCAGAGCCCCCAAAGCAACACCAACAGCCTCTGGCTCAGAGAGGCTCTGTTGGAGCTCAGAATCCATTTGCCATGAAAAACTACATATTTAGGGTTGTGCTCCACTCAATCAGAAGGAAAAAGGCTCAGAGAATTCAGTGGCAGAAGTTTCTGCATGCCAGACTATCCCATTTGAAAGGGTATATCCTGTATATTTACAAACAGACTTCCAAGTTGTTGACACACTAAATTCTTGCTGAAGGCAATTTGCTTTCCAGGCCATTTGGAGAGGCAAAAGGAGGAGGTGCAGGAGCCCAAACCATCAGGACACTCCTGTGCTGCAGGAGAGAACCTTCATTTAGCAGCCCAGCCCAAAAGCTGAAGAAGGAAAAGTTCTGCTTCAGTTCTACACCACAAATGGCAGGGACAGAAAGATGGTTTCACTTACACAATGAGCACCCAACAGCCCTGAAACTGCTTCGGCATTTCAGACTCCTGGAGTGGTTTGGGTTGCAAGGGGCCTTAAAAGCTCTTCTTATTCCAGCCCACTGCCAGGGGCAAGGAACCACTTAGCATTTGATTATATTTGGTATATTATTATTTATTTGTATTACTCATTTGATATTTCTTCATTTTCTAATATTATATTATGTTTTAAAGACAAAGTAAAAACCATTTCCTCACTGTCCCAGTTTTGCTGTGCATTTGCTGTTGGATCCTGTTATCTGTTGGGAACTCAGGAATGTAACAGCTACAGATGCATTATGGCAACTGCAGAGCATGCACTGAAAACCACACCTTTCATTGCACATTGCTGGTCTTTAGAAAGCAAAACTTTCATCCAGGAGACAATGCATTAAAACTAAATTCTGAATACTTAAGCTTGGCTCTCACTAAAGACACCAGACACCAAAATGTTAAAATGTCTCACAGAAATACTGGAAAAAGCCATAGTTCTGTCTTAAAAGTCATCATCTTTGATCATTTTAAGAACTCTTTAAAAATACCTCTCTTGGAACAATATAATTAAATATAATTGTACCTGCAATCTGGATCTTTTGGCAGAGAGCAGCTCTGGACCCCACTGCTTCAGTGACTATCAGGGGGATGTGCTTTCTAGACATTCGAATAAATGAAGAGTTATTAGACAGAAAGGAAATAAAGTCACCTATTTGATAAAGACCTGATCACTGACATGATCTGGGGTTTGCAGGAGATTCACAACTGAAGCAGATCTTTTCTTGTAGGAATTATATTCTGTACTGAAACCAACAGCCAATCTGGTGCCATCCAACTGTGCCATCCCCAGCCCATCTGCTGTGGCAAAGGGGCTTTCAGAGGCCTCATTTGCTGGCCCAAGCCTGCTGTGTGCAGTGGTCCATGGCACAGTCCCCCACAGCTGCTCAGTCTCCACATCATCCCACACGACAGACCACAGAAATGACTTTTTCAGTGGGAATTAGTGAAATGAAGCAATCCCAGCCACCCCTTCCTTCTGAGGGAAACGCTGCCCCTGAACTGAACAATAAATGGTGCCAAAGAAGCAAAAGCACCCTCTGAAGGAGCCCCTTCACTGCTCATGGGCAACTGGATCAGGGAGAAGTCTCAAACCACAGGAGGTGATTCTCTGCTGCAAGGACATGGAAACACTGGAACTGAGAAACATCAGCCCCAACACCAACCCCTCTGACCCTGGAGCTCATTTCACAGATGTAATAACATAACAGCAACAAAGCCAAGTGAAGGGAATATTTGGGAGATGCACAGAAGTCATGGCGGTGCAAACCAGAAGCACTCAGTGTTTGGGTGACAACAGAGAAAATCAGAGAATCCCTTAAAGCCCATCCAGTGCCACCCCCTGTGACACCTTCCACTAGTCCAGGATGGCCCCAGGGCTGGGGCAGCAACAGCTTCTCTGGGCAACCCAAATACCTAAAGAAATACCTAAATAAACACCTAAATAAATACCTAAATAACTACCTAGCATGTGCTGTCCTGATGCTCCAAAGAAAAGGGCCCTTGGACATGAATTCCTGGATTCTCACTGGATGTTCCTTCATTGCTCCTGTCCTTCTCTTCAATGAGAGAAAGCAGAAACTCTCCAGCCACATTTGGTGGCCTTGAGTCTCCAGGGAGCTGGAATGAGCTGCTCTCCCAGTTAAACCCTGGGCTCTCCTTCCCTCCATCACTCCCAGGAGTCTCCCCAAGCAGCAGCTCCCTGAAATGGGCCAAGCTGAGTGAGCTCAGGCCCCACTAAGCCTATCAAAGCTCTCCCTGATGCCACAGGCAGAGCTGCTCCTCCATCAGTTTGGGCTCAGCCTCCTGCACCCAAACAGGAGAGGCCTCAGCTTGCTCAGAACGGAATATTCAGTACAGGAAAACAGCAACCAGACTCCAAAAGCCAAATCCAATGAAACAGTAGGTGACTCAACAAGTCACTGCGGATTTTGCTGAGCCCTCTTGAACCTGTTTACATGGCAGAGAGTGGGACTAAGGAGCCCTGCACACACTCAAACACGGGCTGGGAAGTGCCACAAAAGGCTGAGGAAATCATGGAATTACTCAGGCTGGAAAAGCCTCTGAAGTGGAGTCCAACCATTCCCCCAGTGCTGCCCACTGCCCACTGCCCACTGCCCCATGGCCCCAGGTGCCACAGGGCTGTTCAATGCCCCAGGGCTGGGCACTGCGCTCCTGTGCCAGGGCTGCACAGCCCTTGCCAAGCAGGAATCTGCCCCACTACAGCCAAACCCTGCCCTGGCACAGCCCAGGCACACTCCAGTACAATGAGCTGGGAACCGGTGTCAAAGTCCATGTAGGCACATCCACAGCCCTCCCCTCATTCACTCAGCAATTACCTGGCTAAGCTAATTATTCCCCTCTTTCAGGTTATTCAAAGTAGATTTATTAATTGTGTAGGAATAAAAGAGCCTACAATGTCTTCAATATTTCCTTTATTAATTTTTAATTAATGTTCTCTTATTAGGTCCTGCTCTGTGATGTCCTGGATGAATGCTAATAATTAAAGTTCAAGTATTTGTTCTAAATTAAACCTGATCTCAGCTCTTGGGCAGGGAGTGCTGTGGGCTTGGGGTTTTTTTCTCTTGAATAAGGAAAATTGAGCAGAAACATTTGTTTCTGCCATCAACAGAATGGCTGGTTCTTTCCAAAAGAAATACTAACCCAAGTTAATTTGGAGGTGACCCACAGAATGCAGGTTATCAGCCCTGGGGACACATGGGCCGGTGCTGCAGAACCACTGAAACCCTCCGTGGGGTTCCAGGGACAATTCCTGCTGGGCAAACTCCTTGCAGGGGCCCACAGGGTGGCACTCAGGGCAGCAGCCAGGCTGGCAGCTGGCAGGGAAAGCCCTGCAGGATGACAAATGCTCTGCATTTCCCAACACAGGTACTTCCTTCAGCACACAGAGCCCTGTCAGGACAGAGGCACCTTCTGGTGTCCCTCCCAAGTGTGGAGGCAGCCCCAGGGCAAGGAAAAAACACCTGCAGACACACAGGGCATCACTTGCCTGACTTCACATAATCCTGGGAAACCTGTTCATTTTCCTGCACAAGGAGATTACTCTGGGTGGCAACAACTGATGCCAGAACAGATAAAATGCCTTAAAATAGTTGCTGGAAAGGTCCAACTCCATCTTCCTCTGTCCCTCGTAGGGATGCAACAGCAGGGAATGAATCCAGCAGCTTTCAGCTAAAACTGTGATGAGTACTATGAAATATATACAAACCAGAAGCACTTCCCTCCCTTTTGCTCACAGCCCAGAATGTGCCTGTAAATAAGCCATGAAAATTCAGGGCTCAAGAAGCATTTTGGAACTCTTGTGAGCAACGTGCCTAATTGGGGGTCTCAGCCCAGCAGTGGATGGAGAAAAGCTTTAATCCCATCAGATGCTGCTGTCACTTCTCTCAGTGGTGCTAATACAATACCAGAGAATTCCATTAATGTTAGGGAAGCCAAAGCCTGTGCTGGGGAATATGTATAAATACATTTATCTCTATGGACCTGCAATGCTGCTCATTCTCAAGGTTAGACCCTGCAAGACCTCCCACTTCTGTTCAAAAGCACTGAGGACTCATTTATCTCATGAGCTTCAGGGCTGCAAATGTGCATAATACAAACCTGCCACAACTCTTTTCCTGCACTGGTTTAATCTAATGATCTAATCTGTGCAGCTCTGAAGGGGTGCAGCTGATTTGCTGAGAACACCAAGAGGTTTCCAAGGATGAACTCACAATTTCCATGTCTGGGCTTAGCAGGGGACCACCAGGCTGTAAAACTGAGAAACCATCCAAATTCAGCTGGTCATTCAACAGTTCTGCACTCACACACCCTTTTGGTTCCTGTCTCTACATGATGTTCACTTCCACAGGTGCATCACACCCAAACTACCTCTCAAATACTCTGTGAAGGCCTTTCACAGTGTAAGGGCCCCACAGTGGTTGAAAGCAATGGGATATCTGGAAAACCAACCCTAAATCACAGAATCTTAAACTAAAACACCTTGAGGGGAGATCATCCAGGATTAAAATCGGTTTTAAACACAGACCAACTTTCTCCACGCTCCAAATGAGCTGCTGTTTTTCTCGTCCTTTCCATCAACTATTTTAAGGCATTTTATCTGTGCTGGCGTCAGTTGTTGCCACCCAGAGTAATCTCCTTTTGCAGAAAAATAAAAAGGCTCCATGAGATTATGTAAAGTCAACCAGGAATAGAAATGAATATAAATACCAAGGAAAAGATTGACTGGTAACATTCAGACAGGATGTCATCTTTGGGAAGCAATGGTTGGGTGTCTCCAGGAGGAATTCTGCCATTTGTACAGGAACTGCAACATCTTGAACTGATCACTTAGACACATTTGGGGCCAGGATTGGGAGAGGCTGGGGCAGCACCAGCAGCTTTCCAAAGGGATATGGGCTGTGGGATCAGTCACAACTGAGCTTAACCATATAGACTGAAATAACTCCCTTTTAGCACTATAGCAAAACTGAGACCTGGTGTCTCAACCTGGTCCTCCTGCTTCTTTCTTAGGGGAGGAAAAGATAAGTTATTGAGTTAAACTTCAGGTTTTCCCAGTTTTCCTGCACTTTAGTTTTAGGCTGAGTTTCTTTTCTCTGTATGTTTGTGTGGCTTTTTAGTTCTCTTCCCTCCATCACTGTAATTTCCCTGGTTCATGGAATGAACAGCCTGAAGCAGAACCTGAGTGGGACTCTAATCCTGACCCCAATCACACACCCCCTGATTGCAGGGAAAAGCTTTGCAGAATCAGCTGGAGCTCCAGTTCTCATGAAGGAGGTCAAAGCCAGAGAGTTTCCATGCAGGAGAACCAAACTTATCCTAATTACTGCCACTGGAGCTGCCCTGGACCCCCAGGGCCCTTTGGGCTGCAGTTCCCAGAGGTTTCATGTACAGCTTTGGGGCACCTTTCCTCAGTGCTGCTGGACAGGAGCAGCAGCGGCAAAGCAAATGGAGGGGAGAGATCTCAGGTGCTTTGGCTCTGGGAGCTCACAGATTTCACCTCAGCTCAGGTCATTCTAGAAGACTGAAAAGGGAAATTGGCATGTTCTCTGAAATTGCCCATATTTCTGCTCATCTCTTACAGCATTTTGCAACTTTCCTGTAAGGAAAGCTTATCCAGAAGGGATCCCCTTCCAGACCCTCAGAACCCCCAAACCCCGAGTAGGGAGGGAGCACAGCTGGCACAGGTTTGCTCCAAGGAAAGGAGTGATTAGCACTTTCCAGCAGCCCATGTGAGCAGGGCACATGAACCCCCCTCCTACAGCACATCCTAATGAACCTTGCAATGGAATTGCTCACAAGCTCCTTTTTCTTCCCAAATCTCGTGTTGCAGAGTCCATGAACTCCTCCAAGCTCCACCATCCCATCTCTCAGCACACAGAGGTCACACCATCATTCTCAAGGCACTGCTTGTGCCTGTGACAGAGTATCTTCTCTTTGGGCCATTCCAGAGCAAGGTGGAACCCAGAACAGGGGAAGGCAGTGCAGTGGATTAAGCAAAACACCGTGAGGAGCTTCTCGGAGCTCACTGTGCATAAGCACTTTCCTGACGGGTGGCTCAGGATCTCGTTAAAGCAGATAAAGTGCTGAAAGGACTTACCTGCTTTAGCTCCTGCAAATCTATGTGAAAAAACTTTCTAGGCACTTCACAGCACATTTCTTGGCCATTTAAGGCTCCTGTGAGCCCCTGAAAGTTGCCTGAGCCTTGGGAGCACTGTGGAGACTTCTAACTCCAAATAATCTGTGAGCACTGTGCCCCCTGTGCCCCCTCGGCCTCCAGTGCTCAGCCCCTCAGCCTCAGCAGGGTGATGCCAGCCATGTTAACAGGGAGCTGGCACTCTCAGGGCCAGTGAGAGGGCACCTGGCTGCTGGGCACCTCACAGGGAGGGGCAGAAACCTCCCCATCCTGGTGCCAGTGCCATGCCAGGTGCCTCTGCCTGGCACTGTGTCCTGACAACTGCTCTGCCACCTCTCAGGGTGCAGTTCCACACAAAGTTGCACTGAAAACTCAGAGCAGCAGAGAAACCTCAGCTGGTTCCAGCAGCTCCCAGAGTCACAGGATGTTCTGCCTTGGAAGGGACTCAGCAGGATCCCCAAGTTCAGGGTTTAACTGGACAGTCCATATGGGGATCAAAACAGCCTTGGGGTGTTCATCTACATTAGAGACTAATTTCATACCTATATTGTGTACCATGAAATACTTAAAATGTTTACAACTTTGGCCCTAAGAAACTGAAAATAGTGTCTTTTATCCCTTCCCAAATCTCTCTGTCCATTAGATCAAATCAGAAATTCAGCGTAAGGAATACAAAGAGTATCAGTGCCAACCCAGTATCCAAAAGCTGTGTTTGATACAGTGAATCTCTAACACAGAGCAGAATAAACTTTAAAATAGACTTCAAGTCCTCATAATTAAGAAATTTGTGACAGTCCCCTCTTTGAACATGAAAAGCCAAAGGCACACTCCACTTTTAATTCATTCCACTAGTTACAAACAATACAGATGCTTCAGAGCAGGGAATTACATTCTCTCCCTCCAAGCACAGCAATAGGAATGAACAATGGGCTGTGACTATGATGGAACACCAGCCTTTACAGCTAAATTCCAGCCCTCTCCTGCACAGCCTCCCTCCCTGGTGCCACTGCACACTCAAGGACTACAGAGCTCTCTCTGGAAAGTAATTAATCTTCTTACTTCTTCCAGGCTTTCATCTGCCAAACTCTTATGAAAAATCCTTGTGCCTCTTGCTTCTGTAGTAAGATACTCCTGAATTATCTGCGCGTGGAGCATTAATGATGGGCAAAAGGCTGCAAGTTTAAGGCTTCTGAAGCTTTCCTTAAGAAGTCAGCCAGTGTCCTGCAGCCCTGCCAGGCTGTCCCCTCTGTGCTCCTGGGCAATGCAGGAACATTCCTGTGTTTGCAGGACAGGGTCACACCTCAAGCTCTGCAGAGCTGCAGCCACTCAAGAGAGGGGTCAAAACTGCCCCCCATGGAGCAGAAATGCTCTTTGGTGAACTTGGTGCCTCCTCGTCCTTCCCTCTGCGTTCTGATCCACAGCCAGGGATCAAACCTGGCAGAATGAAAA
The DNA here is from genome assembly GCA_026770055.1 of Myrmophylax atrothorax. NCBI lineage: Eukaryota > Metazoa > Chordata > Aves > Passeriformes > Thamnophilidae > Myrmophylax > Myrmophylax atrothorax. The sequence continues at coordinate 1,052,151 of JAOXXN010000271.1, forward strand.
CTCAGCTGTTGGAGTTTCCAGTGACTCTCCCATTCCCTTTGTAGATCATCCTGATTAATTGCTGAGAGTGGACAAATAAAAGCTGTTTGCCAGCTGGACAACATGGCAATCAGCAGCAGTGGTCAAACAGGTCTCAGATTCAAACAAACCAAAGCCCCAAATGAACCAAACTCCACCAGCACCCAGATGAAAATCTGTTCTGCCATGTCTGGAATTGATTTAAGGTCCCTCACTGATTTTATCAGAACAGAAAGAAGGATCTCTGAGATTTGCACATGTCTCTGTTCCACACTGAAATGTGCAGGCCTTGCATGGCTTTTAGGAAGAGGGCACAGGTAAGGAGTGAAGAAAATCCCAATTTTATTTGGTGGCTCTCTCTCCATCCAACTGCACTGATCAGCCAGACAAATGAAGAGGGATAGTGGCTTCCCCAGGAGCCATTTGTTAGACATCTTCCCAAATCAATGCCTGACACAACTGAGTATCTTTGTGCAAAAGATTTTTATTTGTCATGTTGGGCCAGAAGCAGCAGTTAATAATTCACTCCTCAGTTCCATAAAGCTCTGTCTCTATCTTTCACACAACCTTGCAGCTTCACAGGCTGTTGTTAAGAGGAGCTTAAAATAGTCTGTTATCAGTCCTGACCGTCGCTGTTATAGCTCAAACAGATGCACTATCTGTGATCATTCTGACAAGGAAACAAAATAAACAACCCAGTAACTTTGCAAAGGACATGTACACACTGAATACATCCCCAGGAATGGCACTCACTGCATAGCTCAGAGCAGGAGACACGGGAGGGAAGGGCAAAGCAGCACCAGAGCTGCTGCTCCAACCCTGCTGTCAGAGAACCACAGAGCCATGGAGGGGCTTGGGTGGGACAGGACCTTAAAGCCCATCCAGTGCCACCCCCTGCCATGGGCAGGGACACCTCCCACCAGTCCAGGCTGCTCCGAGCCCTGTCCAGCCTGGTCTGGAACTCATTTCTAAGTCAGGTTTGGATTTTCTGTTTTCCCATCTTTGGCTGCTGCCACATATTCCTCTGGTTTGAACAGTCAGACCTGGAATTAGTCTGATTTGAGTGCCCAGGGAATTACCCCAAGTGCCCAGGCTGAGATACCTACAGTGTTCCCCACAGAGATCTCAAAAGCACAGAATAAAAATATCAAGTAAGAGAACTAGTTCAGAACTGGCACCTCCCGAGTCAAACACACTGTTCTCAATTCTGCAGGGTCAGGACCCTTCCCATCTTCAATCCCAAAGCTGTCAGACCTGGTTTAGTTCAGCTTCCTGATTGCCAAGCTCAGTACCAAACAAAACCTTTGTTAGTGCCACAAAGCTGGACTCTGCACAGGTAGTTCTGCTGTGTTTTTGCCAATGAATTCAGGCCAAAGTGGGGGTTTTATTTCACAGCTGGGAATATTAAACTCATAACTCTGAAGTTGGTAATGGAATCACTCAGTGCTGGTTATAGCAACTCTCCTCGTGCACATGACAAATCTAATGTTTGCCACTCATCTGATTAATTCCACAAACACAGTTCAGAGAGTTTTCTGTGGGATTTTTTTAAGGAAAGCATATGGATTTTGCTCCTAACTCCCATCTGGCTGCACATCCTGCGGTTTAATGGAAGAGGAGAGGACTGAGATGATCAGTTTGGGTTGTTTGGCTGTTTCCTCAGTGTTTCTCTGCCACATTCTTTAGTCTGTAAACAGAATCTGTTCCTTGCTGGCCCCGAGCAGACAATCCTACAGGCACAGACACTGCCCAGGTCACTGAGGAGCTCTTGCTCTGCTCCAGGTCCAGTGGCACTGCAGTGTCCTCCTCAGTCCAGGACTCTCCTGCTGGACATCTCCATGGGAGAGGTCAGGCTGGAAACCAATAGGGCAAGAAAATGGGAAAAGACAGCCCTGATCTCTACAAAAATCAAACTAAGCACTTATTCATTCCTATTAGTTTGTAAGAATATCAGTTAAACTCTAAACACTGGGAACAATCTGCAGGCAGCACAAACAAGCCCAGAGAGAGGGTTAGTGAGAACTGGCAGCAGCACTCCAAAAAAAGATGCTTCTCTAGTTTTAAAGCTTTGCAAAATTGCAAATAACCAGAGAAGGAGATTTTAGCATCATAATTCTGAGAACTACTGGCAAACAGAGGGTCCTGTGATTAAGACAGAAATTAAAAAAGAATAGGTGGGCAACTTTTATCCTTATCATAAATGAGATGTTGGCACTCAAAGGGATTTTAACATATTTCATGTTCCACACTATTCAGCTACAAGACAGTGAGGACTCCCCCTTTTTGCTTTTAAAGGGTGAAGGAAATCAACTCCAATGTTGTTTTTACATCTCTGTGCTGTAAACTCCCTGTCTGGGTTTGGGTTAACAGTGTCACAGCAGCTGCTTTGTCCTGTGCAGGCGTTTGCTCTGCCATTGCCTAAATCAGGTGTTTCTGAAGTGAAAATAGCACACGATTTCTGGGCTTGGGAATTAGCAGGAAATTATCCCTGGGAGAAGATGGAGGAAAATGCCATCAATTTGTCAGATTAACTATAATTTCCATCTATTATTATAATAAACTCTTTGTTACAGAAACACTTTGTATCTTGGCAATCAGCAATTCCTTGCACTGATCCCTGCAGTGATTCCCAATGAGCTCCAGGGGAGCAGCAGCAGCAGCAGCAGCCACTGGGATGTTCTGAGGTCTCACTGGGATGTTCTGAGGAGACCTTGGCACTGCTTGGCCATCCCTGGAGACAGCTCTGGGTGACAGCTAACCACCTCCAGGCACAGTTCTGGGGGACCAGAACCAGCTCTGGGTGACCCAGAACCAGCTCTGGGTGACCATAACCAGCTCTGGGTGACCCATAACCAGCACTGGGTGACCATAACCAGCACTGGGTGACCATAACCAGCTCTGGGTGACCATAACCAGCTCTGGGTGACCCATAACCAGCACTGGGTGACCATAACCAGCTCTGGGTGACCATAACCAGCACTGGGTGACCATAACCAGCTCTGGGTGACCATAACCAGCTCTGGATGACCATAACCACCCTGCAGGGAACACCCAGGCCAGCCCTGTGCAAACCTCCCTCTCATTACATAAAAGCTTTTAATGCATTTGCAGCTGACCCAAAGCTGCCCACGGAGATTGGCCCTGAACAACAGGGATGGATTTGGATTTCCCAGCAGCAGGAACCTCAGGGCTTGGGGCTGAGCACAGGCTTCATGCCTGAAAACAGGGCTGGGCTCACTGACTTGTGAGGCTGGGACAGAATTCAGCATCCTCCCACCTACAGGGAAACTCAGCACTGAAAATGTGCATAATATGCTCCTCAGTACCTTTGTCAGAGACACATTCACTCATACATATATATATAAATATATAAAAAACTGTATTCATAGCAGTATAACTATTAAATATATTTATATATATATATAAAATCCTTGGACGTGTTTTGGGGGGAGGTCCCTCATTTGGTGTATTCAACCTTCAGCCTGTGGTTTTATCTCCTTTGCAAGAAACAAGGACTGAGTGGGGCCCCAGGTGTGAGAAGTCAGAATTGGCTTGAAAAGATCTCTGGGCTCCACTCAGGATTAACAAGGGAAATTCTTCAGTTAGAGGAGCCTGACCTGGACTCTCTGAAGGTTCCTTCTCCCTTTTAAAAACCAGATCCCAGAATGTGTGTGAGGCAGCTCAGGATGTGGCTCAGAGTCCTCAGCCTGAGCTCTGAGCACTGAGAAGCAACTCCACAGCACCAGGTTCTGGAGGAGACAAGTGGAGGTTTCCCATTATTTCTTTTTCCCACTGCCAGGCAGATCCTGTGCTGAGGGAATGCTGCACCCTCCTGCCTGCTCTCCAGCCCATCCAGGCCATGGCAGCACAGTGAGTTCCCCAAGCTCAGAGCAGGAATCTCTGTGTGTCCAACCCGCTGCAGCCCCAGCTCTGCCCCGACTCTGAGACGGGACTTGTGGCAACACTGCCCTGGCACAGATGCAAACACTGACAACAAGAGTTCCAGCACTGAGGGAGGAAAGAGACAATAATCCCACTAGACAAAGATCCAGCTTTCCTTAAATTGAAATATAAAGCACAAGCAGGCTTAGAGAATTCCCTTCTTAGCTTTGAAAAACTACTGTGCATTAAAAAGCCCCCAGAATGTATTTCCTTTTTTCAGTCCAGCAAAGAAACCAACCAAAGCTCTGCCATTTGTTCATTTACAGCAAATATTAACACGGAGCCCAATTTTCTGCCTGACACAATCACTTTAATTTTTACCAAGACGAATGTTTTGAACAGCAATGAATAATTAAATCATTTTCTCCTCCAAAAGAAGCCTCCTGGTCTCATCGTGGGGTTTCAGCATTCTGTAAATCATCTAATGATTTTCTGCTCGTTTAAATATTGCCTCCCCACAGCAAACTGATTGGCCAAGGTAAAATACACATATGGAGGGACTTGCAGGAGGGACCAAGTTCCTAAATCATCCAAAGCTTTCCTGCTCCCAGGAATGTTCCTCAGCCTGGGAAACAGGGCAGGCTGAGGCACAGGCAGCAGGGCCAGACCTGTCTGGATGTTCCTTGTTCACTTCAGAACAAATCACCTGGTACAAAAAGAGAAAGGAATTTCAACCCAAACATCAGCATTTCAAATTAACTCTTCAGTGGCTGTAAAGAAAAACCTCTCTATTTGCTGCAGATACTCTCCCTTCCAAGAGGGGGAAGAAGCTTCTCCTGATCCATCCCAACCCTCCTGGCACAGCTCCAGCAGCTCCAGGTCCCGCTCCACACTCACCTTTCATTCGCACCTTGACTCCCACACAGACAAACTGAGGCTCCCAAGGCACACGACTTTAATTTCCCTTTGCACTGGTAGGAACAGGGACACAGGTACAGGGCAGAGGCTAAAAGGTTTCTGCAGAGTCAAGTCCTTGGAAGCAGAGCTGCTTTACAATGGGGATTTCTGGGGCTGATCCTCTCCCCTACCACAGCTCAGGGCTTCAGAGAACCACAGTGGGGGCAGCAGCACAAAACCTGCCCAGGACAATAAACAGTGTCAGAATGGGAATGGGGAAAGGAGAGTTAAACTTTGAATTCCAAAATAAGTAGATTCCTACAGGAAACTAGAGAGCAGGAGCAGAGATTCCTTTAATATCAATTTAAAGATTTATTTTTCTTGCCATAATGAATCTGGAATTCACTTTTGCTCAATGATAAAACACTGAAGCTAAAATACAGACACTGGATTTTTAAACAACCATTTTTTTTTAAGGAGGGGGAAGGGAGAATATGACAAGGTAACAATGGTTACAAATGATATTAAAATCTTACTGGAAAGAAGGGAGTACTTGCTTGCTTTTAAATGCAGCAAACCCATAACCATTCCAAAAGCATCATTATTCTACTGTTAAAATGACAAAAAAACCCCTTCTGCCCCAAGAGATTGTGCAATTTATTAGTATTTCAGTGCTGAATGCACTTGTCAAATATTTAATCATCTGATTCTTTGCATTAAAAACTGTGCAGACAGAGTTTGCCACTGGGGAATTGCAACAATCCACAGAAGTGGGAACATCTTTGGAGGACACTCATCAAGGGGAACAGGAGATCTGGGCAGGAAGGTGGTTGTGCTGCTGTTGTGTGCTGAGGAGAACATCAGCAGTGGCTGAGGAGCAGAAACTGGGAGCAGAGCAGGGCTCCTCCAGGCCTGGAGTGCTGAATGCACACCTGAGGACATGGGTTAGGGACTCTTGGCACCTGGGACAGAAGGGACACACAAATCTCAGCCCACTCCCAGATTTTCCTGTGGCTCCTGAGCACAAAGGCACGAGCTGAGAGCAGGGAACAGGACTGAGTGTGACTGGGAATGTAACAGAGCTCACATGACTAACTCTGTACCATCCTCTGGCTCTGCTCTCCCACAGAATTCCCTCATCCCTTTGCTCGTGGTGCTTCTCCCCTCTCACAGCCCCCTCTTTGCACAGCCTGACCATTCCTCTTCCCCTGGCATGGTGAATCATGAGGACACAGAAAATGGGAGTGATAAAACAACTGCTGACTTGGGAACAACCCACAGTCCTGACAACTGACTTTTCCATCAAACTCAATTCATTGGCACCGGAAAGAATTTCAGGTCTGTCCTGCAAGAGGAACTTTGCTGGTTCCCATCTGCAGAGATTTATGGCTACAGGAGTATTTACCTTAGGAATACCCTGATTGCTGTTTGGCCTCCCTGTGTAACAGACCCTCTGAATAACCTCCAGGTTAGAGGGAACCCTTCTGCAGGGAGGAAGCAGAGCAATGTGTTTCCATCAGTCATTTCCCAGGAGCTCAGCTCAGCACTTCCATCCAAACACCTGCACCGCTTATTTAGCTGTTCCTTTCAGCAGTGTCTGAGCCTCTCTTTGCTCATCAGGGTCTACAGATATTATATGGGTAGACCACAAAGCTGATTCCTTGACCCTGAACAGCCAAATTCATACAAGACATGAGTCAGGAGGCAAAAAAACCAAGCAGAGAATATCTGGCAGTACATCCCAGCCACTCTGAGAGCTGCCCCCAGAAAATGGAATTTCCCTCCCAGGGAAATTCTGATGGTTCAAATTTGATTTTCTTCTAACAGAAGAACAAGAAAACACCTGCTACTTGCAGCAAAAGGGCTCTGAACTTGTTTCAGCCCTTGTAGGCAGAAGGTTTTTAATGTTTCTGAGAACACATAGCACAGAAACTAAGAACATCACCACACATTTCAGTTTTATCCAGAAAACACCCTGATATTCACAGGGCCCATGGAAATCTCAGCAATTTATACTGATTCATCTGCAACTGCATCCAGGGAAAGCAGAAACAAAACTGGATTTGGCCTCAAGGACTTGCTATTCCAGCAGGTGCATGGCCAGTTACAAACCATGTCCTTCCCCTGCAGAATGGCAATGGCAGAACTGGGACACGGGCAGGGATGGATCTGGAATTCAGAGAAAACACACCAACCATTTGCTTCCCAGGACAGGGGAAGAATTCATCACCAGTATGAGAAAATAACACTTTCCATCTCATCTCATTCACTGGCATTCCAAGAAGCACCCCGAAGTTTCCATGATGACCTGGGAGAGGAATCACAACAGCGTTTGACTGAAGTTAAAGCTGCAGGAGTGTCCTGTGGGGACATCCCTTGGGCTGGAATTCCTCCCTGACAGGGAAAACACAGCAACCAACAGCACTGAGACTTCCTTCCTTTCCACTAAATCTACTTCTGTTGGAATTCAGCAACCCTCCAACCAGCAGCACTGAGGGGTCCCAGAGAGGCTGTGGCTGTCCCACCCTGGAGTGTCTCAGGCCAGGCTGGATGGGGTTGGAGCAGCCTGGGCTGGTGGGAGGTGTCCAGTGGGACTGGATGGGCTTTGGGCTGGTGGGAGGTGTCCAGTGGGACTGGATGGGCTTTGAGGTCCTTTCAGCCAAGCCAGTGTGGGATTCCAGGATTTCTGGACCAGCAACATTCCCAACAGCAACAGCAGTGACATTCCAGAGTAACAAAGCACAACAGCCCTCACAGCTTCAAGCCATCACTTTTTGAGAGTCCCATGGTGTTAATTCTCCTTTAATTAGGTACCTGTGATCCAGATCAGCTCGACTGCAACGACTCACACATTACTAAGAAGGCACATGAGCCCCAATATCCCAAAGCTTTCAGCAGAGGGATTGAGTCATCCTGCCCACTCCCAAGACATTCTTAGCACTGTATACCAGGAGCACCAAGACTCAAAGACTCTTTCAAAATAATCTATTTTATCTATTATTTTAACAATAAATTAAACTTACTGGATGGGGCTTGGAGCAACCTTGTCAAGGGGAAGGTGTCCCTGCCCATGGCATGGGTTGGATTGAGGTGGACTTTAAGGTTTCTCCCAACCCAAACCATTCTGTGATTCTAAGTTCTACGGTCCCTCACTCAAAATGGAGCTTCTTGCTACCAAATTCAGTACACATGGACTGTCACATGCAATTAATTTCCTGAAAAATCTGAGAGATTAAACAGCTACAAGCTTAGAATGAAAATGGACAGAAGAGGAACAAAGAAAAGCAAGGGCTGTTGTCTGCATATGTGAAGTGTCCTCAGCAGTACAGAGGGAACATTGATATTAAATGACCCTGTTGTGGCTGGTGCAGCCTCACTGAGCAGGGCAGGGGAGGGAGGGAAGGGAATGAGGACCAACAAGGAGGCCCAGCTGAACCTGAGCTACCAACTCGTGGGACTGAGTATTTACTTCACTCTAATCATGGGTTTGATCTATGTTACTGACCTTTACTGTGCTAAAAGCCCATTAAAACTCCCCTGGCAAATTAAAAAGGCCATTCCCAGCCTGACCCTCGAGTGCCCTTTGTACCAGTGCGCCCATGTGTAAAATCCAGGGACAACAACACACGGTGACAAAGCAGTTCAAGCTCATTTGCCCCATTCCAGCGCATCCCACCCTCCCTCAGGGCAGAACTTCCTTCAGTTCTGCAGCAAATGTCCCTCTCAAACCCATGCCAGAGCTGTGCAGCCCCGGCTGGGTCAGCCTGGGATCACTCTGCGCAGCAGGAGGAGCTGTCCGTGGTGTTGGACTTGAACAAAAGGATTCCTCAATGTCAGCACATGAGTCAGTAGTAAAGTGAGGCCATCACACAGCTCACTGTGTCCCATAAATCACCCCAGGAGGAATAAATCACCCAGCTTAGGCCCCTTCAGGCAAGGGGAGGGTTGCCAACATCATCAAGGAAAAGGAGCTCATTAATAACCTTTTTCATTGCAGATCTTTTCAGCAACCAGCAGAACAGGCAAACCTCACTGTTGCTTCTGCCTCATCTACACAAGTCAGACTTCCAGGGCAGGGCATTGGTACCTCCCAGCCAAACCAACACCACATTCCCCCCGTAAAGGCAATCATGGAGTCATGGAATGGTTTGTGTTGGAAGGAACCTCAAAACCAACCCAGTCCCAATCCCTTTAAAATCTGCGTAATAACCTGAATAACTAATGAGTTTCGCAATGTGTAACCATCCTGCACTGAATATAAATTCCTCTTTAAAAAAAATTGAGAAAAAGTTTGATACATTAAGAATATTTTTGAGCCTGAGGTTTGGGTTGGAAGGGACCTTAAAGCCCATCCAGTCAGGGACACCTTCCCCCAGCCCAGGTTGCTCCAAGCCCTGTCCAACCTGGCCTGGGCCACTGCCAGGGATGAGACAAACCCTGCAGTGAAGTGTTAAGGCTGCTTTGGAAGGACTCTGTGCCCAGCCCTGGCACTGGGAATGGTTCTCATTGCAGCTTCCTGCAGTGCCTTTCTGGCCTCATCAAAGTGTGAATTATGTGAAACTCTGGCCCCATTTTATTTTCATCCTACATTTTCATTTCAGTCATGCCTGTGATTTCCTCCCCACTATTTTCCCTCTCCCCCAAACTCGGGCCATAAACACACCGAGGGCAGACAATTACCAGCTTTCCAAATGGAACTCTCAGGTCCCTTCTGAGCTGCAGGGACTCTGCAGCACCAAACAGAATGAATCATGTGTGTCCACTGAAATTAAGGCAAATACAATACAGTCTGAGCAGAGCCATTCATCACTCCCAGGGCCAAGGGGACTGTCATATTGCACAGCACTGCCTGCATTCTGAGGAGAACATTTGCTCTCTGGAGCTCGGGCTGGACAGGGAGAGTGGGATGCAGAGCAGCCCTCACCTGACTGAGCCTCCAGAAACAGAGCAGGCACACACTGGGAAATGAGTTACAAATGTACTCACAAAGAAATGGGAGCATTTGGGCATTATTTAGCAATCAAGGTATTTTATCCATTGCAACAGATACAAGAGGATCAAAGACCCTTTTGGTGACGTGACAGCACAAAGGAACGTTGTGGGTAAAGGTATTTTTTCCAGCTACTGATCCAAGTGCAGGAGACAGAAAGCACATGGCCATGGGAGAGCAGCACAAGGAACTGTCAGCTCCAGGCACTGCCCAAATGCCACTCGAGAGGAGTCTCTGCAGACAGCATGTGGAAAAGTGGCTTGAAAGAGCAATCAGGGTTATTTTGCAAATTCCATGCAAAATCTGCAAGCACATGGGGAGAAGGCAGAAAAGAGCCTGCAAATGTAACATGGAGAAACAAACACAATTATCCAGGACAGAGCAATTGCAGTTGCTACAACACCTCTACAACACATAACAGGGTCTCAATCACTTCAAGGCCGGAGCAGTTGGACAAGGAGCAGCTCCTGCAGCTGCTGAGCAGCCCCAGCACTCACAGCAACAACAGGAATCCTCCCAACCAGCCGCCAACTGACCATGTGGGGAGCAGACAGGAATTACCTGCCCCTGATTCTGCCACCCCAACAGATTGCTGGGAAACACCTGCTCAGCCTGTGCCCAGCCAGGCTCTGGCTGCTCTGCTCACTCCTATGATGCCCATTTGCTGTGGGCACAGCACACCCCAAACAGACACAAGCACCAAAACAGCTGCTCTCTTCCTCTGTTCTACAATATGTCTCACCTGAATGTCTGAAATACAAATTTCCCACCAGGACCCAGCAAGGGCTGACGCTCTGCACGAGGCAGTGGTTTGCCCCCCCCCAGAAGGCAGAGCCTGGCAGAGGAGGGCAGGGTTGGCACCCAATATCTGCCCCAAATCCCCACCTGCTGCCCCAGGAACTGTGACCTGGAGCCCAACGTGTGGCATTCTCTGCACACTCTGCAGTGAGTGGTGCAAGAACAGACTGGAATGAGGTGTTTTGTCAGCCCTTTCAACTGAACATAATCCAAATATGTTTTATGGAGTAAGCTTTCCAAAATAACCCCCCACCTAATCAGACTGATGTTCTCCTGTAATATAAATATTGAATGAATGTACTGGAAATGCTAAAACAAAATTACTTCATCTCAACAACACCAAATGTCTGGGTATTCTCCGAATGAAATGGGAACCCTTGAACAAGACATTTTGAGTTATAAAGTTTATCTGCCAGTAAAGAAATGTTTCCATGAAATGCTTTAAATGTTAATGAAATTGTACATTCTGACAGCAAACTGTTCCCTGAAACATGTGGGCTCCTTCTCACTCAGAACTGTTGGCTCTTCAGAGCCAGCACTGGGAGGCTTTTAATATTTTTATTTCAAGTGTGTAGTGTAACACCCAAGCTGCCACCTCCAGTTATCAGTTCCAGAGAAAAGCAACGTCCTCTCAATAATTAAAGGAAGGAAAAAGGTTACTGAAGCTGCCCAAGGTCTGTGTGCTCTGGATCCAGCACTAATGAAACCAGTCCTGCTGCTGATTTTCCAGCCATCTCCATAGTTACCTCCTCCCCAGGAGACAGAAGGAGCTGCCTGATCATATCAAGGCTGAAATCACAAAAATGGAATCCAAGACGGAACATCCTTAATATTGACGTCCTTTAATGACTTCATTGTTGAGCTGAGAAGGATGACTGGGCATGGCACAAAGCAGGGACAGGGAGCTCTGGGTTTGTGAGGAAGGGAATTGCTCTTTGCAGGGCAAGGCACAAATCCTTGCCCCAGTCCCAAATTGCTCTTCATTCCCAGCACAAACAGGGTTAGAGAAAGTGGGATTTCCCCAATGTGCTCTTAAAAAGTAAGAACAAACCAGCACTGATGGCTCCAAGAGGGAGCAAGGCTGCAGAGGGACCAGAAGAAACCTGATGACACAGTGAAGGATAAACTCTACAGGTGCTGACAAGAATGTTCAGGAAATTTGTGCCTCTTGCTTTCACTTGCACTCAATTCAGGCCATGTTGGCATCTTAAGGCTGGAAAACACAGGATGAGGGAGAGTGGAAATCCGTAGGATTTGGTCCTTCTCCTCTCCCCACACTCATGACAGACACAAATAAACTCCCTAATTGTCAGGAAACCAATTTAGTAAACCCTGGAAGGAAAGAGTGTTTGTGCCACAGGCTCACCCAAAGGGGCAAAGCCCAGAGCACAGGCCCTGCAGCCACAGACTGTGCCAGGGAGAGACAGTCCTTGCTGAGCGAGTGTTTGTGGTCCCAGCCAGTTCAGGGATGCCAGGCAGCCCCAGAATGCCAGGCAGCCCCAGAGTGCCACCAGCCCCACTGCTGCCCCACACTTTGCCATCATTCATCCTCAATGCCCAAACACCACCTGCAAAGGAGCAGGAAAGGACAAAGCCACAGGGAGCCTTAAAGCCTCACAAACATTCCTGGGCATGGGAAGAGCTGGACATCTCTGGATAATTAACAACTGTGAGTGTTTAGCCCAGAGAAGAGGAGGGAATTCTCTGCAGACAGCCCCAAGCACAGAGAACCCTCCCCTTTGCTCAGTGCTTACCTGCTTTTTCCCAACGATTTTTCCATCGGACCCTTCTCCTCTCCCCCAGCCCCTCCCAGAGATATTCCTGGTGCAGGATGTCAGCAGAGCTCTTTCAGATCTGTCACATCTAATCTTCTCATCTGCCACCTTCTCCCAGGCAGGAGATGAGCTCATGTTCCACTGACAAGAAGTGCTGAAGAGTCTGGGCTTTCTCAGTGCTGTGAAAGCCCAAGTTCCCCTTTGTGTGAATCCTGTCAAACCTGGCCCTGCCATTTCCCTACTGACAGCTGCTGGCAGGGGAAAGGGGAAATCATTCACTTCAGCTGGGAATGCTGACAGCAACTGCACAAGGGCCTTAGCAGGGGGAAAAGAGAAAGGTTCCAGGTATCTGAGGGGAGATGGAGGAATTTCACCACCTTAGAAAGACAACCCAGACCATTTTCCAGTCTCCCTCCAAAAACCTGGAAAGCTCCTTACTTTGGCAAGAATCCCCAAATTAAAGCACATCAATAATAAGGTTGAAGAGACTACAGTCAAGTTCACAAAGACATTTTGATGCCTGTAATGGCACCTCTTTGCCCCGTTACAAGCACCCCATGCAGGTTAAATTGTCCAGCTCCCATGGGCTTTCACTGCCAGACCTGAAGTCGCCTGACACAATTTCAAAAGTACTTAAAAAAGCTTCATTAGGTGGCTGTGTGCATTTTTAAACCTGTTTCCACTGTTTCCTATTATAAAAGGGCCTTGCCATGGAAACTCTGCCATGACTTCTGCTCTGCCCCACAGCAGAGCCAGAGATCCACCCTTGCAAAACACATTCTGAGATCCATCCAGTTGGAGATGGAAAGAGGGAAAGAATTTGCAATGTCACAACTGTGTTTGTGTGAATGAGAAGGAGGAAAACAAACAGACCAACAGGACTTCTCACTGCTCCACCAAGAGTCATTTCTGCTCTGTCAACGCCTACAATTCCCATTCAGGTTTTCCATCTGCTCCTTCAACAAATTGTGCAGGTACAAAGGATGGGAAACAGGAGCAAAAAGTGGAGAATTTACTCTCCACCATGTCCAGTTGTATTTCCAGTTTCCTCCTGGAACTGGTGAAACAGGTGTCAACAACCACCTTCTGGTGTTTGCCATGTGCTCTTAATATATTCCTGGTTCTCAGCAGTTAAAAAATATAAATTATTCAAGGAAGATGTGGCTCTTGGAAACTCAGGCTCATTTCAACTGAAATAATATCTTAAGTCAGTCTGGAAAAAGGCAAAACCATATCATTACTCTACAGCAACCTGAACAAAGGTCTGTCTAAATCCATTACCTCTTGTGCCATCAGTTACAACAGGCACTGTGGGACTTGTCCATGAGCCATCAGAAATGTTACATATGAGGTGGCACAAACTCCTTCACTCATCCCAGTGGACATCCTCCTCCCCTGCCCAGCCTGGCAGAATGGCAGGGGTGCCCCTGCTGGTCCCAGGCTCTGCTCTCCAGGACTCAGCTCACTCCTCTGGTTGTTTGCAAGCAGAACTTCACCCTCTATTAAAGCTTTCATTCTATGCTGAGGCAAATCAGTGAGTCAGTTCTTGGGGCTCCCAAAGGCTGAACACCTACAGAGTTGTGTGGTTCAGCCCTCCCTCACAGCCACATTTTAAACCTCCTTTGCTGCAGCTCAGATTGACTCAGTTACATGCACTCAGCTCTGAAGGAAATGCATTTCCAGCCTGTCAGACCAAAATGGTTCATGGACCCCCCCAAGTTGCCTGCAGCACTTTTCTCCAGCCCAGGGCACAGGAGCACTCACTGCAGAGAGATCTGGGCCAAGCTCTGGGCCATTCCCTCCAGAAATCTGCAGCACATTCTCCTTCTGACACCAGGACTCCCACAAATCTCCCCCAAATGACTCCAAGTTCAGAGAACTTTCAGAGCAGGCCTGAATTTGGGGGTTGTTTCCCCTGTAGCTGCTACTGGGCAGGACCATAACTTGGTGAGAAGCTGAGCCCCAGCCCAGCCTGGAGCTCCCAGTGCCCACTGATGCCCTCCCAGCCCCCAAGGGAGCAGCTCCTCAGTCAGGGCCAGAGCCAGGGAATGGCTGAGGGGTGAGATTTGTGTGGCTCCCAAACTCCCTCTGAGATTGATGCTTACAAAGCTGTGCTTAATCTACAGCATCATTTTCAGCAAGCAAATAATTTCTCCTCTTTATCTCTTGATAACCTGATTTTTCAGTAGCTACTTGATGGTTGTATTTAAACTTACCCAAACCGTGGGTACAAACATTGCTCTGAGAGGCAACAAGGCCAAGCAAATAATCCCTTAACACCCAAGAAAATAAAGCTGCTGCCACTAAGCAGCAGTTTTAATGAACCTCAAAAGCTGCAGTCTGTGCTCACAAGCCCTGAATTAAGGCAAGTGTGAAGTAACAAATAGTACCTACTCCTCAGGACCCAAGAAACATTCCCGAGGCTGAGATCAGTGACACCTTGGACAGCTCCACGTGAATGCAACACCCTGAACAGAGCAACAGGTTTTCTACTTGAAGCATCTCGAGATAACCCAGAGCAAACGCAGCTCTGCTGAGGAGCAGAAAAAAACCCCCACCTAGTAAAAAAAGATAATGACAATTCCAAATTCATCATCTCCCAAGGGATGGATTAAATGTGTTACAAGCAGGAAACTCTTTTCCCAAATGTGGAAGGAGCCTCTACCAAATACAAGCGGAGTAGCCTGAGGTTCCAGACTCTGTTTGTTATGCAAAACTGCCCTGAAAAACAGACCTCAAAGATCCACATCATCCAAAAGTCTTGAGTGATTTTTATCTCCCAAACAGTTTTCCAGCTGTTACACTTGTAATTAACACCAGAACAGCTTTTTTTTGCCTTAGTTTTTTCATTTCTAGGGGAGGAGATGATGAATTAAGAAATGCAGAAAGAGAAGCTTTTCTGGACAATCAAGAAAAGCCAAAATAAACAAAACACTTTCAAATTATTCTCAGTTTAGTCTTGTCAGTAGTTTAGTGATTTTTAATATTTTTCCAGATGATTAGTCAGTTCCAGTGTCAAAAAGATTTGACCAGGATTAGAATGGGACTTTCACTATTTTATCTGAGCACATTTTTAGTGGAAAGTTTCCCCTCCTGGACTCGGCTGTTGTATCATCAGGAATAATTCCATTCCTTTTCTCCTTTCACCATTGCCCAGGCCCTGCTCCTGGGGGTGAGCAGATGACAGGCATTAGAGCAGTGTTTGTGTAGTGATGGTAAGGGGGACCCAAGAGAAACACAGCTCTGTGGATGGAGCATTGTTGCTGCAAACAAGGAGGAGGAGCTGATCTTCTGGGAACAGCCAGTTCTCCATGAACCACCCACGAGCTACCAACCACAATTTGGGAAGCTCTGTGCTGGAAAGAACACAAAAAAGGGGTATATAATAAAGGACAATCCAAGGTGGGGGGGGGGTTATTGTGGTTTTTTTGTTGTTGTTGGGTTTTGGTTTTATTTTTTCAACCAAGTGCAGCGCCCCCAAAATAGTTTCTGTTTTTCCTTGAGAAGCTTAAAAGCACATCCCCAACTGCACTCAGGGACTGTGCACACTGGGAGCACCCTTAGCATCCTCCTTTAGTGGGGGAGAACAAAGCAAGGGTGATTGAAGCTGCAACTTCAATAAAAAGAAAAAAAGCAATGTTATTACAGTTAGTGGGATAAAACCCTTTGCCAGGGCTTAACAGCTGAGAGGAACAATGCAGAGGGCTCAGAGAAATGGAAATCATGACAGGGGGAAACACTGGGAGGCAATGGCTCTGTGGGTAAAGCGAGTGCATGGCCAGTCTGTGGCAAAGAGCTCACCCAGGCCCAGCCAGAGCCCCTGGAGGTGAGAGAAGGGGCAAAGGAAGAGGAAAAATGAAGAAGATTAAACTTAACAACTGATGCTGAATGTTTAGTAAAAGTTTATGACCAAGGAACCAACATTAAGGGATTTTTTAACTGACAGATTGAGTAGAGGAAGTTGAAGTGACAGGACTGTTGTTCAATAAGGAGTGACAGTGAGAACACCCAAGGGTTGCTGTTTGACTCAGTTACTGTGATTAACAATGTTGTCCACAAAGATTGAAACTTAATTAACATTTTAAATTGTGCTTTGACATTTTTAGCAGTTCCTCTAAAAGCACTTGTGCAGCTGTGTCATTACAACAGAGAAGCTTTGGGGCTGTAACTGTTTGAACTTGCCCACCAGAGGCCGATCTGGGTCAATTCTGGCAACACAGCCCAGAAATCCAGGTGTGAGCAGCAGTTCCAGAACCCCACGGGTGATTCAGGGCCTGGTGTCAATCCTTCACAAACAGGATTGAATCACACACAGAATGTTCTGTTAACTCCTGGAGAAGGGGTTTGCTCCACTAATGTCTTTGAGCAGCAGTTCCAGGGATGGGGAGTGACACAGACACTGCACAGGCACCAGGGCAGTGTGGACATGCTATGGGAAGCAACTGTCCCGTGTTTCACTGAACATTTAACAGGTTCAGGTGGAAAGCAGAGCTGTTTCACCTTTTCTGTGTGCACCAGGTGTCAGGACACAGTCACACATCAATCTGTTCAAACCAAACCTAAACCAGAGCCTCTTACATAAATACACAATGCAATTAGAAGGAAATGGTCAGCTCAATATTGGCACACTAATGAGAACTGCCTCTATGAAATGACTATATTCATTTAATTAAAAAGCCCATTATGGATCCCATTTAAAATGCTGTTCATTGAACTATTTCATATAAATCTAATTTGCCTTTGTAGAACGTTCAGTGTATTATGTTTATTTTCACAAACAGGTTCTGGAGAACAAAGTCTTGGGAAAATACTCTTGGCCCCTCATGAAAGCATTTTCCAAGGTACACATATATAAAATATGAACACTATGGTTATTCTCTTGCAGCTCACTCTCAGGAGTCTCTGGATGCAGCAGTTTCCAGGCAGTTCCCCCCAGAGTGGCTGTTCAGGGCTGAGCAGGAGCAGCCCCAGTGCCTGGGCAGGAGCTGCTGCCTCCCCCCAGCTCAGGCAGCTCCTCCAGGAGCAGCAATTCCTCCCTGCAGGGGAAGGGCTGGCCCTGGAGGCTGAGCTGAAACCCCTGCACAGCCCCTGAGTGGCAGCAAATAAATCCAGGGGGCCCAGACACATTTATCCCCTCACAGCAGAGGGAGAGCTGCAAAGAGCAGCAGGGCAGAGTGAGGGGTGGCACAGCAGGGAATGGCAGGCTGGGGTTGGGCTTCACCGAAAAACCAGCAGCTGAAGCTGAAAGATGCTGAAGAAAAAGAAGCACTGCTGTGTGGAAACTGCAATGTTTTTAGAGTGAGTTACAAAGGCTTGGAATCAGCCAGATCCACAACCTGGGCTCTGCCAAGGCACTGCAGGGGGAGGCAGTTTGATTTGTGTCCCCTTCACCTCGGAGGCACAAGCACCAAGGAACAAGACCCACTGCTTGAACAGACACACAAATGCCACAAAGGACAGGGGGATCTGCCAGAGGTTTGCCCCAGCTAAAAGGAAGGGGATTTTCAGCTCAGCCCCATCCCTGAGCTGAGCCACTGGCAGGAACGCACTGCAACATGTGCAGCTATTGAGGTCTCACAGATTCCAGCTCAAGGCTTTGCTGTGTCCTGAGAGGCAAACACGCCCCTGCCCTTCACCCACCAGGACCCCCCAAGTACCACCGGTTTGGCAGGAAGGGCAAAGCACTGGGAAGGAACAAAATCTGACATGAACATCTGATCTTTTTAGCTTTTTGGGGCTTTGGGATCAAATATTGCCCATGCAATACGTGTCTAAACACATCAGGAATCTGAATTTGGGAAGTACCTCGACAGGAACATGGAAATATTACAGCTTGTGTTAAGGAGGTGCTCAGTGCCAGGGCTGAGGTGCTCAGTGCCAGCCCTGAACTGTGGTTTAAACATTTAGCTTTGGTCCAGACATCACAACACTTGAATTATTTATGTGGCTGCTGATGCTGAGACCCAGCATTTAAAACAAATGCCTCCTGCCCCAGCCTCTGGCACAGGCATTTACTGCTAATGAAGGAGTGCAACGCCAGTGACCCCTGCCCAGACTGCAGCTCCACTTCCCGTTTAGCTCTGGAGCCTGGAAATCAGGGGCTGCCTGTGCTCCACCCCCTGCAATCCCGCTGGAATGAATAGCACACAGGGCTGGCACTTTGGCCCAGGGAAGCAGAAGGCACAGCTCCAGCCTGGAGTGCAGATCATGGCCCATTCTGTAAAGCTGTCAAGGGTCTCTGGTAAAAGCAGGCTGAGAACAAGGGACAAGCCAGCAGGGCTGCCCTTCAGACCTTCCCATTCTGCAGCACTATTTGTTCCCCCAGCCCCTCAGAAAGCGGATTTAAGGAGAGGCTCATTACTCACAATGGCCATTTCTTGTCAACTCAATTGTGGTTAACCAGAGGTTGCTGAGTGTTCTGGACACCCTGCTCTGACCTACAGGGCAGTGTTGGCCTCCACCTCCCCAGCCCAGGATCTTCCTGGGGAGCACACAGGGTAATCATATGAGGACCTTTGGGCATTTCTACTCAACAAATCTGGCACTTTTCTGAAAGTAAAAGACGCAGAAAATACAAAATAGTGAGTGGAGAGCCCAAGGTGCATTAATGGACAACTCCTGGGCTGTTGTTCTTGTGCTGCAGACACTGGGGCTCAAATGGCTCCCCAGGGTGGGATGTATATCCAGCTGAGCCACTGGATTTTGTGTGTTGCTAAAACATTGCCGTGTCTGTTTACAAATCTTGGAGCAAAGTGCATTTGCCGGCGCCTGGCAACGAGCAGGGCTGGGCTGGAGTGGGACATCCAAGGGAAGGGCTGGCAAATCAGTCATGGGAAAAGCTGGCACAGTTAGACTCTTGTCCATGTGGACGGGTTTCATATTCTGCAATGTTGTCTGGTAAAAACTGAAGAGTTTTAGTACTTTATTTCTCAGAGTTGTTTTGTTTTATAGAAAAGGAAAAAACCACAAACAACTGACACCTCCCAAACTTCAAATTCTGAACTTTTGCTCAAGAATTTCCTTAAAATCAGGATTTCACAATTGATTCTAAAAGTTCCAGCTCTGCCAGAAATGAGACACCTGATTTCACACCCACTCTGAACTCTGGGGGTATTTCTCACCATCACATCCTTTTTGACACTGTCATGGCATGGATGGAGCTGCTCCTGATTTACAGCAAAGATGGGGCTAAAGACTTAGGCCTTAAACCTGTCTTTAATAAATACAGCTCCAAAACCTCTGTAAGGATTTCATTTGTGTCTTTAACACACATTTGTGGCTAAGTATTGGAAATATTTAACTTCTGGTACCGACATATTTCAATTAACAACGTCCCTGGTGTCACTTGCTCACCTATTCTTGGGGTGTTCTTGGAACTTGTCATTTTACGGGGAAAACAGACATTTTTGTGCTACCTTTAAGAGACAAATTAAAGCATCTACACTTATTATTATTAGATATTTTTTGACCAAGGGAGTGACATTTGTCTGTGACTAAAATCAGTCCACAAACCAGTGCAGGGTTTCATTTCCCCATTTGTAAAATGGGGATAACATTTCTGCTCTGCTTTGGGAACTCTCAGGAAAGGGTATTATTGGAATATCCACTTGGAACCTGAAATCCCTGAGTGTGTCTCCTGCAGTCCCAGGCAGCAATAAAGCAATTGAGAAACCATCAGCATACAAATTACCAAATAATGGACTTCAAATCCTTATATTTTCTATTTACTCCCCTTTTATTTCCACTCCTGCAGGAAGTGGCACCTTTTTAACCGCAGCTGATGCCAAGGACTTGCCACCTGCTCTACCCTGTGTTTATCCAGTGCTGTTTCCACCTCATTACCAAAGAAAGAGCCAGGCTAAATTATTAAGGAAAGGGAACAATTGACGTTTCTCTAATACCCAGCATTCCCACCTGAGCCTTGGAATCAATTCTGGAGAACATCAGGCTCCTCTTGGTCTTCCTTTGGCCCAAGCTCAAGATCCACTATTTTGCCATCATTCCAGCATTCTACTTGCCTCTGATGAGGCTCCTGACCACAAAGGCCCTGTCTTGCCTCTGACTGCTCAAAGCAGCTTTAGAGGGGATTCCATCCCCTTCCCCACTCTTCTCTATTTTTTCTTGCAGCTGAATTGGGTTTTTTTTCAAGTATTTTCTGCAAACTTCTCTCCCATATGTCCCTCTTCCCCTTTTATTCTCAGATTTAGGTATTGTCCTTCCTTAGGGTTCTGTTCCTGGCTACAGAGTCCTCACTCAGAGCTGGAAGCACCTCAGAACAAGGAGATGCTCAACTGCTGGACACCTGCTTTTGGAGTTTGGGGCAGGATTCTGCATTTCTAGCCCCAAAATACCACAGCTATTGAAATTCTCTGCAAAATTATCACTTCTCTGAAATTGTGAGGGTTCCAACTTTGGGGCAAATTCAGTGTCTTAAATGCAAAGCACCCAAAGTACCAACTCATCACTAAGATCTCCAAATTCTGGATGGCAAGACCAAAGCAGGTTGAGCTGCAAAACAGTTCCAGACCTCTGGGACCACCTGGGAAGGCTTTGGTCTCCCCTGATTTCTGCCAAGTGCTGAATAAAAATGACATTCTTATGCCACAGGGAGGTTGTGTTTTAGAAGCATCTCAACTTAGAAAACTGAAAACACTGTTCCATTCCTGAATGTTGCTGAATGTCACTGATTTCACTGTTTCCATGGCAAGATGAAGAGAGAAGAAACCACCAGAGATCAAGCAGGAATGGGGTCTGTTCTCAGCTGTTAATAGAGAAGGTGGTAAATGCTGAACTCTGGCATTGTGATGCCCCAGGGGGGCCCTTCTTGACCTTCTCCCTTGGTTCCTGTCCCCAGAACAGCACATCCCTCTGTCCCCAGGACAGCACATCCCCCTGACCTGCCTCACTCTGCAGGGTATTTGGGCACAAACCTGAGTGAGCAAAACCTCTGGGGACTATTTGTGCATATTAAGTAACTTCCTCAGTGACCATCACACTTCCCACAGTGGAATTCTCCATTCCAAACAAATGAAGGCTACAAAGCTCCAATGGGAGGACTGAATTTCACCACAGAGTGGGGAAGGGACAAAGAGAGAAGCAAAGGGCAGGTTAAGAGGCTTTCTCAGGTCTGGAGGGGTTGTGGGAAAGGGGGGATTAGAGCCCAAACCTGGACTCACAAGGTGCTCAGAGAGAACTGCAGGAGTTTGGAATGAATATTATTGCCTAAACCCCAGGCTCTGTGCTGGGAATAAATTCTGCCACTGGGACCAGGGCAGGTTTCAAGTCATTACCTCTCAGGCAGAAAGTCCATTCTCCACTCAGACATTTGGCCACTCTTTGTTCTGTTCTTTTTCCCTTCCTAACAGCTCTGCACATCAGTGACTCGATTGACTCATCCTCCCACAAAAATAAACATTCTTGGATGTCAGGAGCACATTTGAAATCAATGACTTTCTTGACTCACTGCTGCAAATACCCAGATCATTGAGCTCATTTGGGTCCATTTTGGCTCATTTGGGGTCCTTTTGGACTGAAAGGCAGGACCATCATTAGAGAAAAATTGGTCCCATAAGTAATGCAGAGACCTGAGCCCCACAAAGTCCTGCAGAGGGACCTTCCTTTGGAGTGCTGCTCAAAGCACTGAACAAGAAAGGTGAATATTGGCTTTATTTGTCAGTATTTCACCCACCAGCTCCCTGCAAAAGCACAGAGAAACCTTTTCCCTTGTTACTCAGTTGCCTGTTCTTACATAACGATTAGAGATGGCTCTGATTTCTTTAGGCCTCTTGTGGGCTCTCCAGGAGTTCTGCACGACCTACCCCTGAGGCAAAGGGAAGGGGCTCAGGGCTGTCAGTGAGTCCCTTTGCTGCAGGAGCTCTCAGGACTTGTGTCTTGGCTCTGTCCTGTCCCAGCACAGCCTGAATGCTCTCAGTGCCCAGGGCACATGGATTACTGTCAGTGCCCAGGGCATGTGGAGTGGAGCATTCTCAGTGCCCAGGGCATGTGGAGCATTCTCAGTGCCCAGGGTATGTGGAGTGGAGCATTCTCAGTGCCCAGGGCACATGGAGCATTCTCAGTGCCCAGGGTATGTGGAGTGGAGCATTCTCAGTGCCCAGGGTATGTGGGTCATGTCTCACAGAAAGCTGAGACCTGTTTTCACTTCAGTGCCCACAAACCACTGACCTCTTGGCCCTGCATCACTGAGGTGTGATATTTAGCCAAGCTCTGCTGGTTCTCCTGTTCCCTCCTTGTGTGTTCCATCTGGTCCAGCAGCTCAGTGGCACTCCCTGCCTCTCCAGGGAAGGGGTTCTGTGGCTGATACAGAGCCAGGCCAATTCCAGGCACAGGGGAGCCCAGAGTCCTGACTGGGGTTTAATGACAATTTTCTATTTGCATGAAGCCAAAATGAACCCCTTTGCACAGGCAATGACCTTCTCAAAGCAAGCTCAGAGACTTCCCAACAGTGTGTCCCCCAAAGAAAGATCCCTCCCTGTACAGCATCTGCACATCACTATTTCAGCAAACAAGATTCAAATTCCAGAATGCACTTTCTCAGCCCAAAGGCATAATCTTTACCTAGATAAGAAAAAATTACCAAAACATTCAGAACTGTAGAAGTTTCATTACTTTGCAAAGTGAGCGTCAAGTCACAATTATTCCAAGGAAAAAGTAATATTGCAAAAATTACCAGAGCTCTGCTCTCCTTTGTATTAACATTCCCCGATAAAATGTGAGCAGGATCATGTTAAAACTATTACATTAATACTCCCCAGAGATTTGTACTATAATTTCAGCTTCTTTTTCTCGCTCTGCTCGCTGTGCCCTGTGAGTCAACATGGGAGGAAGGCTGGCAATCAGCTCTGCAATTATCCTTCTCCCCAGATTGGAATTGTTAGCTGTGGCTTCCACTAATAGAACTGCAAATGAATAGTATCCTTTTCCCTGGGATTTACTGGGTGCACATTATGCTCAATGACTCTTGTGCTTGAGGCTCGATGCTAAACAGAGGGCAGAGAGGACAAGTTCTACTTCTTTCAGTTTCTCTGATGGCTGCAGGGAGAGAAAGGCAGCAGCAGAGGGCACAGGGCCTGGCACGGGGGGCACCAGGCTCAGGAAGGCTGAAATGGGGCACAGAGAGTTCCCATTATGGGGAATTCTCACAGTCACAGAGTGGTGTGGGTTTGAAGAGACTTCGAAGACTGTCCAGTTCCACCCTTGCACACCTTCCACCAGCCCAGGTTGCTCCAAGCCCTGTCCAACCTGGCCCTGGACTTTTCCAGGGATCCAGGGGCAGCCACAGCTTCTCTGGGAATTCCATCCCAGCCCCTCACCACCCTCACAGGCAGGAATTCCTTCCCAATATCTCATCCAACCCTGCCTCTGGCAGTGGGAAACCATTCCCCCTTGTCCCTCTCCAGCTCTCCCGGAGCCCCTTTAGGCACTGGCAGGGGCTCTCAGGTCTCCCTGGAGCCTTCTCTTCTCCAGGCTGGGCACAGACAGAAGGGCATTCTCTGCCAAACACTGTGTGCCCAGAACTCCTGGGGAGTGTGGCATTGTCTTAGGGAGCAGGTGACAGGTGATCATGAGAATGTTTTGCTGTCAGATGCAACATAGTGAGCTCCAAAGTCACCAAAGCAAAGCAAGGCCGAGTCTGATCCCTGCTGGCCATTGCTGAGCAGGAGCTGAGCTCTGAGAATGAGCTGCTGACATAATCCAACCTCAGCCTATGGCTAAAAAGGGATTTCTTCTACATCTACATGGAGACAATGGCTTGGGTTTATCAACCTAATGATACCAACAAAATGAAGTTGGTAAGAAATCTAAGGGTGTTGAATTCCTTTTCATGTGCTACTTAAGAGTGAAGACTTCAAAATACAGAACTACAGGCCCAGTTTTAAAAGTAGTGAGTTCCTGTTTCCACATCTAAAGCCAGTGATGAAATGCAGTCACAGTGTTTGGTGGGTCTGTAAATTCTGGTTGCTGCTTCCCAAGGCAAAGATTCCAAGTACCCCTGGGAATGCTCTCTGCAAACCTGCCCCTGCTCCAGCCTGGCTCAGCAGCTCATGGCACAGCTCCAGGATTGCCATTCCCTGCGTGGATGAACTGCCTGGAGAACCTGCTGAACATTCCCACCAGCACAGCTGGCTGTGCTCCTGAGCTGCTCCTCAAAATGAGATCATTCTACCCTAAATGAAGAAAGATGCTGGTCAAACAAGGAATATTCTCATTTCTGTAGCTTTTTCTACTGAAAGTGCTTTTGTCTAATTAAATTGTGCTTCAGGAAGTCTCACAATGAGGAGAACCTACAAACTCTGTGCCAAGCTCCATCTGCTGGTGGTGAACCAGCACTGAGCTCAGCCACAGCCCTGTCCACCTCACCAGCAGCTCGGGAGTGATGCAATAAATGATAAATCATGAAGGAATTAATTCTTCTTCCTTCCTTCCCATTTCCTCAATGTGTCCCCAGGCTCCTTCAAGATCCTCTTGGTGGCAACACGTTGTGTTTGGCGTTTGTAAATCCTCAAGGGAAAGCTTCAGTGAGCTGAATTTCCTATGGGAGCCTTCTGGCAACGTTAAAAAGAAGAGGAAATTTTAAACCCTTGGATCATCCTCACTGCTGGTTCTCTACCACCTTTCAGATATTGACAGGAATTCCAAATTCCAGCCCCAACCATCCCAGGCCATTCCACTGCCACGGGAATGTTTCATCAGTCTCAGCTGTAAAACCAACGCCTTGCACCCAAGTTTCAAACAGAATTGTGAAGGAAACCACTCAAATTCAGCCTTGAATACTTTGTGTTATTCACTGCTCAGGTTTCTTACGGCCTCTTCATCGTGGTAATTATTGTCTTGCTTTGCTTGTTTTCCATCTATCACTGAGCCACTAAATTATTGTGCTCTAAAGCCTTCATGAGCTAAAGAGACACGTGGATACAGCCCAAGGGGGGAAAATGCTTTGAGTGAGGTGGGACCCCTTAACTACAGGGTTTTGCCCAGAAATAATTCAATTTATTCAATTACTGCTACTCAGAGCAGCACTTCCCTGATGCCTGTAAAACCACATCCCCTGTTTTATGCTTTGTTCATATGATTGTATTTTAACAATGACCTCGTGGGGATCTGGGCTAGAAATCAGAGTGTTCTGTGCACTCTGAGTTATAGAAGGCTTTTGAGGTTCCTGCAATCCACACCCTTTCTTTGCCACACTCTGTGCAGGCTTTCAAAGCTCAAAACACACCTCCTGCTCCTTTTTCTGCTCCCCAGTGAGTTCCACAGGGCTGTCTGATACCCCCAAAATGAGCATCACTGTTAGAACTTCCACAGGAAAATCAGCAAAGGAATCTAATACAAAAGGCAATGAGGCATCTTGAAAATCATCTGCATTTTTAAGGAATAATTAATAAAGAATGGCATTGTTCATTGGCAGTGCTGGGAAATCCAGGCTCTGACAAATGTATCATCACACTTATAAATCAGATAATACTATTTACTTGTTCTTGTAATGCAGGGAGGAAAAGGAACATTCATTGAAACAAATACAAACTGTAGAAAATGTAATTTTCATTTATTATTTATAAATAATACTGATGTCTGAAGAGAACAAGCTCATGTACCATAAGACAAGCTTTTAATAAAGGGGAATTCTTTCCTCCAGAGAGTTTTAATTTAAAAGGAATCAGAGGAACCCAGAGATGGGTGCAAAGCTCCCCCTTCTCTTACACCATCCTCTGGATTTCCTTAGTGCTTGGAATGAGTATTTTTAGCCCTGAAAACACACACACCTCCTTTCACCAGCACAGAACCCAACAGGTTCTTCCAAACTCTGTCTGGGTTCTCTGGATGTTCCTGCCATACACACAACGAATGATAAGCAGAGCAAATCTAAATTTTGGAATGTTGCACCTCAAAGTTCTCAGCAGGGCTCAGGCTTTGTCCTGAAAGAAGGAAGAGGAAGAACTTCCTCAGCTGCTCCCTCCAAGCTCAGGATTCCCAACAGAAATGTGGTGTTTCAAGAGACTTCACAGAACTTTTCTGTATGAGAAGCACTGGGAGCTCCCCAGCAAAAAGGTCCTGTGAGTATTCCTATATTCCTGTCTCCTGGGAGAGACTGACTGTGTGACAGCAATACCTGGCAGAGACTCTGCACCCCCAGAAGCTTCTCCTCCCTCTGAGCAGAAACTGCAAACCCACAGCATTTCTTTTTTACACTAATAATATTTTTCTATTATGGCTTTAAAGAAGAAATCCCAATCTGTTTAGCACTTTCTGCATTTCATCCTCCCATCAATCCTCGAGTTCTAATTTGTGAAGAGGAAAAGGAGCAAAATTCCATGGAGTCACCTTGAGAACACATTTGAAATACAGGAGAGTGTGAATTAAAGTGATGTGAGAGGCTGAGCTGCTGTGAATGTGTCACACTGCCAGTGATGGCCATGGAATCAATCAGCAATCAAGGAAGATTAAATTATTGCTGGGTGAAGTGTCTTTGTTCTGTTTATCTTTCTGAGGATCAGACCTGACATTCTTTTGATACTGTACTTAACCTTCCCTTGAGATTTGAACCTGCTGGAAGTTATTTGCTGAGGCCTCATCATAAAGGGTTGAATAATAATCAGAATTTCATGATGGAGAACCATGTTGGCAAGATTTATTGCAGGCCAGATGGCTGGGGATGCCAGACAGAGGCCAACATTTGACTGCAAGGAAGAGTAAATGTAAGATTTCCCTGCCCAGCCCAACCCAGAGGAGAAGGATTTCTGTGACAGTGACTCTGTGACCCCAGTCCCCCTGCACCACTTTGGGAAATCGCTGCAAATGCAATTAATGAGTGCTTTGCACCCTCCACCTCACTGCCAGAGGAGCTGCTGTGCCACATTGTTTGGCAAACACAGCGACTCCCCAGGACATGGGGGCTGCAGGTGTTGGCACCTGAGAGAGATCAGACCCAGGCCATGACCCAGAGCCCCAGAGGTGGCTGGGCAGGGGAGGCCAGCAAAGCTCCTGCTCTCCTTGGGCACAGCCCAAGCCCTGCCCCAGCCCCTGCCCCTGCCCCAGCTGCTGCCACTGCAGCCTGAGCTCCACTGTGTGCCACTGCACTGACATTACTGATGGCACTGCATTTATTCAACCTGTAATCTTATTAAGACAATAACCTGGCTTAGTAAGACCTGTCCCTACGGCTCAGGCTCCCCAGGAAGGGGCAGCTGGTGCTGTGACTCATTCTGCTCATTCAGAGAAGGATGTGGCTCTGAGGCTCCCCTGCTCCTCTCAGCTCCGTGCTGTGCTCACAGCCACCTGCTAACCCAGACTTTTGGGGAAGCTGCTCTTGGGAACAATGTCATGACTGCAGAAACACTGGCAAGAGAGGGAAAGGGAGAGCAGATCTTACAAGGCCACATGCACAGAATCACTGATGGTTTGGGGTGGAAGGAACCTCAAAGACCGACCAGTGCCACCTCCTGCCATGGGCAGGGATGCCCTCCACCTGCCCAGGTTGTTCACAGAGTGGATGGGTGCAATAACCAGGTGGAATCATTTGAGTAAAGTATTTCTGCAGAGACACTAATGTGTCCATTTGGAGCTTTTGGGCCAGGGCCACCTCTTTGATCTCTGTGTCTACATCTTCTACCCCCATGGGATCACGATCAGGTGCCTCAATAAATAATAATAATAACAACAACAACAACAACAATAATAATAATAATAATAATAATAATAATAGCAGTAGTAATAGTAATAACAATAATAATCATGGAACAATACACTGTGCCTTCCAAACAGACCAGAAGCTGCTGTACAAAGACAGCATTTTGCAGCAGCAACACCTATTTCTTCCATGTTTTCTGTCTCCAGTGGACCTCTCTCATCTCCTCCATTTCCATGGTAACTGAAGGCATCACAGTCTGCACAACTGCACGACATGGGAGCACAATGATCCCAAGGAGAGATGCAAAGGGGACTAATTCCACTCCAAATCCTGTCCCTTGGAATTCTCTCTCCTGTCCTCCCTGCTAACAGCATCAAACCAGTGCCCATATGGCTCCTGCAAAGAGATTTTACCCTCTTGCTTTGAGGTCAGTAAGTGGGGGAACACCCAGAGCTCCCAGAATATTCACTGATCTGGACCAAAGTCCAGCTGAGGAGAATCCTCTCTTCCACCTGCACCTCCCGACTGCCTGGGTGGAAAATGAGAGCACATGTCACTCCCTGCACTCCACTGATGTATAGATTTGCACAAATACTCACAGTGATGGGAAATCAGCTTTCAGCCTTCCTTTCCTTCCCAGACAAATCACCCCCTGCCCCTGCTCCAGAGCATCCCAAGATGTCCCAACTGAGGCATGAGAACATTTCTGCCACTGCAGCCACTCAGCTCAATCTGAGCTTGACAGGAGCAGGAAATGACTAATGAACCCTTCTCCAAAGCACTGTCTCATTAGGAGTGTGTCCTCATTAAAAGGGGCAAATTTACCATAAACAATTGCATCCCTTCTGCACAGCCCTGAGCAGCAGCTGAGCACAACACACAGCATTTCCCCTGCCACCAGGGAGACTGAAAGCTCTGGAATTCTGCCGGCCCAAACTCTGGGACACAGGCAGAGCTTCGGGAGGGCACAGCTCAGGGGCTCAGCAGAGCTGTGGGACGGCACAGCCCATGGCTCAGCTCATCCTCCTTTGGCATGAGCAGCAGAGCACTCCAGCCACCTGCTCTGACATGCTGGAACCCCCTGAGGGACACACTGGGATACTCAGGTACCTCTGGAATTCCATGGGACTGGAATAGTTCAGCAGCATCAACAGCACTGAGCAATCAGCCTGTAAACACATTTTGGAGGTAAGTCTTGCTGAAGTCCCAGCAGCAGCACAGAGTCCTCCTCTCCTCTGGGAGGACTCCACAGCAGGAGTGGGATGTGCAGGTCAAAGATGCTGAACTGAGGGGCTCAGAAATGGAAACCCACCTGAGGGGCAGCTGCCTTTTTGGAGAAATTCATTTACTGCACATGAATAAAACAAGGCTTTGAATTACATTCAATCTTTAAAAGAAAAATTAGACTTTAGAGTTAAGTTTATCCCAATTAATCCAAGATGGACAAGGATCTAACCCAGTTCCAAACCCCCTTAAATGGAGACCCACCAAAATTAACCCTCCGTCCCCTGTACAAACCACAGCAAAAATCCATCTAGAAATGAAAAAAATACTTTAAAAAAATAACATGAGAAAAGGCTGCAGAATTGTGCTACCTGACATTAATTAGGGGAGCCTTGGACCAGAAAGTTCTGTGGTCTTTTGATTTGCTCTCAGGCACAATGTTGCACAAAAAGAACTCCATTTATCCCTTTTGTTCCTTAGTTTTACTTTAAATGTACATTTTCAGATGCTACAGCTTCAAGCTGCTTAATTTCCAGCTTCCCTTTCATGTACATTATCTGGTTTCTTTTTCTGCAGCTGCCATAAAAAATATGTGACTCAGAAAAAATAAAAATGGATATATATTATATCACCCTCCAGTACAAAATAATTATAGCACTCCCTCCTGAGTGATGGGCTCCCATAAAGCCTCCCAGCCTGGCCATTCCCTGCCCACAGTTCAGGAACTGCTGTGACCCCCCAGCCCTGCAGGGTCCTGCCCCCACCGTGCCATGGCCTGGCCTGGCAGGATTGGTGTCATCACAGAGGGATAGAAGCATTGAAAGCAGCTCCTCTAACCACTGGAGCTCGAGGCTCCCTCACAGGAGCAGCTGCTCACCAGGACCAGCAACACATCTGTGCTTTGGTCCCTGAAGAGTCACTGCTTTTGTTTTTCACACAAAACCAGGAAGAAACAGGTGCAGGTCAACAGTTCATGGAATCCCAGAATGGTTTGGGTTGGGAGGGACCTCAAAGCCCATTCAGTGCCACCCCTGCCATGGGCAGGGACACCTCCCACCAGCCCAGGCTGCTCCAAGCCCTGTCCAGCCTGGCCTTGGACACT